>CM034148.1:63801130-64262971 GCA_019776745.2 Taxus chinensis | reverse complement strand
AACAAAAGATGATAGACCAATGTACGATGAATCCATGAAGAGGACATTGGAGAAGGCTAGGATTTTACAACTTTATGAATTTCCATTTTTTGGAAAGCCTAAGAGATTATACTAGTGTCTTATGTCATGCGTGCATGAAGAATACTTTTACTTCACAGGAAGGAGGATGCACATAAATCCACTATTGATCTCCAAATACACTAGACTTATCTGCACAGGAGAGTCATTGAATGATGACTTGGGAGATAATGAGGCTGTTAAGGAAACAACTAAGGCATATGAATACAAGAAGGGAAAGCATGCCTTTGATATTTCCAAGATCACTGACCTAGTCATGAAGATGGCCAGGTGCCTATTCACCAAGTTTAATGGACAAGTATGATAGACACAAGTGAACAAGAGATGGTTGAACATTTGCAGGAAGGTTTTATAGGGGACCATCCACAACATCTTGGCCTTCATTAAAGAGGATATCATTGATGCTGTGAGATGGAGATAAAATTACGTATGGTAATATTCTTCTTACCATTGTGTATTCAGATATTGGAGTGCCTGATGGGCCGAATAACAACATTTGGGAGTACCCTGATGAGAATCCCTCCCTAGCTAAGAGGTTTGAAGCATATAATTGTGAAAGTATGACACCTACATATAAGGCGTCCTTGGATAAGTGGTAAAAGTGGATGCATGATGCATTTGGAGTAGAGTGGAGGATTCTTGAGCAACTTCTAGCCTTAGTGAGGGATGAGGTTGAGTTTGTAGTATACCAGTAGTTTTGCATTGGCAGGTTCACACTAATTGATACCACCAACAGTGCATGGTGTAGATTAACTTTTGCCTTCACAACGTAATATTTTCAGAGCATGGTTAACTGGTTTAAGGATGCTAAGAAACTAAGGTTTTATCTAAGTGAAGTAGATCAAGAGCACCGTGCGTTACACATGACAATTTTATATCCTCATAAGTGAGCGTATGTGGAGAATTATGTCTCTCATGACATACATATACTAAGGCCCATAAAATTACCACTTACACGCACAAAAATGACAAGGGTATACATAAACCCAAGGCCTAAGTTTGAGAAAGGCACATACATTGAGGATGATGTCTCCATCCTTGAAGACCTTGTCCAAAGGAATAAGATAGTGATAAAGAAGAGAGATAGGGAGGAAACTCCAGCAAGTAGGGCACCAAACATGCATGTGGTTTAGACCACAGGGGCACAAGAGTCAGGTGTGGGCATGAGCACTTATACTCATAGGAAGAAGTCCCCATTGAAGGAGAAGTCCCTTGTGAATGAGAAGTATCTGGTTGAGAAGCAAAGGGTTGTGTAGAGTTTAGACTTAGAGAGAACGAAGAGCGTGAGGGGTGATGAGATTGGAGAGGAGGATGAAGGGCGTGAGTCAGAGAAAAACCACCCTATGTATAATGTACATTAATTTGATTAAGAGAGGAATAAATCTATGGAGCATGCTCGACAGAGAGAAAGAAGTAAAGAAGAAGTGGGGATGAAGGTGCATGAGACCTCATACCTATCTAGTGAAAAGTTAGAGGAAGCGGTGGAGAAGGAGGTGGTGGGTATCATCAAGGACTTGGTAGAGCACTAGGTGGAGCACATCATGGGAGAAATAGAGATAGAGAAATATGGAAGCATAGGTGGGGAGACAAGTTTAGTAGTCATTTTCTCGAAGGGAGTGCACACAAGTGTAAAGGGCCTGTTGACATCACAAGGACCCATAATGACTTATGATGCTGATCTAGGCAAGGTCCTACACAGACGTTTCTAGAGCACAGTGCCTATAAACCACCTCTTCTTTTGGTCCTCATTTGATACAGATGGTGCATACCCATGCACAAAGAATATGTATTCATGGGTTTTTGAGTCCCATGTTGATGAGCTGGAATTTGAAGTCAATGTAGGTGCATTGCTAGACACATCAAGCTCCATGAAGGTAAATCCTATCATGGATTACCAACAAATTACTAATGAGTAGGTGTGTAATGTGCTAAACAAAGTGTTGGTGGAGTTTGAAACAAGGTTATCCAGGAGGAATAACGGGATTAAAGCATTGGAGGAAAAGAACAAGGATATTATAGAGAGGGATAAGGAGATAAAGGGAAAGGAGTTTATAATTGTTTAGTTGAGCATTGAGTTGTGAGAAGAGAAGGGGAAGGTGTGAAAATATTACAAGAAAGTGGAGAATATCTCAGACTCCATTATTTTAGTGCATATGGATTTAGCCCTCTTGCCAAAAAGTATGAGTTAGCCTTCCATTGCCTAGAATATTTGACATGCATCATCATGATGCAGAAGCAACCACTTGCACTGGAGTCAGTGGAAGAAGTTATGGTGCGACAGAAATAGTAGGAGAGATTACAAATTGAGGAGACCATAACTTAGTAAACTAAATTTCTTACTTTAGTGAAAATCATGGTTCACATGGCCAAAGTTTTCTATGACAACTGTGAAGACAGAGACAGGGTGGCAAGTGTGTTGATTGCTACACATGAGGTAGATTTGAAGGAGTTCCAGGCCAAGAACAAAGGAAATTGGGTGGAACATGACAAAATATTGGCAGAGGTTGAGAAGAAATCTAAGGCAATTAAAATTTTAAGGACCTCTATTAAGATTAAAGTTAAGGAATTATATCCCTAGGTGACACATAGGATGGACGTGCTGACCGACCTTAGTAATCAAATGGAGAATATTGTCGACACATTTAAGGATAAGGGTGAAGAGTTGACGTTCAATGAGGTTAGTGCACTCATAGGTGATTTATTTAAATAATGTAGAGTGAGGTGGATGCTTGGAATGAGATTGAAGCATCCTTGAATAAAACTTTCCCAATCCTTGTGCAATAGTAGAATAATTCTTTTGTTCTTTGGTGTAAGTTGGATACATGTCATTTTATTCTTCCATTCTTTATTCTTTGTTGGAGATCATATTGTTTCTAAGGATGGAAAACACATTTAGTGTTGGGTAATGTCGAGCTCATAAAAATGACTAAGTCCCAGAGAAAAGGATCAACACATGCGGAAGACAATTTATGAAGAAGGTGCATGAGGAAGCACACCTAGGGATAACTGAGTTATGCATGAACAACTTGAATATTTAACCAATTTTGGAATGAAGGGATAGAGTTGGACAAGGAACACATAGAGGTTTGCACGTGGGAGTAAAAAATATTTTGAGACTTAGCCACATTTTGGGTTATGGTGTTGCATGAAAAACACGTGAGGATGCGGGTATGCATGGTAATGGATAAGGTTAGAACATGGAGACTTGAAGCCCAAGGAAATAATATTCCAGGATATAATCATTGTGTTTTAGAGTTGTAAATTAGAGTTAGTTATGAGTTGGCACTTGCATGTGTAAGGTACTTGAGTATGATAGGGTATGTTGACATTTTGCATGCAGTTTGCTCTTGAGTGATGTTGAGGCAGTAAAGGAGAGCTCCCACTCTATTTAAGAATAAGTTTGGATGTGAAGTAAAAATAATGGATGAAGATGGGTAAATAAGAGAAGAATAAGTGTGATGCAAGGCAAGAGATGCAAGAGATAATTTACATGCACAAGAAATATCATGGATAGAACTCTTCAAGTAGAGTTGTTTTGTAGGGTTAGGATGCTATTACTTGATGTATTTGGTTTGCTATGACCCTTTTTGATGTAATTTGGCTACTATAAACAATTTTGAATCAATATATGAGGTGGATTATTCTGAATATCTATACTTATAGGTCCAAACCCTTGTATCTTATGTTCTTCATATTGCTCATGGTTCAGATCTAATTCCTCTGTGTTGTTATAATGATCACACTCATATTATGGTGCATCTATGCTTGGATCTAGTTTCTTTATCTCTATGCTAGAATGAATATATGTATTTCTATTTCTGTAATATTCCTCCATTAATGGTGAAAATTCTTACAAGGCTCACATAAGAGAGGGGCTCGACTCCTTTGTGCACCTTGGGCGATCACCTAGTTCAGGCTGGGTGATATGCCAATGTGCTTGGGGTTTAAAAGGAGTAAGTAAAAGTGACTACAAGTGGTACTCACAATATTTTGATTCATTATACCACTTAGGCTTGGGTTCCACGTTATAAAAGGGTCTTGTTATTGGATACTTCATCATTTTAGCCTTTACTAGTTGATGAAAGACACTAGAGAGAATTTCTCTGAGAGGTGTAAATTTACATTTAAATTTAAGTAGATTAGTTTCTTCGCTAGGTTGTATGATTGTATTTTGAGTTGATTGTTCATGTATGTTGTGCACATTTCAATTATCCATGACACTATCATTGATGACATTGTGGTTGTGGTTGACGTACCAAGATTTATCGTGAAGAGTGTTAGGGTTGTTGTTATTGTGATTGTGCCCATTGTATTTAGAACGAGGCTTAATTAAGCCTTTAACATTAAGGTTTTGTTCAGTTAAAGTCAAGGTGACATCAGAGTCAAGGTTGGAAGATAATTTTTTGACAAAATTGTCTAAGGGGTCTATGAAGGTGGTGATATATCCCTTTGGAAGGTGTAAGAACCAGTCCAAAGCTTGCCCTCCCAGACTTCTAAGAAAAAGGCACAAGAGAAAGATATCGTTATAAGCCACTTCATGGCATGCTATGGAAAATTATTTTATATGTTGTCTTGGATTATTTTTTCCCTTATATTTAGCGAATTTGGGCATCTTAAAATATTTTGGAAAGGGTGTGCCTAAGATGTCCATATCGAAAGGGTATGGACATAATTCATTAAAATTGAATTGTTTGTGTTGTTTTTGCACACCTGAAATAGTGTCCTTCATCATTTTCCATTCCTCAACAAATGATGAATTGTGTGGATCCACCATTGTAATGAAAAATGGGGGAGGATGAAGAAAGGTGTGATGAAGAACTCAACCCTTAGCAAAGTGAATGCTAAAATGGAAGAGGTGAAAAGGTTTGAAAGATTGAACCTTAGAAAAGTGAATGCTAAGATGGAAAAAGTGTGAAAATATGGTAGAATACTCAACCCTTTACAACATGAATGTAAATATGGAAGAGTTTGAAAATCAAAGTTGCTTGACCCTTAACAAAGAGAAAGTTAAGGTGGAAGAGACTTAGTGATGACAAAAGGTTGCTTGATTCTTTACAAAGTGAATGTAAGAAAATAATAGTGGAAAAATATTTGATAGAATCGACACTTAACAACGTGAATGTTAATATTCAACCCTTAAGAACATGAATGTCAAGGTGGACAAAGAGAAGAAGTGTTGAAAAATAAATCTTGATTATGGAACTTTTAGCAACAGAAATGCTAAGATAGGAGAAGCATTGTACGAGCTAAGATATGTACTCAAATTTTTGATAAAGTGAATGTACAAAGGAGACGAGACTTTGATAAGGTTTTTGGTCAACTTTTAAAATGGATATTTAAAAGAGAAGAGACTTAACAAGATGAATGGAAACGTGAAAGAGATAAGAAAGTGAACCCAAATAAGGAGTATTTGGGAAAGTAAAAAAGATGTGAGAATGAAACCAAATAAGGAGTATTTAGGAAAGGTTGAAAATGAGATGAAAGTGAGAATCGTAAGATATGAGTGTGGAACACAACTCACAAAACAAAAAGAGTGAAAAATAAAAGTGAAAAAAAAGTTTTGTTTTTAGATGTTTTGGCCTTTACCTTAGATTGGATTGGTCAGTGTGTGTATTCCTAGGTGATTCTCTCAACTAGGTCTCAATAGTATACCTAAACGAGTGTAGTATTGTTGCTAGTTTTAGTATTTACTTTACCCCCTTCAAAACCTTGGGAAAATATCTTGCTCAAAATGAATCACACTGGGGTCACCACTACTTGATATCCACGACTCTAATCTCACAAGGTTTTACTAGTTAGGTAGGATGAAATGTACCCATTTTGTCAGCCAATTCCCTTAATGTGCCAACTACTTTGGGGTTCCTATGGTAATCCTCAAATGAGTTTTATGGCTTATGCCAAAAAACTTCCCACAATTATAGCAGTTGGGTAATAACCTTGTCAATCACGCCTGCAAATACAATGTGAATTGTTCATTTTATCTTGATTAAAAGATGAGATTGTTTTAACCACTGGTCTTTGATAGAGGCAACATGTAGTTAGTAAATTTTTTTAAATTTCATTCAAGGCAACCTACAGTTAGTAGTTTAAGAGTAAAATCCTATAGATCGGATCCTAAAAGTAAGGATTACCATGTAATCCTGAGGTAGAGAGGATAAGACGATTTAAGCAAGCTTATGTTTCTGATTTCCAAGATCACTTAGAAAGCATGAGGAAAGAGCATACACGTGAAAAAACTTTGATTAAGAGAGAAAAAAGTTAATTCCTAAAAACAAATAAGAAACAATCATGTTTTTGATTTCCAAGATCTCTTAGAAAGTGTGAGGAAAGAGCATATGTGTGATCATATTGTGATCAGCCTCACAAAAACAAAAAAATGGCAATAAACGTTAGCAAAAGTAACCACAAAACGTTAGTGATGGTGTAAACACGATGAAATCTTTACAAAAAATACTCTGAAAAAAATGACAATGATTGGACCAAAATGTCCAATAACCCTTCATAAGCAAGTTGCACAATTAGTCTATTCAACAAAATTGACAAAAAATAATAAAAAGGTCCTAATTTAATTTAAAAGACCTAAGTAATCAATTAATTTAAATAAGCTAAAGAATTACTTAAAATTAACTAATTAGATCTAATCTAAGTAAAATTATTTTAAAATAATAATAAAAAATAATATTAATAATAAAAGAAAAATGAGAAGATAACATAAAGTCTAAACTTAAGTTAATAATAAATAAATAATGAAATACAATGTGAAACCTAAGTTAGACCTGAGTTAGAAGACACAATGAAATATGACATGAAGTCGAAGTTGGAACATTAGTGTAAAAGGCTAACCAAATGTTTAACTAGTTAAAACAAAAACAAAAAACCTAAAAGCTTTTAATGTCTTTGCTTTGGGTGGGATGTGTGGCTTTGTTTGGTTTTGTAGGGTTTGACTTGGCTCATGGACAACAATGTTTAGATTAGGGCATGGCTCGACTAGATCAGGGCGTGGGTGAGCAATGTGTTGGTGCTCAATCTAGTCCCTTAGATTGAGCTGGTATTTTTCATCGATTTTATGAAAATGTAACTATTATATGTGCTTCATATTGTTCCCTTTTCTTCAAAGTTCCGTTTGAGTATCAAAGAGTATCAATTGTGAGAATTCTTCTGCCTTGTCAATATAAAGTGAAAATATTTAGAGGAATTGATTAAGTCAACTGGTTGATCAAATTTTAAAATCTTTAGACTCACAAGTGATCGAGGAACTCAATGTTCTGCGGGTTCTCCTAACCCGTGGGATAAAAGAGCATATTTTTAGGACTTAGGCATAATGTTTCTCTACGGTAAAATCCATGAAACATCCAAAGCTGCAAAACAAAGAATATCCATAGAACAATGGAACATATCCCTTTAAATTTTTTGAAAGCCCACAGGAGACTGAGGTTAATTCATTAGCGGGTTAAGTTTAAAAGCCATTTGATGTGCATCTGGCCATCAATTTCAAATGCCAAAATTAGTAGGGCCATGCGGTAGAAGATCAATGATCAAAGACAAGACACATGTTGATATTTTGACACTCTTCAAGTAGATGGGCTCTAGTGGACCTCAAGTCCATGAAATCAGCCATGTTTCAAAGCACTTTGGGTACAAGGTGGGGAAAAAATTTGAATTTCACTCAACAAAATGTTAAGTCCAAGAAAAGAGAGATAATTTTGATAAATTTTCAGATCTAGGTGGCTTGACAAGTCAAAACAGATACGTGGCAACATTTTTATGAAGCCAACAATAAATTTTTCCCAGCTTGAAGTCGCAAAGTGAAAGCTCAACATTGCAAAGTAATGTGGAGCTTTCTCAGTTGTCTATGCTTCACACCTTGACAAAGTTTGAATTGCGAGAAGCATGGATCTTTTTGATTGGTTCAAGTTTCACATTTTGGCAAGGTCCTTATTGATAAAAGTAAATTCTGAAGTATCGTGGAACTTTCTGATTGGTTTATGCTTTGCATTTTGATAGGGTTTATAGCGTGAAGGTGCGTGAAGCCATTTCATTAGTTTATGATGTACATCCTGACAGGGATGATAACACAAAGGTGCGTGGATCCATTTCATTGGTTTATACTTCGCAAAACTAACAAGGTCTTTATAAATAAAAGCAAAATGATAGAAGCACGGACCTTTCCCATTGGTTCTCATTTCACTAGTGTTAGTTAAGGTTATCAAATATTCTGACAATGCGAAGAGAAAAGAGCTTTCTCACTGGCTCACATTTTTTAGGGATTAGTTGAGGTTGTCAAATAGACTGACAATGCAAAGAGCATGGATCTCTCTCATTGGCTCAAGTTTTGTGGTAGGTAGTTAAGTAAAAGGACAACCTAAACTATGAAGCAAACGTGGAGATTTTTCATTGGATGACATTTTGAGGTGGCTAGTAAAAATAAAATAAAATCCCAAAACTATGAAAACACATGGAGATTTTTCATTGGCTCATGTTTTGCAGTAACCTGTACAAGTAAGAGAGCAATTCAAAAAGGAAAAGGAGAGTGGAATTTTCTTATTGGCTCAGATTTTGTAAAGAATCTAACCTACATTCAAAGCCACATAATACACATGAAAAAATAAAATCAATGCATACATAAGTAGAGGTAGTTCCTAAGCCAATCAAAGGATGCGACGTGTCACTCTCATATTCATCATGACAAGCAAAACTTCAAATGACCATAAATTTTGATCCAAAGCTCCAAATTAAGAAAAATTGGTTTCATTGGAATATTATCCTCGAGATATTCAGGTTGGCATCATTTGATTCAGAAATTGATGGCTTTGGAGGGAGAAAATGAGAAAATAAAAAGACACAGATGTACCTGGAAATATCAGCTAACTGTTTCTACGTATATCGTAGTAAATGCATAGAATTAATCCCAAAATGCTAACAAAAACTAGATATTTTCAGTTAAACAAGGTACATTCCTGCTCTAGTTAAAAAAGATCTTTCCTCGTGAATAAGGAGAATATTTTCTTGCTATTTTGGGGGAAAAAACTGGGTTGTAAGAAGGCATCAAATTTGAATAAATATGGGGGCTTGTCCTCATAATTAAGGGAGTTAGTTTTGGTATTCTGATCAAACGGGGCTTAGCATTTCTATTTTTGAAAAGGTTAGAGATATAATTGTGAATATTTTATGTTTCGTTCATGAAATACATATAGATTTTAGTTTCCAAAACTTCTATGTCAAGGTGGTTGCGAGTGTATAGCCATTGACGAGCTTTGAGAGCATTCATTTGATGTTCCCTTGTTAAGAAATTCAAGAACTGAATAAAGTATGTTTAATTTTGATTTTACATTCTGTCTTCTGGGTTCTGTATGTCGAATTGCTGATTAATGAGTCATATTTTCTACTATAATTTTGTGCTTACTACTTCTTATTATTGTACACTAGATGCGTCCTTAATGTTTTTGATTGTTTAATTAAGTTTGATATTGTGTTGTGAGAATTCCCTCTGCAATGTTGGAATTAATTTTAAAATCTTTACCATAACCATTTTGTGCTGATATATTTTTGTTAGACTTTGAGTGTATCTTGGGCATGCGAGAGTACAAGCAATAAATACTTCACTAGAATTCTTGCATGAGCTCTTATTTCAAGTGGTTTTAGAGATTGTGCTAAATATTTTCATATGTTGAGTATCAATGAATACAAAGCTTTATTTGTGGGAACTGTCACTACTTGATCCAGTTTTATGTACTTTCTAGGATTGCAGGTTGCTCTAAGTGTTAAATGTTTGTGTTACAATGAATGTCTCTAATTCCCCCTCTGTGAAGTTATAATTTCCATAATTGACCCCATCCGCCCATATTAATGTCCATTTTTTCTATTTTACTACCTTATTTCTCTAAATATCACTGAAGGTGTCTTTTAGCCCTAATTATATTATCAAGAGAATGCAAGAGAAATTGAACTTTACTATCTATAGTAGCCTATGTCTAGTGCACTAAGCATATGCAACATTTTATGTGATAACTCGTGAGAGTGAAGTGTTATGTCCTTGGATATTTTTATCCCATATTTATCCACCATTTGAAAAGAAATTAAGGGGAAAAAAACTCCATCTACCCCTCCGCATTTCAGGTTACACCTCAGGTCCTCTCACCCTGGTTCAAGGTAGGACTAAAAGTAGAAGGAATATGCCATCTCATTTGTACGTGCCCCTCAATTATTCCAAATATTGATCCCAAGAAAGGTGTTAAATCCCTCCACGTCTACAAAATGACATACCAACTTGGTCTACCACCATTTCCAAACAATTCCCCCCTTTTTTAGAGAGAACTGTTGTCATTCCAATAGGGGTACAAATTTGAGGACCAACACAATGTGTAGGGTGTTGAACAGGAGATTCAGCAAGGATGGTTGGGCTTAATGCCGATGTGGCATCCGAGCAAGTAACAAAAAGGTGGCTTGGTGGTGGGTAAGTAGTTCACGATGCAGGGGTGGTGGTGTAGTGTGCAGAGAGGTCAACAGTGGCTGTGCAGGGTATGTGGGACAAGGTTAGAGTTAGGGTTGGGATTGAGAGGGGGGAGGTGAGCCATGAGAGAGGGGAGAGAGTTCTATCAGGTTTGGCTTGGCTGAGTCACAGCTGAGTTAGGCCAGGGAGGGAGAGGGCTAGATAGGAGTTAGCTCGGTGAGTTGGGGCGTAACTAAGTTAGGGTAGGGAAGGGTTAGGTCGACGGGTAGGGGAAAGGGTTATATCGATGAGCTAGCCCACTGAGCTAGGTAGTTAGGAGGGGAGTATGGGGTGGAAGAAATCTCAACCGAGATGGAGTCTGAGATGGGAAGGGTAGAGGGGTAGGGAGGTGAGCTAGGGGTTAGAATTTTTACTTGTTTTTTTATTTTCTAATTTAGATTTGATTTTTTTTTACTTTTGCAAGAGTAGGGACTTGTCAAGACTATTTTTTTCCCTCAAAAACTAGAAAAAAATAACCCCAATGTTAAAACACACACCTAAATTTAGCTATAACTAAAATAGTATGCTAAATTTAGAGGAACAAGTACTAAAAGCTATATTTTAATTTTGAAACTAATTTTACTTTCCAAGAAACACCTTCAAACACTGTAAGAAGGTTACAAGAACATCAAAACAACAAATAAATAGATATTTTTATTATGAGTTATAGAAGTTGTGATTTTTTCTTCTCTCGAAATCCTGTAAACATAGTTGCACAACACAAACACACTAAAAATAAAGTTAATCAAATATATCCACATACATAGAAGTTAGTAAATATCAAACATATACATTAAAATAGTAATGAAATTTGAAACAAAAAAGAATGGAGAATTGGTTCCATCCCATTGGGCATGCTATAATGTAAACATGTAAAATTAACAAACAACAAAAGATAAATAAAGTCTGTAGATTTCTTGCAAACCTCGAGGAAGATCGTAGAAGCTTTAAGCTTGTCTAATCTTGCAAGTTATTGATTGTGGATGCTCTTTATTAGCCTCTCTAAGGTGGATGAATGCAATGCTACGAGTAAATTTCACGAGGATCCAAATAACAAATGAGCAGAGCTTTTTTATATTTTCTTATGGATTTCTAAGGATGAGTATGCAAAAGAAATGACATGCTTTTATACCTGAGGGTAGGACCATGAAAGGTGGATGAGATGTTTGACTAAGCTCCATGTCATAATTGTAATCACTCAGGAATAAGAAGTAGATTGAGTCTGGGAGTTGCAGATTTCAAGGGGCAATAGACATTTGGAATAACAAAAGTTACATCCGGTAATTGAATTGCACGCACAACTCTATAGCCCCCTCCTTTCTAGGAATCTAGAAGTGGAGTCCAAGTGGGACAAAGGAGTGTAGTTCAAGTGCAATTTTCTAGAATGAGGAAGTGAATCTCAAGTTGAGTTAACTGAGATGAGGAAGTGGAGCCCAAGTGCAGTTAACTAGGATAGTGAAGTGGTAGTTGACTAGGAAATAGGCGTATTTTCCCAATTAAGTAAATAATTTAATTAGCTATAATGTGTAATACAATTAATTAATCATTTGTTTAATACATGATAATTAACTTAGCTAAAGTGTGTTATGTACTAACTTAATTAATCCAAGCGGTGTAATATACATGATTAATTAATTTGATTAATCAATCGTAAAGGGGATATGAGCTAGGATGTGAACTTGGATAATACTTGGGAATAAGTATGTAAATTTGGGGTGTCTACATTTGTCCCTCTTTAAAGTGAGCTATTAATAATTAATAGTGCTTTAAAGATAGTAGTGAGAAGAAAGTGGTGAAATATTTGGATGCCCCAGCTAGCATGATAGATAAGGGAATGCTCCCTCAAGTGGGTGGATGACACAACAAGATGGTGGATAGTCGCATGATAGGAAGAAAACAAGGAAGTTGAACAAGGATTGGAAGGAATTGTGCTCGTAGCATGAGTGCCATTTGGAGAGTGTGAATATAAGAACAACCTTTATTTTTTTTGTTGAACAATAGAGAACTGCCACCATGATTATTAAGGAATCAATATGGTTAACCTAGATGCGCATAAAAAACACACACAACAAAGAAAAGATAAAAAGGAAAACATAACCAATCTACAGAATAGGTACATGCATCAGAGTTATAAAGGAACCAAGATGTAATCACACTACTTGCAAGTGGTCCAAAAATCAAACATCAACAATGCAACACAACTTTGAAAAATAAGACAATCAGTTATGCCCCTAATGCATGCCATAATGAAGATTAAGTAGATGCAAATGCCCCCAAGGTGGGAATAGGATCAGACTGGAAGAGCATAGTATACTTAGAAAACCATCATGACACTCATGTTGGATCCATTTGACAAATTATCAGAGAAAAATTGCCCTAGGAAAAGTTATATCATGAAGGAAAAAACAATTTTGTGACTTGCCCAAAGTAAAGTTAGCAATCATACAAAGGGAAAAAAGTAAGATTGAAGCGATCACTAGGGTAGTAGATAAATGTGTGACTTTATCAAGTTTGTGTTGAAATGTTGAAATATCCATGTCAATGGTTTTATAATTGTGGGAATTCTATGATAATTGAATGTTTGTTCGATTTTTTTTTTGTGATTTTTGTGATTTTTTTGGATTTGTGAATATATGATTTTTTTGGGATATTTGTGATTTTTTGAAAAAAAATGAAATACAAATGCAAAGAAATGTAAAAAAATAAAAATACACATAAAAAAGGAAAACATACCATGACTTATTTAATAATCTAGGAAGAAAACAAAATAGTGCAAGTGATAAAAAAGACACAAAACAAGCAGTGCAAACAAACCCAATATGAACATGAATTAACTCACACGAAAGTTATATGTGAGCTAAGTTGCAGATAATTTTTCATGCAATTGGTCTACAAAAAAGGTAAGCAAAGTAAAAAAAATAACAAACTAAAATAAGAAAAGCATCATCATAATGTTGACAAACCGCATCAGTATAACACACTTTGCAATAACGATGTTTAATGACACTCCAAATGTGTTCCACATTGAAGAACCAAACAAATATAAATGCCTATGAGTGATAGTTTAGAATGGGAGAGGATTGGATCAGGTCAAAGAGTGGAGTGATACTTAGATACTCCAAAAAAAATCTTGTCGGATCCCATTGAAGTTTAATCTGTATTAGATTAAAATGTGAAATCCAAGTGTGCCCCAAGAAAAGTTATATTACAAAAGGGTAATTTATTGATTGTCAAAAGATGACCTGCAACAATCATGAGGAGCACCTTCAAATGGTAAAATTGTTGAACTGTGTTATCTAGTTGCTAAAATTTGGTCAAACATTATCTGAATGTTTTGATTTTGACTATTTTTTACAATTTTTGGATTTTGGAACAATTTTACATATTTTTGTGTTTTTGAACAATTTTATATTGTTTTTGTATTTTGTGAAACATATTTGAATGTTTTTGAGTTTTTGAGTTTTTGAGAAACATATTTGAATGTTTTTTATTTTTTTGAACATTTTAAAATGTTTTTGTATTTTGGACTCAGTAAAGGGTTGCAAAATCTAAACTCATGTTCAAAAAATTTTAAGCATTCCATTCCATTGGTAGAAATGTAGATGATGTAATGAATGAATGTCTCACTCTTCTCATGACTCCACACAATTAGGAAGATGCGAGGGCTCATCACCGAGAGGTAAGAAAGACGTGAAAACTAGGTATATAGTGATATGAAAGTGAAGATAATGGATGCTAAGACACAAGGTGTAACAATGATCCATGTGAGAAAATGTAACTCGTCGCTATTCAATATTTATTGAATAATTCCAAGATGATTCCACTTTATAAGTTTTGACTAGACTTAGATCTATTAATGGCCTATTGATTGGAAAGATCTGGTTGAAGGAGTTGTCTCTTTTTAGCATAAACAAATTCTTGGGATATTTTGGATTAAGCACTTTGATTCAAATTTCAAGAGGTTTTATTGGTTAATTATTTTTGTGAAGGACCCCCTACATCTTTCCCCATGCCACTAGTAAGAGAAAATGGCTCAACACCAAAGACAAAATGTAGGTGAGTAAGGACATCTTTCTCCATTCTCAGTCTCATACTACTAGTAAGAAGTACAGTCTCATCACTGAAGACTGTGAAGGATGATGATTGATTTTTATCGTTGTTTTTTTTTGTATTTTTAGATCAATTTTTCCTTGTATGTCGATAGTGTGCTTGTGGGGAAGGAACATTCTATCCACAAATATCATCTACATGTGACTAGTAGGACGTAAGGGTTTAAATTTATAGACTGAGATGGGTAGTCAAAAATAACCAGGTAAAGAAGTTTACTAATTTCTATTAAAGACATCTTATTTGAAAGGAGGAGTTTCCATGAGTAAGCTTCAAGACAAATCCATAAGTTAAAACACCTGAAATGGCAGGAACCGTAACAAGGATGCAACACACAATTCCCAGGAGGAATAAGGTTGACTTGTATCATAGAGGTGAAGAATGTGAAGATATGATAAGGTTATGATTAAGATTTTAGTCACCTAAAATGTCTACATGAATACTTAATATTAATCATGTCTCGCATTTTAGTCTTATCACCATTTATCTGCTAACAATATATTTTAATCCATCATTATTATTATCATACATCAACCAAATAATAATTAATCGTAAGATTAATTATTATTGATTCATTTGATCATATTTCCCTTATATCATCATATATCATTTATTATTTATCCTTTTAATCCATCTTACATCCCTTTTTATCATTAATCCATTATTACTTCATATTATCATATTCTAATTCCTATTAATATTTTCTAGGAATTTAATATTCCTACACCTCACCTACCACCTATCCTACACATCCCTACACCCAACCTCTCCATCAAATCACACATTTAATCATATTTATAATTCTAATTTAATCCTAATCATGTGCACATCCTCACCTCTAAATCTAGAAACTTCTCTTTTTCTCCCTCTCTTTTTCAAATATTCAAATACATCTACAACATTTCATTGAATTTTTAATTAAATGGAAATCCCTCACAAATTCTAGAAATTTATACTCTAGAATCTTCCATCCTCACATCCAATTCCAACCCTTGGATTCAATCCACCATGGCAAGATCCTCACCCTCCATTTTACCACTCACAAACTATAAATTAAGCTCTCCTCCTCCATGAGAGCTGGCTACATGAATCTTCTAAATCCATAATAAAATTATGCTCTTTTGTTCTTCAATCAACCAATTTATTCTATCAACCATCCATCTACAATCAAGCAATCCTTCATCATCTTCATCAACAATCAAGAAATCATCAACGAGAAGTGTTGTCCAAGTGTATCCACATCCAAATCTAAAGCAATCAATCATCGTCAAGCACATCCAACCATCAAGGAGGGATAATTGCATGCTAGAAAGTAAGTGAAAGTATTGTTCCTCTTCCTTTCATCTTTGTTTGATCTAAGGTAGTTGATTGGTTGATTTTGTATGCTGCATTTAAATTGGTTTCATATTAATTTTATTTGTACATGCTAACTTTATTTTTCATCTAAATTTTTTGCATCTACCATGGGGCTTAACCCCCAAAATATTTTTAATTTCTTGTTTATTATCATCTAATCACCAAGATGTCCAAATTTGGTTTCATAAAAATATAATTTGCATACTTAAATTTTGATTTTTTGTGTTTCTATTCCGTATTAGCACGTTCATAACATGTAGTAGCACATTTATCCTAAAACAACGCTTTTATGAAGCTCTTTTGACTCCATTCTTGCAAGGATATCTTTCATCACGTTTGTCTCATGTTTCAACGCATTTTTCACATGTTTTAACACGTTTATCCAACAATAACGCATTTATAACATTTTAGTGCTTTTGTTTGACCCTCAAAAAATAAAAAATTATTTTTTTACAAAGTAGCATGTTGTGATCTAAAATGGCACGTATGACTTGAAAACATGCATATGTGACCAGTTTCAGTACTTTTATTGCCTAACTTCCGAGAGCCATAACTTTTTACCCCGAACTCGAAATGATTCTATTTTTTTTCCGGAAAGGTATTGAAACGATATATGTAATGAAAGTTAAAATATAGAATTTTATTTTATCATTTATTCATGGTTTTCATTTTCCTAAATATTGTCTTTTTAACTACACATTAAGTTATCTTTTCTTGTTACAAACTACTAACACTTTGTGTGCAGCCTCCTACGCTTACCAAAGATTAAAAAATCAATCCAAAACTACTAACCCCTTTATTTTTTAGTACATTTTTCCAAGATTTGGGGTTATTTTCCAAACTACTAATCCACTTTTTTGCAGGACCTCCTCTTGAAGATCCCTTTTGCACTTTTTTAATCATCTTTTTATCATTTAAAAATAATAAATAAATAAAAAACTTTATATCTTGCATCTTTCATCTTTTGCATGTTTTGTTGTTAAACCCAAAGGTTGGATTTCGTGTATGCTCTCCTCTTGCGTCCTTGGATGATCTTGAGGATCAAAAGTGGTCCACTTTATTCCCTTTTTCATTTTTAGGATAAATGTGACATGGATTTCTTCACCATGCACTTGTCATAATCCTAGGAGTCTTGTGACCGTGGGCTTCACCTCCACGCACGTAGACACACCCCATGTTCCGATAGGGTATATAAATTCTTGGAGAGATGTTTTTATTGGCTAAGAACTTGCTTGTTTTAAGAGCAACATGAAGTGAGGGGATTCCACATCTCAAAACATAGTCCTTAGACAACATCCTTGCAACAAAGACTTGGGCCCCATGTACCTCAAGGTATATAGGGGACGCCCTTAGCAAGCCTTGTTTATCCTAGCATAGGTAGCCTTTGGCCGCAATCAAGTTATAGTGCATGGGGAGGAATCATCGAAGATCACTCGCTAGCCAATCAAAAATCAACGTAATGGTGGGCCAACTCAGTGAGAGCCACTGTCATGTATAGTATTGAAAGTGAGCTATAGCTTGTGTTGCACACCCACTTGACTATCTAGGTTATGTGTTGCATATGTGTTGCTTGCTTACTTGAATGGGCCTTGAAAGTGGCATTTGCTACCCAAAATAGTAGTCTGCAAATTTTCCCGAAATAGTAATAGTCATACACAGCATCCGTGGACCCCTGCCAAAAGAAGGAAATAATCCTACTATAAGGAAAGAGAAAGAAGAAGAAGAAGGAAGATGTTCTCATGAACACCCCCTAAGAACAAATTCCGAAACCCCAAGCATTCCACGCAACTCAAGGTAGCGAGGTGATGCAAAAGGCTTTGTAAACATGTCTGCAACCTGCTATTGAGTCGGAAGGTACTCTAAGTAAAGAACTCCATCCTGAATGTGCTGCCAAATGAAGTGGATGTGTATCTCGATATGATTGGTCCGCTGGTGCTCAACTGGGTTGCGAGAAATGTGAATTACACTTTGGTTGTCACATGAAAGGAATAATAACTAGATCGTATCAAGCCAAGAACACAGATGCTAATCAAACACCACGATCAATAAGATGAAAACAATTCGCTAGAATAACTTTACATAAAACCTTTGTAAACAAATGAGAAACAATATTATATATTATTATGGAACTCAATGCAATACATTGCGAATGGGCCTTGCTTAAATAGGCAAGGAATAACAATCTAAGAACCAGTCAAGGTCGTAGATCAAGCCATAAATCAAGGAAATAACTATTCATCAAAGAACTAGTCAAGACCATAGATTTAGGAGAGAAATAGACATCAAGGATCTAGTCAATACCTTAGATCTAGGAAAGAACTAGTCAATACCATAGATCAAGGAAAGAAATATACCTAACAACTAGATAATATCTCCTAATATCTAAATAAGATAAAAGAAATATCCATACACATAAGTGGGTGAGGATAAATACAATAAAGGTAAATAAAGTACCTAGGTGAACATGAGCTAAGGTAAATACCTACTCTAACAGTTCCGGCGGGGTATATAAATTCTTGGAGAGATGTTTTTATTGGCTAAGAACTTGCTTGTTTTAAGAGCAACATGAAGTGAGGGGATTCCACATCCCAAAACCCAGTCCTTAGACAACATCCTTGCAACACGGACTTGGTCCCCATGTACCTCAAGGTATATAGGGGACGCCCTTAGCAAGCCTTGTTTATCCTAGTATAGGTAGCCTTTGGCCACAATCAAGCTATAGTGCAGGGGGAGGAACCACCGAAGATCACCCACTAGCTGATCAAAAATCAATGTAATGGTGGGCCAACTCAGTGAGAGCCACTGTCGTGTATAGTATTGAAAGTGGGCTATAGCTTGTGTTGCACACCCACTTGACTATCTAGGTTATGTGTTGCATATGTGTTGCTTGCTTACATATCATTTTAATAACATATTAATCAACCAATCAAACATTAATCAAACAAATCAATCAATCTCCCATCATAACATAATCAAACCTAATCCATCCATCTAATTATCCCAATATTATCCCCTTTCCTAATCCATCCCATCCACATCTGATCCATCCATCTTAGTCCTATCCTACCTGTACCCTATCCATACCCAATCCTATTCCTAAAACTTATCTAAACCCCCATCCTCCTCATGTCTTCCATCAAATTCAAATCCCTCACTCATCAAACTTTACCCTCCCATTTTGATCAAAACATTCCTATTACTATCCAATCTTTAAAAAACAAATTACGAAACTCATATCCTCTATCCAACACTCCCCTAACCCATCCCAAGTTGATCCCACCATCCTCACAACCATTCAAAATATTAACCAAAAAATTCTTGACCTCCAATCACGCCTTAACTAAACATCTTCTCAACCATCTCCCCTCACATCCACTTATGATAGTGAGGACCTTATTAACATCGACCAGGGTGATTCCTCCAAGACTTTTTATTCTTCCTTATAATCTGGAGCACAAAAAACTAGACTATCATCCATCATCTCACCTTTTACCTGGGGGCCTATCTTATCCTCCTACCTTATCCATTCAACTAAGTCATCACCTAGAACCATATCCTACCTTATCACAACCCTCATCCTATCAAACATCCTTTGTCCTATCCAAAATCATTCCTTTCTCCTACATCCTTTATCCTATCCAAAATCATCCCTTTCTCCCACATCCTTTATTCTATCCACACTCATCCCTTTATCCTACATCCCTTATCCTATCGAACCAATCCATCATCCCACATCCCTTATCCTATTCTAAACCATCCCTTTAGCCCTAATCCCTATCCACATCAACCTTGGGACTTACAATAGAAAGTCACCTCCTTTCAACCTTGCCAATCCCTATCTCTCTCTCTCTCTCTCTCTCTCTCTTACACACACACACACATTAAAAAATCCATAAAAATCAACAACGCACATAAAATCTTAAACACTTTTGCATGCATTTGTGTATGTGTGTTTGCTCGCTTGTTTATCTTTTTCTTGCATTTGTATTATATTTTGGCTGATGATATGAGGCCACTTTTTCTTTTCTTTCAGTACTTGGCCGATGATATGAGGTCATTTTTGTTTTTTCAGTCTAATGATATGAGGACCCTATTTTTAATGTCTAATGATATGAGGACAATAACATTTGGTGAATTAAAAATTATGCTCTTTATACCATTGATGCATCTTGCTCTATGCCATATCTTAATAAAATTTCTAATGATGATAATTGTGGTCACTTTATGATAACACCACCCCTTTCAATCATCACTTAGCTTCATCATCATCATCATATTATTTAACCAATGTTTTATTGACCATCTAACGTCCATATCATCAAATCTTATTCATCCAATAAATCTATCCAATACTCTCAAATCCTATCATCCAAACATCTTCAAATCCAACATCCAAAATAAAAATCCTTACCCATTGACTGGGGCATCAAAATCCCAAATTATCACATCCAACATCCAACATCAACGACATCATCAATCCAAAATTTTTTGATCCAACAAAATCAAATATCCAAACATCCAAAACATCAACCCCTTTACTAGGGCATCCAAAATCAAAACATCCTACACCCTTTTTATAAATCGATGAATGGGGCCTCTTATAGTTAACATCATCTCATCTTCTCATCCTCTCACCCATAACCCCTTTATCTTCTCATTGGGGAATCTCATCTCTTTTCAAGTGGCTATCCGCCTCATTCCTCCCCGCCTACCCACTCGAGGGGGCATCATATTACCATCCTATAATATTATATTTCTTCATTGAACGATCATTGCTACACAATAATCCTTCAAAGAGGGGAAAAATGTAGACACCTGAAATGTCTGCATGACTAATTAACATTAATCATGTCCTAGATTTCAGTCTTATCACCATTTATCTACTAACAATCTATTTTAATCCTTTTTAATCCATCATTATTATTATCATACATAAACCAAATAATAATTAATCTTAAGATTAATTATTTTTATTAATAGATTTTATCATATTTTCCCTCATATATCATTATTTATCCATCTTACATCCCTTTTTATCATTAATCCATTATTACTTCATATTATCCTATTCTAATCCCTATTAATATTTTCTAGGAATTTAATATTCCCACACCTCACCTACCACCTACCCTACACCTAGCCTCTCCATCAAATCACATCCCTAATCATCATTAATCAACCTAATTTAATCCCACATCAAAAATTTGAAGTAATCAATCATCCTAAAGCGACATCCAACCTTCAAGGAAGCAAAATTGCATGCTAGATGGTAATTGTAGGTATTGTTCCTCTTCCTTTCATTGAATTTGCTTAATCTGAGGTAGTTGATTTATTGATTTTACATGTTGCATTTGAATTAGTTTGATATTCATTTTATTTGTGCATGCTAACATAATTTTACCATCTAAATTTTGGCACCCATCGTGGGTTTTAACCCCCCAAATATTTTTAATTTCTTGTTTATTATCATCTAATCACCAAGTCTGTCCAAATTTGGTTTCATAAAAAATATCCTAATTTACATCAACAATCAAGCATTTTTTGTATTTTTATTTTGATTTTTTGTATTTTTGTTCCATATTAGTGTGTTCACATGACCTGTAGTAACGCGTTTATCCTAAAGCATATTGCTTCCATGTGAAGCTCTTTTCACTATGTACTTACAGGGATATCTTTCAGTGCATTTGTATCCTGTTTCAACATGTTTATCTAACGGTAATACGATTATAACACTTCAACACTTTTGTTTGACCCTTAAAACCTAGAAATTTTCTTTATTTACAAAGTAGCACATTTGTGACCTGAAATGGCATGTATGACTTGAAATAGTCGCATATGTGACCTATGTTTAAATGCTTTTGTTTTGCTATTTTGTTTCCTAACTTAAAAGAGCCATAAATTTTGACCTTGAACTAAAAACAACTCCATTTTTTTTTGGGGAAAGGTATTGAAGATATATATGCATTAAAAGTTTTAATTTAGTATTTTTAAATATAATTTATTCATGGTTATCATTTTCATAAATTTAGTCATTTTAACTACACATTAAGTTATCTTTTCTTGTTCCAAACTACTAACACTTTATGTGTAGCTTCCTACACTTACTAAAGACAAAAACAAATTAATCTAAAAGTACTAACCCCTTTGTTTTGTAGCACGTTTATCCAAGAATTGGGGTTATTTTCCAAACTAATAATCCATTTTTTTGGAGGGCCTCCTCTTGAAGACCCCTTTTTCACTTTTTTTAATCATCGTTTTATCATTTAAAAATAAAAAAATAAAAAATATTTCTATCTTGCATCTTTCATCTTTTGCATGTTTGTTTGTTAAACCCGAAGGTTAGATTTCATTTATGCTCTCCTCTTGCATCCTTGAATGATCTTGAGGATCAAAAGTGGTACACCTTCCTTTTCATTTTTAGGGGCAACGTGACATGGATTTCATCACCACACACTTTTTATAATCCTAAGGGTATCGTGACAATGGGCTTCACCTCCATGCACATAGACACACCCTGTATTCCAGCGGGGTATAACAATTTAAGGACAATTGTCATTATTTGCTAAATGTCTACGTGTTTTAAGCATGATGTGAAGTGATGGGCTTCTACGTCCCAATACCCAGGCCTAAGATAACATCCTTTACACATTGATTTGGGTCTCACGTAGCAAAAGGTATATAGAGGACGCCCTTAGAGAGCCTTGTTTATCCTAGCATAGGTAACCTTCGGCTGCAATCAAGCTATAGTCTCAAGGGAAGGAACCATTGAATATCACTCACTAGTTGATCACACATCGACATAAAGGTGGGCTAGCTCAGTGAGTACCACTATCTCGTGTGGTATTGAAAGCATGGCTATAGCTTGTGTTACACACCCACTTGACTAGCTAGGTTGTGTGTTGCTTGATTATATATCATACATTAATCAACCAATAAAACATTAATTAAAAAAAAAACCAACCTCCCATCCTAATATAATAAAACCTAATCCATTCATCTAATTATCCTAATGTTATCCCCTTTCCTAATCCATCCCATCCACATATAATCCCTCCTTATTAATCATATCTTACCTACATCCTATCCATACCCAATCCTATTCCTAAATTTTATCTAAACCTCCATCCTCGTCATGGCTCCCATCAAACTCAAATCTGCAACCCATCAACCTTTACTTTCCCACTTTTATCAAAACATCCATATCCTATCCAATCTTTAAAAAACCCAAATTATGAAACTCACATCCTCTATCCAAAAATCTAATAACCCATCCCAAGTTGATCCTACCATCCTCACAACCATCCAAAATTTTAACCAACAAATTTTTGATCTCCAATCACATCTTAGCCAAACATCTTCTCAACTATACACCCTCACATCCACTTATGATAGTGACGAACTTATTGAAATCGACCAAGATGATCCCCCATCTACATAACTCAATCACACCCAATCAAAAATCCACATCATCCAACATCCTTAACCATCTTCCTTCTTCACACACAAGTAATTAACTCAATTTTGATCGACTTCAATCATCCCCTTACACCAATAAATATCTCCTTTTTGAGCTTTACCAAACTTTAACCAACTATGATTCATCCACCACAACCACTTCAAATAAACCAAATCCAAATCTACATCAAAATCAAAATCTAACCCAAAATCCAAACCTAAACATCCCAAATCACCACCACCTAGTTACCTTCTTTTCCACTTCGCAAACATATTATTCAAGCCTACTCCTTCATCACCACGATCCTCCTCTAAATATCCCGTCAATCAATCTAATCTTAAAACTCCCTTCCATAAAAACATATCATAAAGTCCCTTATACATACCCATCCACATCCAAACAAGATCAAACCAAACCACAATCCTTATCCCCTACATCACACCTTAGTCCTAAATCATCATCATCCTCATCATCCCAACCTTATCCCATGGAATTTCTCCTAGATAGTCCCAAGTCCCCTCCTCTAACATCTACTATGGCACTTATGCATCCATCACTTACATCTAACCCCATCAAATATTGTGTGACTTCTAATTCAACCACATCCTCATCATCCCCTAATCCTACTTCATCCAATGTGACCCCCATGCCACCTTTATCCTATCATCCACATCTAATAAATCTACCAATCACCAAACCAATCCCAAAACATCCAACGTGACTCCTAACTCACATAAATATCCAAAATCCAATGTGGTTTCCACAACAACCCCCCTCTAGTTCAACTCCACCAACATTCAACCTATCTCCATCATCAACATCTACTCCATCCTTTAAACCCACACAATCTACCTCCCCCCAAATACAACCAATATAACATATCCTCTTTATCCAAATCTAGCACATCCTCTTTATATACCCCTACCTTATCCACTCAAACCCAAATCAAACCATATAATCCTACAAAAACTAACCCTACACCATCCACCTCTCCTAAATAAACCAAACCCAATCCCAAGCCAAAATCCAATACCACTCCAAAATCAAACCAACCTCTTAAAGCCCCCAAGGATAATCCTCCATCCAAATCCCAACCATATAATTCACATCCTAAACCTACATCCAAATCAAATCAATAAAATCAATCTTCTCTTATCCTACCCACTCCTACACATATCCTACTTAACCCATCCTTATTACCCACACCATATCTCTTACCAACCCCTATTTCCTTTGCCTCCTTCGGTGAATCCTTGACTATCATCCATCCTCTTAAAACCTTTAACATGATCATTCACCCACCCATAAAACATCATGATTCTAACCTTACAAAACCCATCTTGGTATCAGGAGCACTACTATTGTGACTTCCATCGCAACCATGGACATTTGACCAATTGTTGCATGTAATTTAGGTCTTATGCCCAAAACCTCATTAACCAAGGAATAATTATCCTTGTACCTCTCTATCCACTAATTTTCCCTCTAAATCCTATCGTTAACCATCCTCCACCATCCAAGCCCCACCCTAAACCCTAAAATTGTCACCCATCCAAATCTCATTGACCCATCCAAATCTCATTGTACATATGAACCTCCATCATCAACCAACAACCATTACAATTCCCCTCCACCATTAATCATTAAATCTGACCTCTTAGCGGATGAAAAAATTACAATCCCCCAGTCTCATGATGACCACATGACATCAACCTCCCCATCCATATCACACCCTATAGCTAAAAATATGTTCACTAATATGAAACATCGAGGAAAAGGCTTAGACATCCATGGACAAGGCATCCTCGAACCCATTTCCCTTCATAAAAATCTAGGTCATTTAGGCTTAGATTATAAACATAACAGTAAAAACACACCTCCCCCTAATCCTTCTACCCCTCTTGTTGATCCTACCATCCTAACCACTCAACCCAATAAAAAATCCTTTAATCCCCCTACACATCCCAAACACCTAAAATCGGCTTGATCATTTAGATTGTCCTTTGCACACGGATGTTATTTCCTCATTCCTCCATCTTCATTCCAGTCCAATCCATCTTCACAAATTCTTGATTGAATAAATATCACATGGTGTAAGTCATTAGTACCTATTACACAAGTGACCTTGGTCTATCCTTGCTGTCAACATCTAAGAACAATCCTATATTAGAGATCTAATCACTTAATCATACATCTTAATTAACTTGTGGTGAAGACCCTTGGGTGCATCTTTTGACATTCTAGCCAATTTTTTCCCCACATTCATTTCCATCCACCCATCAAGCCACTAGGTGATTCTTAACCCCTTGAGAATTTTCAAGAGAGTGGAAGCTCTTTAAAAAAATCCCAAATATCAAAAGGAAAAAATCTTATCAAAATAAAAAATACCCAATAAAATCCACCTCAAGACTCTCTCTAGGGGTGTTTCCAACAACTATACCGGGGCTATTAATGTCTGGCTGGTAGTAGAGAAAGGTTGTGACAAGAATCAGATGTATCTCAGTCAAGGCTATGAATGCCTTGGTTGGCAGCAGAGTAATGCACGACTTAACCTTTCGTTAAAATTCTATCAACCTACTTGACTTAATCACTCCCTATACATTGGCGTGTTTTTTTTTTTACATCATACCCATTGAGTCTTCACTTCAAGTGGTAATTAACTATAACTTTTACACACATGTTGATCTCGAAAATACATTGCACTTCTATATTACCAAGTATTTCTTAGACCTTGGCTACAATTTTGTTCTAGGCTTACTTTTATTTTACAACATGTTCCTTTAAGCTCATCTTTTAACATCCTTTGCATCCATCATCCATGTGGGTAATTGATGATCCTATTGCTTTATCTAATCCACCCATTTTTTCCCCCATTTTTTTCTTCCTTTATCCCATCATCATTATGATTGGGGGAAACTTTATAATCCGTTGGGGGCACCATCCCTAACTTTTTATTTATCCTTACACTTGGGGGTGCAACAAACTACAGTACCATCCATTAGCTCACTCTTTACTTGGTGACCTATCTTATCCAATCATCTCACATCCTACCTCATCTAATAAAATCTCTTTTATCCTATCCAAAATCATCCCTTTATCCCACATCCTTTACCCTACCCTATCACATCCCTCATCCTATCAAACCTCCTTTATCTTAGCCAACCAATCCCTTTTATCCTACATCCTTTATCCTATCCACAATCATCCTATTATCTTACATCCCTTATCTTATCCAACCAATCCTTTTGATCCCTTTATCCCACACCCCTTATCCTATCCAAAACTATCCCTTTAGCCCTAATCCCTATCCCCATCTCCCTTAGAACTTATAGGAGAAAGTCACCTCATTTCAAAACTTCCCATCCCTATCACATCTTCATCCCACATCATCTGAAACTATCTTTAAAATATCACAAAATTAAAAAAATATTAACAATCCATAAAAATCAACAACACGCATAAAATTTAAAACACTTTTTCATGTATTTGTGCGTGTGTGTGCTTGTTCACTTGTTTATGTTTTCCTTATATTTGCATCATATTTTAGCCGATGATATGAGGCCACTTTTTTTTTTTGGCACTTGGTTGATGATACGAGAACCACCTTTTATTTTATCTTTCTAGAGGTTCAATGATATGAGGACCCTCTTTTCACGTCAAAATATCCAATGATATGAGGACAGGGGTATCTAGAAATTTAAAAATCATTGTCTTTATACCATTGGTGTATCTTACTCTATGTCACATCTTAATAAACTTGCTAATGATGATAATTGTACGCAATTTACAACAACACCACCCCTTTATATCATCACTTAACCTAATCATCATCACCTTATCTATACAACCCTTCATCAATCATCTAACATCCAATAATCAAATCTTATTCATCCAATCTATCTATCCAACATTTTCAATCAATCATATCAAATCCTCTCACCCAAACATATTCAAATCCAATATCCAACATCCAACATCAACAAAAAATCATCCAAAATACAACCATCAAACATCCTACTGCCCCGTACATGGGGCATCCAACAATCCAAAATCTTGTGATCCAACAACATCCAAACATCCAAAATCCAACAACATCCAATATCTAAACATACAAAACATCAACCAATTTACTAGGGCATCAAAAATCAAAACATCCTGCACCCTTTTCACACTTCGATGACTTGGGCCTCCTATAGTTAACATCCTCTCATCTTCTCGTCCTCTCATCCACAACCCCTTCATCTTCTCACTAGGGCATCTCCTCTCTTTTCAAGTGGTTACCCACCTCATTCCTCCCCACCTACCTACTCAAGGGAGCTTCATATTACCAACCAATCATCTTCTACTTATTCTTTGAATGATCATTGCTATGCAATAATCCTTCAAAGAGGGGAAAAATGAAGATATCTAAAATGTCTACATGACTAATTAACATTAATCATGTCCCGCATTTTAGTATTATCACCATTTATCCACTAACAATCTATTTTAATCCATCATCATTATTATCATAAATCAACCATATAATAATTAATCGTAAGATTAATTATTATTATTATTAATTCATTTTATCATATTTCCCCTCTATCATTATTTATCATTTTAATCCATCTTACATCCCTTTTTATCATTAATCCATTATTACATCACATTATCCTATTCTAATCCCTATAAATATTTTCTAGGAATATAATATTCCCACACCTCACCTACCACCTACCCTACACATCCGTACACCTAGCCTCTCCATCAAATCACATCCCTAATCATCATTAATCAACCTAATTTAATCCTATTCTTGTGCACATATCCTCACCTTTAAATCTAGAGGCTTCTCAATCTAGAAGCTCATCTATTTCTCCCTCTCATTTTCAAATATTCAAATACATCTACAAAATTCCATTTAATTTTTAATTCGACGAAAATCCCTCACAAATTATAAAAATTTCTATTCTAGAATCACCCCATCCTCTCATCCAATTCCAACGCTCAGATTCAATCCACCATGGAAAGATATTAACCATTCAAGTTTCCACTCACAAACTATAAATGAAGCTCTCATCCTCCATGAGAGACATATTCTAAATCCATAACAAAATCACACTCTTTTGTTCTTCAATAAATCAATCCATTCTATCAATCATCCATCTATAATCAAGTAATCCTTAATCATATTAATTAAGAATCAAGAAATCATCAATGGGAGGTGTTGTCCAGGTCTTCCCACATCAAAAATTTGAAGCAATCAATCATCCTCAAGCACATCGAACCGTCAAGGAAGGAGAATTGCATGTTAGACGGTAAATTGTAGGTATTGTTCCTTTTCCTTTCATCTTTGCTTGATATGAGGTATTTGATTGGTTGAGTTTGCATGTTACATTTGAATTGGTTTCATATTTATTTTATTTGTGCATGCTAACTTGATTTTTCATCTACAAAGATATCTACCAATAGATGAAACAATTAATTTTTTGAATTATGAGTTAACCGTGCAAGCAACCTTCCCTAGTGCAGAGAGAACCCATGGAATAAGATGTTTATGCTTGTAGGTTTTTGATTTTCAATAAGCATTTTAATGAAGAGTTTGATATGAAGTTTTATTCTTTGTTTATGCTTTTTTGTTGAAATTATGATGATTGACCTACATCTTTTGTTTTTGAGTGATGAATTCCATATAAAAGTAAATTTTGAATTCAAATTTGATCGAGTTGATTGAGAGGGAAAAATTGCGACCTATGTGAGTATGTGTAATAGGTATGAAGGCATTGTTTCAGAGATGAGAGACTGTGTTATAGGTTACATAATTCTTGAGAGTTTTTTTGAAAAGGTTTGATGCCAAGACAAGTGAAGTAAGTGAGAGATATAGTGAGCTAGGTGAATGAAGGTTTGAAAAAGGGTTTGAAGAAGTTGAGTTGAATTTGTGTTCTCAATCAGTTGTTGCAGAAAAAATACATCAGAGATATGCATAAAAATGTTTTTGAGTTGGATCTTGATCATCTTATGGGGTTGTATCATCCTTATGGAGTTGGTGATTCACTAAAATAGGGGTTGGTGATCCTTATGAAGTTGTTGCTTCACTAAATACTTTTGATTTCAGAATTATACTCAAACAATTTAGTGGGTTTTCTTCCCTTTGAGGGTTTCCCACTTATTTATTTTGTTGTGGTGTTATCTCTCTTCTTCTTGGTTATTTTAATGTATTTTTGATGATTTATTTCACACATTAATGATTGGATGAATGGTTTACGGTTTAATAAGAAAATCTGAAATTGTTTAAATTTTTCTAAGGACTAATTCACCCCCCTTGTCTCTGTCTATTGTTCTTCCAACATGATATTCAGTATTATTTCTTAGTGGAATGTCTTAGCACTTTATTCTTATTATTTTCTCCTCATCATTCCATGTTGAGTTTCATACACCTAACACTCCAAGTTATCCTAAAAAATTAGAGACTAATTTTTCCAAATCCTTCAACAAAGTTTAGAAATTTCAGAGAAGAAAATCTTCAAGAACAATCAAAACATGAGAGTTTATCCTTCCATAAAAAAAACATGTTTATTCCTTCCTTATTTACATATCTTTCATTTGATTCTTATTAAACTTCAAATATTTTTGTTACACTTTATATTTGAGTTAAATTCCAATTCTTTATCATGGAAGCTAACTATATGTTGTGTTATAAGTTTCATCATGCAATATGCAAACACTAAAAACAATGGTATTATTTAAAACAAAAATTCAATTGAAGATGAAGTGTTTCTACACACTCAATTATATTTTTCTTTAAGCATGTAATTTAATTTCATACTTAAAGGGGGGAATGTAGAAATGTAAATGTGGAAATTCACTCTTTAACACTACTAGTTTTTACAATACATTTATTTTAAGATTAATATAGATTTCACATTCCCACTTAGCACATTCTAAGGTATTTTTTAATCCTTTTTATCCTTTCATAATGACATTTCATCAAATAAGGAGATTACAATGTAGAAAATACATAGATAAACATCAAGTAATAACTTACAACCTTTATATTGCATGTTCTGTTTCTCATGTCAAGGATATATAATTTTGTCAAGATAGTATATCTGACCTTGGCTAAATTATAAATTCTTATACTTGCATGTATTCCAAATTTGATTACAAGTTCATATATTTTAATGGGTATTATAATATTTCTAGGTTATCCTTGATAAATCATTTATGGAAACTTATATAAGTAAGTAAACACTACCTCATTTACTAACTTAGATATTTTAAGGAACTACATCGATACAATCAGTTAATACACTTGCAAAAGGCACACAAGTATCCTTAAATATCACAATAGCACATCTACAGTTATTAGGGAATAAATATCTACATTTACAAAGCTTCTTACTAGGTTAACAAAAAAATATATCTATCTACATGCACTCAAACATCCCTTCCCCAAGTACCTTATCAAGAGTCGGATCGGATCAAGAATTTCAAAGGTGGTTATCTAATCTAGTTAAATTCATTCAGATACACATACTAGGTGGAGAACGACATGCATTTTAAGGCCTCTTCGGAGTAGTGCCAACATTGGTGGTGTTTAGGTTTTCCCATAACCCAAATAATGTTTGTTTTGTAGGAATTCTTATCTAAAAATATGGTTTGATATAATGGTCATGGTATTCAAATACCTCCATAACATGATAAAAAATTATAGTTTCATGGTGACAGATAGTTCTAGGGAAATAAAATTATAAAAGAAATTATAGAAGTTAAGACTAAGCATGTCCAAAAATGTACATAAGGGTCAATACAATATGGTATGACTCTTATAGAGTTGTATGGTCTTAACGTAGGTCAATTTCTAATTACAATCTTTAAATTGAATCATCATCAAGTCTAGATCTCCTTGTTCTAGTAGTGCATCCTTCTAGAACCTCCTATATTCATTTGTAATTAGCTAAGTGCACTTTTTTATTTTGTATTTCTTATTTCATATTTTGTTTAGCATATCAGTTAGGAGTATAAAAGCATTATTTTGATTGTGTTAATTAATGATGGAGGTTAAATAATTAGAATAATCTCCTATTGTAAACCATTATATCCTTTACTCTACTAATTAAATAGAACCAATTAGGTTTTATGTCAAATCTAATCAGGGTTTAAACACTAACGCTAAAGAGTATCTATAATTATACATTAAATAAATTTTATTATATTTTTAAAATCAAATAAATTTTAAAAATAATTTCAAAGTATCAATACAAATAATATAGAGAAAATAACATTTTAGCTCCTTTCCTCCTTTTAAGTGGATGCAATAAGATAGGCCACCTTATAAATGTCACCACTTTTGGATCATCAATCATGAGATGTAAGGGACTACAAATACATTGGCAATAAAGAGGAAGATCTGTAATGACATGATAAGTTAAAAATATAATAAATTTATAATCACGACTACAAATCTTACTAAATAAAATATTACCTCTTTATTTTTATAGTATCGTGTGAAAAAAATTTATTCTAAATATTATCATTTGAGTACCATTTATGTATATTAGAAATATGGTACACACTATATCCCGATCTCCATGATACGAATGTTTGTTGGCATACTTGAGTTCTGGGTATTTTCATTGATGTAAACATTCATAAATTAAAAAAAGGATAATGAATAAGTGTCATAGCATGCTCAGCAAGTTGATGACATGGATTTTTAGGGTGTTTCATGAGGGCATGAGTGGTTTTTTTGAGATTGGCTTGGTCTAGCAAGCCTTTTGAGGTGACCTAGCTAGCCTAGGTGATGGAGCATGTTGGTTTGAGTTTCTTGGTGGCATGGGAGCATGGTAGCAGCACTGAGAGCATGTTTGGAGATTTTTTAGGGACTAAAATAAATTTTAGAGTGCAGATATAGGTGGAAGACTTGATTGTAGGTGCTCATCTAGATCTATTCTAGGTTCTTATAGGCTGAATGAGGCATGAGGATACATTGTAGAGCCTTTGGATCTCATGGAGGGATGAAAATATGTGATACATTTTTTATCAGGTGTGTTAGGAAATTTGATATAGGTTTATTCATTATATATGAGGTTATTCTATGATGACCTAGCCTTGAACATGCAAAACCCCAAGGGATAGTCATGTAAGTGAGATTGGTCGATAATATGTAGAGATATTTGAGATGTGATTATGATTAGAGATGTTAGTAGGACATGTCATGATTATATGGAAAAAAAATTAAGTTTCCATGATGAATATTTTGCATGTTATAATGTTTTTGGTGAAATAGGGTCCAAGAAAGGGGGATTTTGAACTCGAATTACAACTTCTGATGCTCACCATTAATTTTGTACATTGCATGGGATCTTATGGGTTTTAGGGATGATTTTAAATTGAGTTAAAAATATTTTTAAAAAATAATGGAGTGGTTTCATCGTCACAATTTTATGAACAACTGTTAAGAAGCTAAACTACTTTTTTATGAGTTTAAAACCTTATGACAAAAGAGATGGAAAATATTTTCTTGGTAAGTGCCAAGAATTGATTTTTGTGTTAGTATGATGATTGGATGTTGTATTATACTCCTCAATATTTTCATAAAGGTATGATAGAGCATGTAGTGATGAGTGGACCCCACTTAAATAGGAAAATTTCTGAATATGTTTAGTTTGGGACAAAGTTTTCCAAAGGATGTATGAAATAAATTGATTTTTTTTAGCTTGGGAGTTTTACTTGATTTCCATGATTATTTCAGATCATGTTTGAGGTCTTATAGGTAAAATTGTGCCCTATTTATGAATACTGGTCTTACCACAGTTTTGGGGCAATTCTGGAGCAATTTTAGAGATGGACCTAGTTGAAGGTCTTCCACTTGGAGTTGGAAGGAAATGTAAGATATTATGGAAATAAGATTTAGAGGAATTTACAATGGTATAAATTTTGTCTCTTTATGATGAGGTTTGATAGGTTATCCACCTCAATTTGTGAAGAAGAATATTGGTTGTTTTTAGGACATGATTTATTTTACTAAAAGATTGAGGTAGATGATGCATTAAATGTATTTTTGATTATTGATATTAGTTTGAGAGTGAAGAGGGATGAATTTTGTTTCTAGTGAAGTCATTTTTATGTCTTTAAAGTGACATTAAGGGTGCAAACTAGTTGAGTTCCTAAAACTTCTTTCTGGGCAGCTTAGTTTGGTGAAGAGGAAAGTTGGTGTGGATTATATTTATGGATATTTCATGAGTTCTAGAAAGCATGGATGTGATATACAGGTCAAGGATATTCCAATTATTGGTTACATACCATAGGTGAGGTGTTTTAGTATGTCATTGAGGTTCAAAGGTGAAGAATGGTTCCTGGAAACAACTATTTGTTGAAGGATATGAGCCTTATTGAGTAATTTATGAAGAATTTGATTGGTGTAAGCTAATTTAAGATATTTGACACGTGTGATGAATTTGGGAGCTTGAATAATAATTTTGATGACATTTCTAGATTTTAGTCATCAAGGTGATAGGGGTTTGAGTTGTTTTTGAGCTTGTTTAGTGCATTTGGTTGTGACTGACCTATATGGGTCCATTTTATGAATGTTCATGAGTTTATTGTTATGATTTTGAGTTGTTTTGGTCAAAATAATTATGAAGGACCAACTTACCTAATGTTTTTTAGTTGAGAGAGAGGGAAAAAGTGTGACCCAAGTGTGAGTGAGAAACAAGTATGAAGACATTCTTTCAGAGCTGAGGAAGTGTGTGAAAGGTTGAGGAATTTTAGAGAGGTTGTGTGTAAGGGTTTGAGATAAAATCAAGTTAGATTTTTCATAGTTTGAGTGAGATGGAAGGAGTGTTTGAAGAGGGTTTGAAGGAGTTTGGAGTTGAATCTTGTGATCACCATCAATTGAGTTATTATAGCATATATACAATGATCTTCTTATAAAAATATTATATGAAGAGTCATATTCATGCAAGTATCTTGTTGTGAGTAATATCAACAAGGGTTTAGGGGTTGGTGCCTCACTAAACAAATCTCTTGTGATGTGTGTAGTATTTTATTTCCCCTCAATTGCCTAAACGCACTAACATTTCATCGAGATAGATCTGAATGCTCACTCGAAGCGTGTGAATATACCAAGTCTCTCCTCTATGAAGGCTTGTCAAGATGTTAGCATGCATGTTCATATTCACCATTACTAAAGCATACTTTTAGATGTAGATCATTATAGTCATAATAAGGAAACACATGTAATAAAGAAACATAACAGATCAAACCATTACTAAGATTAGTTACATCATGTGATCACCATACTCAGATACATAAATGAAAAAAATCAAACCAAAATGATACATTAATAACCAAAAGATTACATAGCAGAAGATGAATACATAACAATACTAATACCAGTCTCCATAGAGTTATGTGTGCTAGAGTAGAGTAGCATAACAATACAATACATAGTCGGTGTCTAATACATGGTGTCCAAAATTACATAGATAAACATATAGACACCTAAAATATGCTTACACTTATCATTTCATCCAATTCAATCGATTGACGAAACTTCAATAATCAACCCATCTTCGCTCCATTCTTGAATGCCCATTTACGGCACCTTCTTGGTCGTATTCCTCCTATAATCAACTTGTTTGGTTAATATCTCTCTTATTAGCTAAAAATTCCTCCTTTTGACCATTTAGAACCTCCATAGTTCTCTCTAGACCACTTCTATTGGCTTCGTAGGATATCTATCAGTCACAATTGGTTATCCAGACCCCTCCCAACTCTCAATGAGTCTCTAATCACTTGCTAATTAATTTTAACTAGCCTAAACCCTAGTTAACTAGCCTAAACCAAGCTTAACTAAGCCTAAAGCATGTTTATCCTAACCTAATCCTAAAGTTCTTTTTAGACTTTAGTCCCACATGCACCCAAATTCCAAATTCTTCTAAACCAAAAACTATAAATACAAGGCTAAGCTTACCCATTCAACCTACAACTTTACACACAACTTTACGTAAGCTAAAGCCAAAACAAGCCTAAGAAATCTTAAGAGCTCATTTGCATTAGCCAAACTAATAAGGCATTTGATCTTGGCTATCCTCCATTAAAATAGCTTTATCTTGCACCCATGTTTAGTTAGTAATGGAATAGCTAAACTTGGCCATGTAGCCATTTAGTGAGATTCATTCACCCTCATGGAGTAAAAAAAAAACTGATTGCTTAGATCCTTATTAGGCTCATTTTATTAAGATTTCAAGAATAGAGGTTAACGCTATTAGTTATATTTCTTGCTTATTTCAAGTTTTAAATACATGCAAATAGGATTCCTTGCTCATTTATTATCATATGGGCCATTGAGGGACTTTGCACAAAGCTTTGGGGTTTTGCCCCATATCCATAGCTCTTTGCAAAATCTTTCACTAAACACATAACTAATATATATATATATATATAGGGGTGGGTAATTTCCCTTCACCTCATGTACATTCTCAAAATAGACCACATGCTCAAAATAAACAACATGAATGCTTCTACAATCTCGCTAACAATAGATTATTCTAATCTTATACTTCACTTCAATCCTATTATTATCCGAACTCATGCATGTGCTTTTATCCTAAAAAATACTCTTCTTAGCCACCAAAGTATCCTTGTATGTCGCATACTCCAAGTCTATTCTCATCTCATCCCTGGAAAATTGGCTACGTTTTGAATATCTTTCCTTGTGTGCACATCTGTGTGCTCATCCTTTTCATTCTCCTGCATGCTACCTCTGTCACCATGCACACACATTTATTTTCCTATCCCAACACTTAATAATTTTTTTGCAGCCAACATTTCCCCACACTAGGTATGTTGTCCATCCTCAACAACACTATAATATGCTACAAAAAATGATAATAAAGTACTAAAAAAGAATCAAATAATAAAGGATTTGAATGTATGGAGTGCACCAAAGAATAAAAGAGTCAAGTTGTTTATTGAGTGAGAAGGAGTGGAAACTTTTGAATCATCATTTTCTGTAAATCCTTCTACCCTTCTAACTCCTTACTCCCATGTACATGCACATCATCAAAAATCTGAGGGACTGCTGCAGAAGTTAAATCTTCACCCCTTCCCTTCATCTACGCAATCAGATTCTCTAGTTGTTTACCTACATCATTAAGTGCGTCCATCTTGCACATTATTTGGGGGAAGAGTTCCTTTAATTTTATTTTGATCAAGGATCTTAACAAATCGATTTCATCCCTTTTCTGTTTGACCTCGGCTAAAATAATCTCTCATTCCACCCTGTCACTCTTATTTTTAGCTTGGAACTCCTTCAAATCTACTTCGTCCTTGGACACCAGAAAACCCACAACATTGTCAAAGTCTCCAAATTTGTCATATATTATTTCTACTACATGTGCAACTAATTTTAACGTTCCAAACAACTCACTATACTACGTAAGGAATGATTTTATCTCCTCTCTGTCATGCTAATTTTTTCATGCCAACAAATATTCTATAGATTCCAATACGAGAGTTGGCATTTCACTTGTAATCATTCATGCTAGATCTTCTAGGAAATGGAGGGCTGACTCATAGGTAGTTTGATCTTAAGGTACCAAGTACAAGCATGTGATTTGCAATGCAATCTACATTTTTATACATGGCACACATCCACCCCCTCTCATATCTTCCCTTTTGTTTAAACTACGTAATGTTCATTTCCTTTTATTTTATCTCCTTGTCTCTCTCCCTTATCTTCCTATTCTTAATCTCTATATCTTTATTCTTCTCTTCTAGCTCTTTGTGTAGATTTCTAATTCTGCAATCCTTGTGAAAAATTCTCACTCTGACATCCACCAATATTTTTTTGAGTGTAATACACACTTTCTCATCTATTAAACTTTAGGATTCAACTATTGGATATGCCTCCCTTGGTGTGGACTTTATTTAGGTCTTTGTTAGGGATTGAGTGCTAACTTCAAACTTTGACTCCTCCATATGTGAATAAAACACCCATGAGAGAATCAACCTGGTGCGTGTAAAAGCTTCTTCTCTCTTAAAAATTAAACAAAAAAAAAATCCTATGTGACCACCGTGCTTTAGTATCCCACTCGCAACACCTTGTTTGAATCATCTTTGTACTACATCATCGGTCCCTGTGGTGTATGTCTTGGTCTTATATTCTACCCAAGTACACCCTTCAAAAATCTTAACACAAGAGTGTTCTCTGAGCCTCATGTTTTATCTTCACTCATTTCTCTAACGTGCTCTACTTCTTGTTATACTATGCGCTCTACTTTGTACTTGATTTGGCGCTCAACTTCAGTTTCAACAGCGCACTCCACCTTGGGCTCCTGCCTTTCCTCCAAAATTTGGGTGGTGGAAGTATTGATTCCTTCTATATCCACCTCCATCAAAGGAATCTTGTCATGGTGTGCTACGCTCCTCGGCATGTGATTCCTCAACATCATGTACCTGAGGGCTACACTGCACAATTTGCTATTCAGTATTTTATGTGTCTTTAATAGACACTTTCTCCTTCTTTGTGAGTGGGGGTTTCTTCCTTATAGACTACCTCCTTGAACTTGCACTTGGATCAGTCTCTCTGCACACAAGGGTTTTCTTCATAGTTACGCTTTGGGTTGGGGGCTCTTCATCACTTCTTTATTCCTCCTTTCTAATAAGAGGGGTATCCTGGTGCACTGTCTTTTGTCTGAACATATTTTTCCTTGTCAGCTCCTCAGGGATAGTCAAATCATCCTCCATGTACTTTCCATTGACCACACTTGGCTTCAAATATATAAATTTTTTCACAACTACCACTCCTGCTATTGGAAAAGTAATCGACCTTGTCATGTTGATATTGTTATCCCAAATTTACACCAATGAAAATTTACATAACTTATACAAAATTTGAAGTATGGGCTTATGACATTTTGATGGCCATAAAATTTCATCTTTGAATATCAAAAGAGAAAGATGGTTGGTGCCTTGGCTATACTAACTTGGACTTAACTCACTGCGAGTCACGAAAAATGGTCAAAGCTTAGATGGATCACAGGTTGGTTGATGGTTGGATGACAACATGGTACAAAAGAGTAGCTTGGTTGGATGACTAGGTTGGTCGGGCGGGGTGGTCAGTCAAGTTGGTCAGCTGAGATGGATGACCGTTGGGTTGGTCGGGTAGCAATTATATGGACAAGGATGGAATTCTATCCAACCCCCTTGGTTGGATGACATACAACACAAGGGATAGACATTTGTCTAACCCCCTGGTTGGATGGATCATTTGAGTAACTCAACGGTGGTTAAATGTTTGACAATGTATGGAAAAGTTAGACAACTGCAAGGATGTTCAGGTGGTGTATTATACGGTATGGGGTTAGAAGGTCATCTAACCCCTTCAATTTGTACAAAATATGATAAACGATCGTCTAACCTATTGGGTTAGACAACCCATGATGTAAGGATAACAGTCATCTGATTAGACAGTTACTTTGGAATTGTATGGCCTAGAAGTTAGATGACCATCCAACATCCCATGTTGGATGGCAATGAGGTTAGCCGACCCATTAGGAAGTATCACCTGTGAGCAACACATTGATGGTGCTAGTTGAGGTTGTTCAACTACCTGTCAGGAATTTAATGCAAGGTAGTTGGACAAATTTTCCCATATAATGTAATCGACGCCCTCATTTTTTGGGGGGAGTTTCTAAGAATTGTAAAAGAACTCTGTTAAATTTGTTCCAGAAACTTTTTGTGAGTTATAGGCCTTGAGTTTAGCCATTCAACAAAGATTTATTACCTTGTACCTACTTTATAATGGATTGTGCATCCTTTTGAGCAATAAAATTTATGTTTTGTGGCTATTTCTACCCTAGCTTGAGTTGAGTTGCTTTTCTTGCCTTCTATTACATTTGTAGATGTATTGTACGTATATTTTTATTTTGTAGGACCTAGATTTGTTGTGCTCCACGAAGATGGGTATTTGAGTGCAGTTTTGGACTTTGGTGCATCTGTCTGCCCTTCCTCGCTTTATTTTGTTCCATTTTAACTCAATAGGAATCTCTCCAACCCTTATTTTGGTGCTATCACATCACTAGTGTAGGATTTTATTTCATGCTCTCTGTCTTTCTTCTTGGTCACATGTCATCAATATTTAGTCATATTTCACTTCATAGGAGTAGCTTAACATTTGGAGTAGTTAGAGGAACCGAACTTCTCAGGAGGTCTCTTTCGGTTCAAGTCCCACAACTTAGAGACAATCCCATGTTGTCTCAAATCTTGAGTTGTCTATGACTCAAGCGCGGGTGCACATTTGAGCTCCAACAGTTTTGGCACGCTTAGTGGGACCATTAAAGTCGGACTTATATGGTCTATAAATTTATTATTTCTAAGTCTTGCTCTGTGGCTAGGTAATTTATAGACTTTGGAGGCTTGTTCTACACATCTGGTGACTCCATCATTCAAATTAGCTGGTTTCTACATTGTTAGTGCCCAGGTGCATGATAATAATTGAGACAAGGTCCAAAACAACATATGAGGGATATTTTGAGTATTTGTAGTTATCACCGGGAAGGAGAAGAAGAGGAAAAACTTTTCAAAGGTATCCTTCACCACCAAACACGACTCTCTCTACTCCACCTCATGGTAGGCCTTTCTTGTAGTGTACTAGAGTTATTAGACCTATTACAATGGAAGTGCAACATAATCTAGAATTTTTCAATTTTACTAGAGTAGTCCTCTTGCCCTCAATGCCAACAATCCCATTCCAGAATTTTCTCTTAAGAGAATTCCTTTATTCATTGGGGAGAATCAGACTACTCTCAAAAATCATATCCAAGACATTGCAAATGTCTGTGCTATTCATCAAATTGTTGAACATGATGTAACTATTATGCTGTTGGCATATTCATTCAAAGGTAGAGCTCTGTAATGGTTTAGAAGCCTTACAATAGGGTCAATAACCAATTGGATTGAGCTTGGGACAACTCTCTACAGTCAGTTTGGAGAGAAGGCATATAATCTTTCCTTGTTTGAGCAGATAACGACTATAAAGAGGGACCCCAATGAGCTCATGGTGGATTTCAATTTCATATTTCAAAAGACTTGGGAGAGGATTCCAATCCTAGTGAGACTAGTTGTTGAAGGTGCATTTCTTTATTTTTTAAAAGCATTGAATTCTAATATTGTTGTTATGATTGAATGTATGAGTGGTACACCATTTCCTGATACATATGCTATAGCCATTAGGGCTGAAAATTGTTTGATCCAAGATGGCAAGTTAGATCCTATGCTACCAATGCCATTATACCCTAAGATACCCCAAACATCTTAGCCTTCCAATGCCCCCATCCCTAAGAAAAAATCCTAGCGTACCGCATCTACATCCTACTCTCCTACGAAACAAAAGGAGGATGATGACATAAAATCCTTGGAAAGGAATTTTTCCAATAAGGTTATATCATTGGAGAAGTAACAGGCCCAGTCATATAGAAGTTATTTGAATCAGGGATAGTCTTCAAACCAAGGATTAAATCAAGGTTATCAGCCTTACAAAAATAAACAAAATCAAAGGTATGGAAAAAATTAGGAGTACAACAAGTGGTAGGATCAAAATGCTTCCCTTCCACTTGTACCAGTTACTACTTTTTAGCCATCTCCTATTGCCATCTCTAGTTAATAACTGGTTCTTGTGTAGATTAATGTCATTCAATAAACAAAATGGTGTTTCCATTGCAACCCACCACACAATTAGCTAATTTTTGAGAAGGCATTGCATGTTTAAGATTTTATGATTTAGAATTCCTCCAATTAGTAGGAACCATTGGTAGAAGTATCGAATCCTAATTTTCAAGGAGCTCAAGAGGCCAATAAGGATGCAAATCTTACATTCTTTGGAGTTGAAGATTTATGTGCCTTAAATCAGGAAGTTGCTGATAATACCAGGTCTAAGAAAATAATGTTGGAATCACAACATGTTTCCTCTTCTAGTCAGGGTAACGTTGTTAAAAAAGAAAAGGAGGTTGATGGGAGTAAAGGAAAAGCACCTGAAGCTCCTAGCGAGGATGTTTCTCCCCAACCAAAGGGGCCTATCCTAACATTGCAGCAACAAAGAAAGGAGAATCCTCTCCCACAATTGTAGAAATCGATTGGATTTCCCTTCATCATCATGGAGCGGATGAAGAGGACGAATGTCAATGTAACAATGTGGGGATGCTTTGGCTATCCCATCACAAAGGGACCTCTTATGCAAATAACCAAAACAACTTCCCCTTGTTGACCCAGTAATTCAAAAGGTGCCTACTACTATTAATATTTTCCATTCAAAGGGGGAACAAGTAAGTAAATTCATCAAAACCCCACCATTTTATATGTCATTGATCGTGGGTAAGAACTTAGTCCATAATTACATGATATATTTAGGTGATGATACCTCAATTATGCCAAAGAAAATTGCTGATTTCTTAGGTCTAGAATAGAACCCTGTTGTTAAAGGTGTCTTGTAGCTTGATGGCTCAATGGTTAGCATCTTTAGAGTCATTAAAGATATTAAATTAACCCTTCATACCTGCTTAAGCCTAACCATAACTCATGATATATCAGTCATCGACTTGCCTACAATGTTTTCCGTTTGTTTGTCAAGGGATTTTACTACCAAAGTGGGTAGTTATTTGTCGTGTGATTGGACTCATATGCTTTTGAAAACTAGGTATGGTACCAAATTTACCATACAAGTTGAATTTATATTTTATCATCATATTTAGTAATATGACCCCACCCCTATCCAATAATATTGTCTAATCCTAGAAAATCAGGAACAAGATTCAACTTCAGAAGAAAAACATACTCCTCCCATGCCGGACCTATTGCTAGATGAATGGGTTGAAAGAGATGATAAATTTGATCCCTATGATGAAGAACTTAAATCATATGAAACTAGTTTAGGTACTTAATGTGTTCTTGAAGAGGAATCTGTACTACCCAACATGCTTAAACAGAGAGAATAAAATGCTTCAGGATTATGGAAAATGTTTTTTGATGGTTCTAGGAGCAAGAATAGAGCTGGAGCGGGTGTTGTGTTGATTTCTCCTAAGTAGGAAAAGTTTTTATTTTCTCATAGGTTATAGTTTTCATGTTCCAATAATGTGGAAAAATATGAGGCTTTAGTCCATGGTCTATTGATTACTGAGAAGAGGAAAATTAAGATGTTACAGATTTTTGGGGACACAAAACTTAGTAATTCACCAGGTCATAGGAAAGTGTGTTGCAAAAAATAAGCTATTGAAATCTTATAAGCATAGAGTTTGAGATTTGTTAAAGAGATTTGATGCTCTTAATTTTTAGGTGATACTGAGAAAGTTAAACAAAGAATTATATTAGATGGCGGCACTTGGATCAAAATTCTCACCTGCTGAGGATTTTATCAAGGGAAATGTATAACATATTAAAATGGTGGTTAGTCCATCTATTCCAGATAATGAAACTAGCTTGCAAGTTTTTGATAGTGATGAAAAAATTGTTCAGTTCATCCAAAATGAAGCTGATTTTTCTTCAGATATGCAATCTGATTTGTAGGAAATTTATGGTGATAGGATTATTCAGTTGAAGAAAAATAGGTTACCAAAGGGTGTGGTTACTTTGGAGCAGATTTTTGGCTCAAATGATGAATTCAAAGGGACTGAAAAGAGCATGGCAGCAAAGCAAGAAGAATGCCAATCATTCACCATTGCACAAGGAAAAGAGCTTCTAATGGGAAAGGTATGTGATGAAAATGAAAAATAAGCTTTTGTTTCCTTGTGTAAAAAATTCAGTGATGTATTTTCTTGGGACGATGAGGACCTGAAGGAATTTAATGCAAACATTGTGCGACATTCTATGGACTTTGATCCCAATGTCAAGTTGGTAAGGTAGAAGAAAAGACCGATCAACCCTAAAATAAATCCCCTTATGAGGAAGGAGTTATCCAAACTCATAGAGGCTAGAATAATTTTTCCAATCAAATATTATACTTGGGTAGCCAATTTAGTCCTGGTCAGGAAAAAGAACGGGGAAATAGGAATTTGTGTTGATTTTCATGATTTAAACAAAGTTTCCCTAAAGGACCACTACCATTTACTCTCTATGGAACATATTTTGCAAACTATTGTATGGGAAGAAAGGTTTTCCATGTTGGACGTATATTTAGGTTTCAATAAAATCATGGTTAGGGAAGAAGATTAGTTTAAAACTACATTTACGAAAAAATGGGGTACATATGCCTATTAAAATATGCCCTTTGGCTTGTCAAATGCAAGTGCCACAATTTAGAGAGAAATGGATATTGCTTTTAAAGGTTACATTAATGAGTTCATTCTTGTTTACTTGGATGACATTACCATTTTCTCAAAGAAAAGTAAGGATCACATCAACCATTTGGAGAAGGTTTTTGAGAGGTGTAGAGAGTTTGGGGTGTCTCTTAATCCCAAGAAGTGTAATTTTTATATTTCTAGGGGTAAGATTTTGGGGCATATTGTTTCAAAAGAGGCATTTCTGTTGATCCAGACAAAATTTCAGCCATCCTCTCTCTCTCTCCTTATGTACTCATAAGAATCCTTGCAATCCTTTTTGGGAAAGATTAACTTCATTAGGATATTTATTCCTAATTTTGCAAGACTTTTCAAGCTCATCACCTTAATTCTAAAGAAGGATGCAAATTTTAAATGGACAATAGAAGGGAAGGAAAGTTTTGAGAAAATCAAATAGGAAATTACTCAGAATCCTACATTGGTTAATCCTAACTATGGTAAGGAATTTATTTTGTATGCATATGGAGCTGACACTAGTATAATTAATGTTTTGACACAAAAAAATGATTGTGGAATGTAATAGCCTATAGCCTTATTTATTCAAACACAGAGGAGTATGAATTAAAGTATAGACACATTGAAAAATAGGTGTTTTCCATCATGAGAGCTCTAAAGAAATTTAGGAGCATGTTTTCCTCCAATCACGTCAAGGTTTTGGTCTCACATTCTAGTGTGAGAGATTTCATTATGGGGGAAAATATTAATGAGAAAAGATATGGGTGGGTGACAAAGATAATGGAATACGATGTGACTATCAAGGCTACAAAACTAGTAAGAGGGAAAGGATTATGTGGGCAAATTGCTTCAGATGTTCAAGGTGATAAAGATACCTCCTTCATGAAAAAAAAACCTTTGCATGATGCTTAAATTCATCAGAGTGAAGAACACATAGCCAATGGTCATTTTTGGATGAGTGATATGATCACATTTTTATCTACAGGTGCATACCCTCTTAGTTTGAGCAAAGCAAAAAGAAGACGTTTAAGGCTACAATCCTTTCCCTATGTTTTTTATGGATGGTATTTTGTTCAAAAGAAGCATTGAAGAAGTCTTTCTTAGGTGAATTGAAGGAGATAAAGTACAAATAATTTTGAATTTTTTTTATGGTGGCTTATCTGGTGGTCATTTTTCAGCCAAAGCCACAACAATGAAGATTCTAAGAGTAAGATATTTCAGGCCCACATTACTTGTTGATTGTCATAAATGGGTCATAAAATGTAAAGACTGTGCTATCTTCATTGTCAAAAAGAGATTGACATCTCTTCCATTACATATAATTCAAGAAGATCAAACTTTTTCTTAGTGAGGCTTAGATTTTATTAGCATGATCAATCCTTTGTCAAGTGTCGGCCACAAATGGGTCATAAAAGCTACATATTATTTTACTAAGTGGATCGAGGATATACCATTGAAGGAAGAAACTGAATCAATCATTCTTGAATTCCTTGAGGATATTTTCACAAGGTTTGGTGTCCCACAAACCATACTTTTTGATAATGCAAAGGCTTTTCTAGGATCCAAAATTTCTGATTGGGGTCTAAGACTTGGTATTTATTTGAAAACTTTTTCCAATTATTACCCGCAAGGTAATTGTTTTGCAGAATATACTAACAAGAACCTGATTAGGATTATGAAAAGGAAAATGGATGTAAATAAAAGGAAATGGCACACAAAGGTGAGGAATTCCCTTTGGGGGGACAAGATCACCATAAAAAAGGCAATAGGTACTTCACAATACAAGATGGTTTATGGCAAAGAAACATGGCTGCCTTTGTCATTAGAATTAACTTCACTTGAATTGGCCCAACAATTGGAGTTGGAAGGGGAAGATCAAAGAGAAATTGGAATTATAGAGTTGGCGGAGCTTGAAGAACTGAGGAATTCTATGATGATTAGATTAGAACAACATCAAGAATCCACTAAGAAATGGTTTGATAAAAAGGCCATATTTTGGAGTTTTAAGGTTGGTGATTTGGTCTTAAAGTGGGATGTTGATCAGGCTAAACTTGGCAGGCACTCCAAGTTTGATGAAATTTGGAGTGACCTGTATACCATTACATGTTGCAAGGAAGTAAATTTATTTGAGCATAATAATTTTGATGGTTATGTACTAACAATACCAGTTATTGGGATTTATCTTAAGCATTCTCATTAGGACAACTTGTTGCATCATTGTACATAATAGTTTAGGTTTCAATTCCTCTAAGTGATTGAAACACATTATTTTGTTAGTAGTATATGTTTTCTCTTAGATAAGTGCTGGTGAACACTCTAGATGTTCCATCTGGGACATGTATGATCTTTCATGTTTGTACATAGTTGTGAATTTGTTGCTCTTGCAGTTTTTAGTTTCAGGAAAGGTTTAATGGCTGCTCCAAATTAGTACCAACCCATGCAGTACTTTAGAGAAATTTAGGGGAGAGTTTTTAGTGATATGAACAATTCATTTGTATACTAACTCCATGCCCAATGGATGCTTAGAGGTAGCTGTTCTCTCCATATAGCAAACAGATGTCCACTAGAGGTCACCAAAATATTATACCAAATTTGCAACCCTGTAAATTCTGATAACCTATTCAAAATTTGAAGTACGGTCTTGTGATGTTTTGATGGTTGTCAAGTTTCATCTCCAAACATCAAAAGAGAAAGAGGGCTGGTGCCTTGGTTCAACCAACTAGATCGCCACGACAAATGGTTTGAGGTTGGACGGGTCATAGGTTGGTTAGTGGTTGGATGGCAATGTGGTGCAGAAGAGTAGCTTGGTTAGAGGACTAGGTTGGTTGGCCAAGGTGGTTTGTCGGGTTGGTTAGTTGAGATGGAAAAATTTCATGTTATTTGGGTGGTAATTTTATGGACAAGGATGGACATCCGTCCAACCCCCCTAGTTGGAAGATGTATAACACAGGGAATAGACATCCATTTAACCCCCCTGATGGAAAAATCAATTGAGTAACTTGACGGTCATTCGGTGTTTGAAAACATACTGACAGGTTATATGACTATAAGGATGGTTAGGTGGTGCAGTGTATGGTATGGGGTTAGACGACCATCCAACCCCCTTAATTTGTACGAAATATGATAGATGGTTGTCCCACCTATCGGGTTGGATGACCCATAATGTAAATATGAAATTTGTGTGGTTGGCTAGTTACTTCGGAGATGTATGTCCTAGAAGTTACACAATAGTCTAACCCCCCAGGTTGGATAAAAATGAGGTTAGCTGACCCACAGGTTAGACATGCCATCAGGAAATATCACCTACGACAAGCACATTAATGGTGGTAGTTAAGGTTGTTCAACTACATGTCAGGAATTTAAAGTAGGGTAGGTGGAAAAATTTACCTCTATAATGTAATCAACCCCCTAATGTTTTGGGAGGATTTTTTGAGAATTTTAAGGAAATCTATAAAATTTGTTCCAAAAATGTTTTATGAGTTGTAGGCCTCGAATCTGGCCATTCAAAAAATATTTCTTTCCTTGTATCTACTTTGTAATGGATTATGCATCCTTTTGAGCAATAACATTTGTGTTGTGGCTATTTTTTCCCTGGCTCGAGTTAAGTTGATTTTCTTACCTTCTATTACATTTGCAGATGTATTGTGCATATCTTGTTATTTTACAGGACCTAGATTTATTGTGCTCCATGAAGATGAGAATTGTAGTGCGGTTTTGGACTATGGCACATCTGTCTGCCCTTCCTCGCTTCATTTTCTTCCATTTTCACCTAGGAATATCTCCAACCCTTCTTTTATTGCTATCACCTCCATAGTTTAAGATTTTATTTCATGCACTCTTTATTTCTCCCTGGTCACTTGGCATCAGTAGTTAGTCACATTTCACTTCCTAGGAGTAGCTTAGCATTAAGATTATGTAGAGGAACCAACCTTCTCTGGAGGTATGTCTTGGTTCATTCCCACATCTTTGAGATAGGTTGATGTATTTTATGACTCAGGTGCAGGTGCATATTTGAGCTCCAAAAAATATCATATGATATCATTATTTCTTCATATGTGCTCCCCTTTAGGTAGATAAGTGTCTTGCACAAAGTATGCTACTCATAGTCCACCCTATCTGAGTCAATCATTGTTTTGTGCACTTTTTAAAACCTATTCACAATAGTTTGGAAACATTTAGTTGTGAAAGAAAAAGGTAGCTTACACCAAGGGCTCTTCGTTCCATCCTTCAACTCAAAATGGCCAATGCAGAAGTGTTGATATATAACAAATTCCACTTTTCCCTCTAGTTGTGCAAGTAATTCACTGGGAATGCACCACTCCACCCCAAATACATCACACATCCTCTTATACCACCTATCTCCATGAACATTTTATGCAGGAGTTATATTTTCATAGGTGTACCTATAAACTATTTATGTAGGAAACTTAAAGTCCTCAGGGTACTCCCATATCTTATCATTGGGTCCATCTGACACTCCAATTTCATAAAATACTATCAACAAAATATTCCCAAAAATTATTTTTTCACATGCGCAGGCCTCCTCAATAATCTCTTCAACTACAAATCTCATGAGGTTGTAGACAGTTCCCTAAAAAATCTTCCTAGTAATGTATAATAATCATTTATTTACTTATCCCCATTGTTCTTGTCCATTCAACTTAGTAAGTAGGTGTACTACTATTTTGATAACAGGGTCATCTAGTTTCAGAATGTCCATTGTGTGACTCCTTCACTGATAGTTGAACTCATTGGCAGTATTCTTTACTTCATCAACATCATCCAAGTCTAAGGGGAGCTCTACACCTGTGCTTTGAAGTCCAGTATACTTGTAAATCAGTGTTGCAGTTAAGCACATCCTCCTTTTAGAAAAATAGAATAAGTCTTTTTGAATGCACGACATTAACCATTGGTATATTCGCTCAAGCTATCCAAATTACGGGAGCTCATACAACTGGAGAAACCCCGCATTTTGTAATTTTTCTCTTCTTCATCATCATATACGGGCTTTCCCTATGGATTTATTTCTTAAGTTTCTTAGACTAGATCTCTTTCAATCTGGCATGCACTGGCATCTGTGCGATGATTTTAATCATTTATGACCATTTTGCATATATGGGATACCTATTCTTTCCCTATCAATACTCCATCAAGGTACTACATCTTTGAGTACCACTCTTCATACAAGTCTTCCACTGTAGGATTTTCCTTTCCTTTGTTCTTTCCCTTGACCTTTGGTGATGTGATTGTTGCTTTCCTCCGTGTCATCCTAGCGCACAAGTTAAAACTTATACCTTACCTCACTTTTTATTTAGTGCCCTAAGTTTCTTTCTTTGAACTCTCCATGCAACAATTCTATACTTCTGGTCCACATTCTCCAATATGTGCCCTAACTCGTCAAAATATAACCAAAAAAATTACAAACTCCTAACACACTTCTTTCCATCTCAACCTACGAAATCCCATTGAATGGAAATTTATTTTCACTTGGCCGTGTCATAATTGCAGCATGGTTATCGATTCTCCAACTTTGCATGTAAATTCTGAAGAATTATTTTACAACCAATCAAACTCACTCAAAATCGCATAGGAAAACACACAAGTTTCACACAAGGTAAGGTAAAAATGAATTTACCTTGACCGCCTTTTATAGTGTTTCAAATTTTTACTACATTAAATTCTCACCACCTACCACCGTACAACTTTAAATTTTATTTTCTTGCTTTTTCTCATTCTTTTTCTGCTATTTTCCTCCACATGTTATAGTCATAACCTTTCGGTGTGTTTTACTACTTTACAAGCCACATAAATCCTTACACGTTCTTACCTATGCCAAAGTACACAATCCTTTGTGCCTCTCACTAAGTATTTCACCATGTCACTGCCTACCTCACCTTACACTACACATCTATTATTCATACATGGTTTTTCTTCTGAGCATCATCCTTATTATCACCATCCTTCTTATGACACCTTTTTCTACTTTCTTTTACTTTAGTTCAGCAACCAACATTGTCATCAACATGCACACTCCTACAGTTATTAGTCAACCTTCAATACCAAAAAAATTCTTTTTTGCACGCACTTGCAATGCACCCCACACTAAAATTATGCATAATCCTCTACGTATGAACTTAATGGATAATATCCACTTTATGCGAGTGAGCACACTTATTACAACAAAACAAATAAATAAATTAACAAAACATAGAAATGAAGAAAGGAAACACATGAAAGGGAAATCTATTCTAAGTAGCAACACTACCTTATTATAAACACCAAGAAACCTTATTTATAGTAGGGCTTCAACCTACTCCCATTTAAGTAACTGGGCAATAAGGTGTCATCCAATGCCTGTAACCGACAAACATTTGATTCAAGTATCTTTGTTATGATAAAAGGTCCCAACCAATGTACTTACAATTTCCTTGGGTGGTGCATAAATTTGGAATCATATAGAAGGACCATATTTTCCACCTCAAATGTTTTGTTCCTTATATGCCTATCATGTTAGGCCTTCTGTCTGGCCTTCTCAGTATTCTAGCTTCATCGAAAAATAGTGCATTTCTCATCTACTTGCATCAATTTTTCAATGCACTCCTCAACAACTTGTTCATCTTCTAGTCCTCTTACACATGCAATATATAGGGATAGTAATATAAATTCTACAAGTAAGATAGAATCTGCACCAAACACCAATTAAAATGGTGTGGCCTTATTCAACCTCTTATAGGTGGTCTTATATGCCCAAAGTATAATAGAGACTTTATCATCCCAATCTTTCCTTCCTACATCACATATTTTTTTCAGTGTTTTTCCTAGAATATTGTTGAAGGCTTTAGGAGTATCATTAGCATGTGGGTGATAAGGTTATAGTTTTATGGTGTGCCACCATAAAATCCTACTAATAATAATTCATGATTGTCTCATTTAAGAAATGAGTGCCTCTATCACTAGTTAAGGTCAATGGACATCCATACATACTCGATAATGTTTTCCCATAAAAATATTACCTGCTATAGCTACTGTACAATCCTTTGTAGGTGTTGATTTCACCCACATTGTCAAATAATCTATATAAGTAATAATATAGTGCACACCATTCCTACACGCGAGTGGTGAAATAGGACTTAAAAATTTAATAGCCCATTTCTCAAAAGGTTCAGCACTTGCAATAGGATGCAACAACATCTCATCTTTGGTTCTAGGCTTCCCAAGGTGCTAAAAATGATCACACGCCTTGACATATTATTTAACATCCTTGTACAAAGTTTCCCACCAAAGTCCAACCATAAGAATCTTGCGTGTGGTAGCATCAGCAACATAATGACCTCCTACGATTCCATAATGTGCTTCTTCAATAATATACTTACGCTCATGCTTAAGAACACACCGACACAAAAATTCATCATTTCCTAGCTTGTACAAATCCCCACCAATTAACTAATATGGCACTGCACATATTGCAAGTTGATTCTTATTAAATGTCTTCATTCCCTAGACACTTGTCTAGTGCACACAAATACTACAATATCCTCTAAATATGCGAGCGCGTGGTTTAACCTAAAAAGATTTGCATATGGCATTGTATCCTTAATGCTCTATGTGTCCTCACCAGATTTGATCCTTGACAAATGATTAGGTCATGAATTGCTCTTTCCTGGTTTTACAACAATTGTGAACTCAAACTCGTGAAACAAGAGTATCCATCTGTAAATGTGCCCTTTCAAAACATGTTTTTTGACCAATTAATTAAGTGTCATATGATCGGTAAAGAAAATAAATGGTGTCAAAAACAAGTATTATCTAAACTTGTGCAACCCATAAATCATAGACGAAGCCTCACACTCAGTAGTTATATAATTTTTCTCTATGGGTATCAAATTCCTAATTGCAAGTAAAATGGGATGATCCACAATTCCTTCTCCTGGTTACGCTAATGTTACACCAATTGCTATGCCAGAAGCATCAACATGAAAAATAAAGGGTTTTTCCCATGATGGAAAGTGTAAAATAGGTGCAGTAGTAAGCTTCTCCTTCAATCTTTCAACACCCTGCTATTGCGCACCATCCGAATAGAAATTTCCTTTAGCCTTTAATAATTCCTCCAAGGGCATGGAAATATTTGCATAACCTTTAATGAATTTCCTATAATACCTTGTATGTCCCAAAAATCCATGCACTTCACTCTAATTATTAGGTTATTCCAAACCCAAGATCACAACTATCTTGGTTGGATATACCAGCAAGCCTTACTTACAAATTATATGCCCAAGTAAAGTAACAAAAGGTGTTGAAAATATGCACTTCTTGATGTTGAGAGAGATGTTCAACTGATTACACATCTCAAACATGAGCCTTAGATTGTCATAATGGTCCTTCACTAAGCCATACATTGTCCAGTCGTCTAGATACACATCTAAGAACTTATGAATGAAGTCCTGAAAGTCCTGCACAAAAATGCACAAAAACACTTGTTAATGCATTCTTTCAGTCCAAAGGGAATCACTACATATGAAAAAATTCCCCACTCGGTGGTCAAAGTTATCTTTTCTTGTTTTACTTTGTTATGTGCACTTGATGATAACTTGAAAACTCCATCTGTAAAAGAGTAAATCTCGCTCCAAACAATCTCTCATGAAACATTTATCCTCTATGAATGGGGTGGGAAAAGGATCAATAACACATGCAATCATTTAAGTTCTCTGTAGTCCAACATAGACCCTTATCCGCCCATCCTTCTTAATGATGATCACCATGGGGCTAATCCACTTCATATTCCGCAATAGGCTTCAATTATACCAGACTTGAGCATTTTATCAATTTCCTCCTTTAACTTCACACGTAGATTAGGATTCATCTTACATGGTCTCTTCCTAACTAGGTGTGCACTCATTCTTTAAGATTGATTTTCATGTCACATAAAGAAGGGTGTACTCCCATTTAATTCATGATATCCCCATGGAAACAAGTCCTGAAAGTTACACAAAAGTTCAATAATCTTAGCCACTTCCTTCTCTGACTATTAGTCACCAATAATGGCCTCCTTAGGCTCTACCTTGGTTCCAATCTCAACCTTCTTTGTTTTCATAAGCTCATGATATGCACACGCTTTCTCATATTTTATATCCATCACCTCGCATGATACCTTCAATGTGTTTAACATCTAGGTTATGGTCCTCATCATCACCATCCTTTTCTTTTACTTATCAAGCACATACCATTTCTTCTTCTGTTGTTTCTTCAAGGAAGGGTCTAATTTTAAGAGACCTCTTGGAAATCAAAGGTGGAAAATACCTGGAAAATATCCCTAGAACCGGTTTCACTGAAAGGAAAATTTTTTGGGGTTTGTGTGCTAATGTTTCTCCTAGAAAGCAAAATTTCATTTTCAAGACATGTGATAGAAAGGCTACAGACGCATGATAGGAGAATTTGTTGTCATGCATCACCTCTCAAGGTTTTTGACATGTAAAAGGAGGTTTGTTGTCACGTGTCAACAACCTTGCCTTTCCCCCTGGGTACACATGACAAAAAATCTTCAGTCACATGTCTACAACCTCCACCCTCATGTCGTGCATCAACAATCTCTCAAGGCGTAGGTCTCACAGGGCGTCAACAAAATATCCTTGTCACACATCAACAAAATCTCCTAGGTTCGTGCTTCAACGAACTCTCCTTGTAGCGCATCAATGGAAATTTCTTTTCATGTGTCTGATAATAATACTTGTTTCCCAGCTACAAATTTGATGAATATATATAAAGACTATAACTTTGTGTACTAGCCTCATCTTGCTTTTCAAGTTTACTATACTTGATAATAGATATGCCCCCAGGTGCAATAAGTGAAGTAGAAGTTTTCTACCTGGTGAATAATCTAGGATTATATATAGGATATTTTTCAATGGTAGGCGAAGCTGACCCCTAAAAATAATTAAACTATAATTTTTAGGAAAACAGGTCACTGACCCACACCAGAAAATTTTCCTTTTGTAAGGAGGGGATTCTTTCAAAAGGTTAGACATATCTTGTTTTGCCCCTCCCTTATTCTATTAACCATGTAGTTTGTGGAGTTCAAACCTCCCTTCTTCAAACTGTCAAGGCAACTGCCTCTAGGTATTTTGTAGTGTATTGTATAAATCATTTTAAACAGATAATGCATGTCCTGGATGATCCAACCCTCTCTGTGTTTATCATCCTCAAAGTTTCACTACAATGTTTCGTAATCTATGCATGATGCTTGCATTGACAGGATTAATAGTTTGTGTTTATTGGCAAAATTAGGTGAACTTCATACCTGAGGTGCATCATCCTTTGTTAATTTAGGTTTATTTTTATGCATCTTCTTAACTCTTCATGGACATACCATGCGTGTGAAGTTAGATTAGGTTTTTTGAGCATATTTATGTACGTGTGCATAGTGAATAGGTAGGTAACCGGCATCCTCATCCGGAGAGCTCCTGATTCAAAGGTCTCTCATACCTAGCTCCATGTGATGCAATCGCAGGTCTCAACTTCCCATTATAGTTCACATACATTCAGAAGGTACTTGCTCCTCAAGAACCTAGTAGAAAAGGTGATTCTCACTTCTGCCCATTCTAGTAAGTTGCCTTTGTGTGTAGCCCACCAACATGCTGCTATCCGTATGTAGAGTATAAAACAACATGTTTCTCCTATCTCCTTCATTATTACACTAGGCTTCCATGGCGTGCAGAAATACATCAAGGTTTCCCTTACTAGTGTACCTTGGTACTCGGTTTCTTCCTAAGCACCTAACCATATGTGGTCTAATCATGCAAGTAACTGTGTTCTTTATTTATCTCCCAACCACTTCATACATTCCATGCACCCTAGTTGTCACAAGAAATAATTTTGGTGTCACTAACTGACTAAGCATCATCCCACTATATCACTTCTTCCTTAGAGGGCTCAGTTATCTCGAGGTCTCTAATTGTGCGTGTATATATCTTATTTCAATTCATCTTTGCTCAAGGGCTCAACATACATAGCAACCTTTACATCAATCAAAAGTATAATTATGTGGTCTTCCTTATTCTCAAAAGCTAATGTACCCCTTGTTGTAGCAAAAATATATATTATTGGCATAACACCAAGGTTGCCCAAGTAGTGTTGGGAAGTTGTCTGCTTCAAAAAGCTCTAATACTTCAAAGTCCCCAATAAACTTGGCTCCCTGAATTGTAATAGATGCATCTCTTAGTACTCCAATAAGCATATCCCTAGTTCTATTTTCCATATAAAACACATTCGAAGAAGGCTTTAATGGTGGTCTTCCCATCTGATTCCATACATCCAATGTGATTGCATTAACCTCTACACCTCTATCTATCAGAATTTTTGTCATAAGCCATCCATCTATGACTGCATTAAGTGTAATTTCCTTATCAAATTCATGATTATGTGGGGGTAGATTTGCATAGAGTATCTGCCTCTCGTGCTCAAAACCTACGTGTGGTACCCTTTCTCAAAACCATTCTCCTAATAAAGGGATGATGTTATCCTAGTGTAATAATCAACATACCTCCTTTAGGTCATCTACATCCTTCTACGAGAGTTCAACCTTATTTACTCAATCCATAATGTGTGCTTGCTCCTTTAGGATTGGAATCTCTCCTTACAGATCCCTGATGACATCCATAGTCTCCTGGTAAACCTCTTTCTAATGTGTAAGCATATGGATATTTGGAATTTATCACTTGTTTCTTTGTTATACCTAGTTTATACTTTAGAGTTTGATGTGCACCCATAGCCTCAACATGTGTAATAACTAAAACTGGTTCTAACTCATAATTGGGTTTTATCTTTAGCATCTATCGATCCTAAACTGTGCGTTGTACCTTAATCATTCCCACACCCTTGTCTTGCTTGTGATGCTTTCTCATGTGGTCATATAATTCATGACATTGTTCAAAGTTGTGTTGCTTTCCACACCATGAGCAAACCAAATTCTGAGGGAACTCATGCTGATAATGATCTAGAGATCCACAAGTATAAAAAACTCTACATGGAAATCATCCTCTACCACCGTTGGGACCTCGACCTCTATATCCTCCATGAAATCATTTATTTCTGTTATCCCCATTAGTGTTCCCTTCATTATGTTTCTCTCCCTATTCCTTAGATCCACTTGCCACACTAGTCTGGCACACAACAGTCTCGATGGCTTCATGAATATGATCAGTCAATTTGAAGTTAGAGGTGTCATGGGTATGGGTATTGTAAATCTTAAAATACATAGAAACATTCTTCTAGATCATGTGTTATAAGAGAGGACATCTACTAACATCATGGTCCAAATGATAAATCTCATAATCCAATAACATGGAGCGTAGTGACTTAAGAGGGAAACTATCCTTAGTATGTCCTTCAACATCACAATATGTACACCATATGCCACTTTTCGTCTAATGAGATGAATTAGTAGAAAGCTTCTCCTGTTGCTTTTTCATGACTATAATATGTGCCTCTAAGAATAGACTTACTCTAGTGTCCACACTTCCAACTACCTCATTGCACAGATCTGCTTCCAAGGCATTGCACAAATCTATAAAAGTCTTATGAGATAGCGTCATTTGAAAGGAGTAAAAAAATCCACCAACAAATTATTGTGCATGCTGACTAGGATGGATATCATAAGAAAAACTTGACAAAAAAGTTTTTAAACATGCATCATATTCTCTTACACTTTCAGATAGGCCCAGCTTAATGTCCTTAAGCGCGCTGATTCTCTTATACTCAAAATTTGAAATTTGAAACTCAACTAGAAATGCAAAGAATAAAGCATCATATTCTACCACAGTCTAATGCAACTCATAATTTCTGTACCAGATATGCATGCACCCTTAAAGAGTAGTAGCAAACTGACTTGATTTTCTTTTTGAGGCTATGATTCCCTTAGCGTGCCATAACAACTCACATTTGTGTACATGTTTTGTTGTATCTTCAATTCCCTTATACTTTGGAAAGTAGAGGTACATATCATAGTAAAATTGATGTGGCAGAGGAGGTTGTGGACCTTTCCCACTAGATCTAGAACCGGGATTTCTCACTAGTATTTCTTCCACCTCCAAAACCACCTAATCCACTAGATCTTAAAAATCCTAATCCTCCTAATCAACATGATCCTCCTTTAGCAAGCACAAGACTAGTTGATGTACTTCCTTGCATCCCAAATGTAGTGCTAAAATGAACCCCTATGGCCTACAAATTTTTCATACTTTCAGACATATTGCCAATGTTCTGTGCACCCACACTCTGTCCTAATGATGCATCTTAAAATATTCCTCCAATCAGACCCTAAAGCAATGATGTCATCTATGTTGCCATATGTGTATGTGTTGTCTAATGTACTTCTGTATTTAAAGGAAAATGACATCTACTCATAGCCATTGGATTACATATACTCATCTTTTTTTCAATGACTAATTCTAGAACAAGAACACCAAGCGTAAGGGCTAGATTACCAGGTGGGATCAGATGCATGCCTGCGGTCCTCAATATTTCCTCCTTTGACACACTTTTATCAGAAGCTGAAGGGGATTCTCTACCACACTTTCCTAAGGTTTGGAGATCCTGATGCTCTAGCTCCACATTTTCCACGTGAGCTTAAAATCCTTTGAGATCCATCTACCTCCACAACTCCATAGACTACTCAGCATCACGTTGCTTCGCCAATTCCCTCACCCGCACTTCACTATATTTGAGATGCCTTCCCTCTCTCTACCTTTTTTCCACCAGGTCCGCCATCTTTAACCACACCTAATCCCGCCCCTGCATGTGGTGGTGGGTTTAGCTAGCCATAGGTAGTTTCTCCAAACTCAGTAGTACCATCAATATTTTAATTAGCAAAGGAATAGAACGTGCAAATAAGACGCTCTAGGATCACACAAGAATCCAAACTTAGAAACTTATAGATAAAAATACGTAGAGATAATGTACTCCAAAGTGTAACTGTGTAATACACCAACCCACCAATGATATACAACATGAGTCCAAACTTCATCTACATCAAACAAAGTCTAGTAATCTTCCTGTGTCCAAACCCTCAGCTTGTATCCCTAGATTTTCTTTGATGTGTATGATAAAAACCACTCGTACAACTCTATTGGAAAAAGGTTGAAAAACATCTCATATATCTCATGATATAGGTGATCTTCCACCCACTTACGCACATTGAAATCAGGTCTAGAACCATATATCCATGCAAACTGATCTTGTTCATCTTCAACCCAAATTTCAATGCTCTCAAGAGTCAATCGATACGCCATCTACATGTAACATCTTGGAAGACAGTTTAAAAGGAGGTCCTAGTAACGGAACGAAAATGTAGTCTTTTATTTCCCTCTATAACATCCACTTTATTAGGCTTCTTGACTAGGAAATTTTTTTATCTTACTTTATGCTTCATTGATTTAAATACCCATATATTTAAACCCAGCACAAATCTTAAGTTCATATCTAATTTTTCCTTTTTCTAAATTCTAATGATTTAGAACTAACATCATCTTAGTCAATCCATCTTATAATAGTCATAAACCATGTGCAACTGCATGAGAGTATACAAATCCTGTTCAATCCCCCTCAACACTCTTTATGAGTGTGTTTACTCTTTACGAGTGATTACACCAAGTGTATCATTTGGTTTTGTGTATACAAAGTATACTAATGGTTTCATTCATCTATCAAGGATAGTCAAATATTGCATTCTAAGTGTCTACATGGGTATCCATCATTGAATCCCATTTGGCATCCTACACTTAGATCCTTGGTGACTCCGGGATAGTTTAATTAGAAGCTTACACTACTTTGGCCAAAGTTTCAGAGACATGTATGTCATGCCCAGTTTTGTGATGACACACTCATCGTTAGTAACTTGTCCTTCACCTTATTAATTTCTATTATCTGGAGTAGGACTAAATAGTTACAAGTTTTGTACAAGGTACCAATTCAGATCATCCTGCATGGGCAAGTCCCACAATGTCGACTTAGGATGACTAAGGGAGAGTGAGCATCTCCGTAATGATTTACATCATTACGGGTCACTCCCTTTCCCATATTCATCATAATATGACATTGGGTACTTAACCATGTGGCACTATTCACATTCGTACCTAGGACAATACTTGCATTCTTGTGCATTATGACCTTCTCATTTAGAGGAGCTTGCTTGACATAAGAACTTCCCTGATGTAACCAAATAATGACCTTAGTCATTAAGTAGTTACAAAATGGTAGTGGTCATGCCGAGTAGGCTCTCCAAGTTCTACTAAATGGAAATGTCATAGCTTATGGTTATTAAGGTTATTCGATTAAGTCATGTCATAAACTACTGAGTTTCAACAAAACTCTAGCTACTATGGAATTCAAACTTATGGATCTAAGAGAATTTTCCACACATTCTAATGGCATGCTTTGAGACATTACATCATGATCATTACACTTGTTAGTTGTATATTTAATTCAACATTTTGCATTAATTCCTTTATTCATATTTTACTTATTAACACTAGCAATGCATCATGTCAAGAGTAGTAGTTATATCGTAATTTAATCCTTTTTATCAAATAAAGTGTTAAGTATAGTATTGTACTTAATAGGATTAATTCCAAACATTTGCAACAATCCATTATTTAATTACATACTTTATTCTTTTAAAAGAACAACCATGTAATTCACTCTATTCATAATAATTTCAATACAATATGTAATCTCAAAGATAATACTTTATTAATGACTGACAAACTTCCTTTTTTCATTAATATCATAGCGAAGTACAACTTTCGATTCTTAGTAAAATAAAATACAATTAATTACATTTCTCAATTTAGTACAACATCATTAACATATAATACTAATACATATCCACAACTGATTATCAAAATAATCACATCTTGTTTCAAGCATCATGCCTTACTAAAATACAATTCTTTTCATCTTTTCACAATAGAAAAAATTTATAGATTTCATCAAAATACATAACAATGAACAAATGTATAAGTCACATCTTCCTTTATAATCAACCTATAATGTTAATAACTTACATGGAAAATATTCCATTGTAAATGGTCAGTTCCAACTGAACTATCATGATAAAATCTATTTCTCCCATAAATAACTTACACCAACTAGTATTTACATATAGGAAATACTACATTAAGTCAGAATCACATAAATGACCTAAAAGGACTTAATTCATATTTATGATATTTCAAAAAGGCATTTTTCATACACATAGATGCTCACTTCATTTAATTCTAACTAGATAAAAATAAAATTACATGTATTTAATTTCATAATATATTAATGAAAATCAATCAATTATAGCTTACCTTAATGAGGGTAATAGCTATATCCATATTCTTTAACTTCACAGTATTGAAATATTGTCATATTATACAAATACATGCATCTTATGTAAGATTCAAACAATGTTTATACACACCAACAAATACAAGTATTTGAATGATGCTAAATCATTATAGATATGCAAGTATCATTACTATTATATTATCATTCCATAGTAATTATGTAATATTCAAATCTTGCAACCATTTACATATCACTGTTTGTATAACAATGTCTAATCGGCATAATTAGGCGATATAAATTAGTTATAAGTATAACTAGATTTCTTCCCACTCGACCTATCTCCAATGACATTATTGATAGCTCATTGATCAATCAATATCACTATTATCACTGAGTTCATACACCCAAATGCTAACTATAATGCTTGTAAGAAATCATTTACCAATTAAGGATATTGACTATGCAGGATATCTAAATGATATGATTAAGCCAAAGTCATCTGGACTGACTGTACTATGGGAACTCATTTACCTCAAGCAATACGAAGGGGAAAATTAACGTGGTTACTTAAAACAAACCTAATTCAACTTCATAGTCAACCTCATAATGTGACTATAATAATAAAACACATTGGAGTCTAGGAAACATAGACTTAAAAACCACAATCAAACAACTGACCGGTTAAGCCAATCCCCATTCCCGTATTTACATCAATCTGTCGAAAGAGGGGACTCAAAACCCATATAAAGAATTAGGGTTAAATTTGAGCTTATGAATTTGATAATGAATTCATTCTATAGTGCCTTCAATCTGGAATGACTTACAAAAACTGAAACGAAAGAATATTCAATAAGAGTCCAACTAATCCCCAAAAAATTAAAGGAACATCAATACTATCAAAATGACTAAATCCAACTAAGCAGGTCTCATTATCATCAATTGAGACTCAAGGTGAAATACCAAGATCATCTACGCTTGATTCTAAGGATTTAGACTTCATTATATTAATACATTTATCAAACAACTCCCCAATACAAAGAGCATTAATGGTATAAAATTCCAAGCCGTAAAATACCCATATAAATTTATATCGAAGAAAACCAAAAATTGCAAATGAATCAAATATCATTGACAGTAAAAGGAAAAACTACATTATAGACATCTAAGAGGTCTCCTATTTTTCATTTAGTCAAAGCCTGCTATGTCCTCATCAACGATCCCAAAACGCCTGAAATCTTGTAAGTTACCCACATGATGATAAGCATTCATATCCTTGGAAGTAACCTTACTCACATAGTTCCTGAGTTCAGTAAAGCACCATGTCTAAAATTTCCACATATAAAATAATGAAAGCACATCCGTAGGAGATTACATTTGTTCATACCATTCAACATTTCCTTCATATTACTAACATACCCAGATTCATTCATTTTTAGGAACACACGATATCAAAAATTTAAGCCATACAACTAGAACCCATGTCCACAAAAAACAAAAAAAAAGCTTAAGGAAAATTTTCATTTATGCAACTCATAGGTAGAACAAGTTATTAAAGAAGAGATAGAGCCTTTCATGCATGTGATGGGAGATTGAGTTATTCTTCTTCTTTTCTTTCCAATCTTCCCACAACAAGTTAACTTGAAGTCGATTCATAACCCAAAACCCACAAAGAATATCCAAAAATATTTATAGATTGCACTTTATCATTATTACATAGATTAACTCACATGCAAAGTTTCACAATGATAAACATAGAAGATGCATGCATAGATCGCCTTCGAGCAACAAAATATCCAAAAGTGAAAACCCTCACAAGACTCCATATAGAGCTCCGAGAAGCTCGATACCATAGAATAAACAATCAAAACCACAAACCACTCTATTTTCTCCTAACTGCCTTTCACATGTCCCTAAGTCCATGGGCAGATACTTGAATGCCATTAATGCATGGACATAAGTGCAGCTCTTGCCATGGATTTAGGGACTTAACTCATGAATATTGAAATTTAGCAAGGCATGACCTCCTGAATTCATTCTTAGCTAGTGCCAGATAACTAACCGGGATAGCAATGCATTTGAGCAACTTAGCTCCACCTAAAAAATGACTGGAAGTGCCAATTAGAGGCATTTAATATGGCAAGACTAGTTGACATGGATGAGAGTGGTAGTCAACTTGGCCCATAACAGAAAGGTTAAGACCTGAAGAAGGAGGAGGAGGAGGACTTAATTGATAATCTATGCACAAATTGATGATAATCATGACAAGAAACTTTAGCACTCCTTAGAAGTTCAAAGGCCCAGTTTAGGGAAGTTTTTCCTTAAAAGGCTTGATCAAATAGCCAAAAATAATAATGCCATGGCCATGATAATAACTATCAATGAACATCCACATGAGGAGTTCAATCCCAAGATCAACATTAGTCAATTATTCTAGTCCATGTCTGCAATCAACCATTTTTTGGTATAAGGTTAGGCCCCCTTATTATTTGAGCCCAAGGTTTTATAAGGTAATATTCATGGCCAATATCATTAGGCCCTTCCATAAAGCTTAGATCATTAAGGCTTGATCTGCAACATAGTTTTGCAATTTAGGGTCTTTCAAGTATTTTACCATGTGGTCAATATAAGACCTATCAACTTGGTGTCTATAAACCTTAGAAAATATATCATAACCAACATTAGACCTTAAAACAGTGCAATCCACGATAGTTACAAAATTGATTATGTTTATTTCAAATGTTTGAAATAATTTCTTGCTCATTAATTCAACATGTACATCAAGCAATAATACCCTTTACTGAATTATCCTTTCGTAATTTTGCTGTTTTGTCTTGTCTAGGTAGCTGTTAATTTCCTAGGCACATTGGAACTTCATCCAGATAGATCTGAATGATCACTTGAAGCACGTGAATCTACCAGATCCCTCCTTTATGAAAGCTTGTCAAGATGTTAACATGCATGTTCATATTCACTATTACCAAAGCATACATTCAGATGTAGATCATTATAGTCATAATAAGGAAATACATGTAATAAGGAAACATAACAGATAAAACCATTACTAAGATCAATTGCATCATGTGATAACCATACTTAGATACATCAATTACCAAAAGCAACCCAGATTAATCAATTAATAACCAAAATATTACATAATAGAAGCTGAATACATAATAATACTAATACCAGTCTCCATAGAGTTATGTGCGCTAGAGCAAAGAAACATAACAATATAATACATAACTAGTGTTTAATACATGGTGTCTAAGAATACACAAATCAACTAATATATATAGGGGTGGGGACTTTCCCTTCACCACCTATGCGTTCTCAAAATAGGCCACATGCTCAAAATAGACAACATGCATGCTTCTAAAATATTTCTAACAATACATTATTCTAATATTTTAATTCACTTCAATCCTATTATTAGCCAAACTCGTGCATGTGATTTTATCCCAAAAATTATACTCTTCTTAGCCACCAAAGTCTCCTTGCTTATCATGTACTCCAAGTTTATTTTTATCTCATCCCTGGAAAATTGGCTTATTCTTGAATGTCTTTCCTCGTGTGCACATTTGCACACTCATCTTGTTCATTCTCCTGTGCACTACCTCTATCACCATGCACGCATCTTTTCTTGTCCCAAAACTTAGTCATTTTTTTACAGCCAAAAATGTGTAATATTCACTTGAGTCTTTGTTATGTGTAATATCAAAAAAAAATTTAGTGGGTTTTCTTCCCCTTGAGGGTTTCCCACTTACATTTTGTGTTTTTGTGTACTCCTTATTTGTGCTATTGCAGATGGTTGTTACTTATTATCGATTAATCAAATTAAAGCATGGTTGAATGTTAATGGTTTATGAAAGTTAATCTAAAATTCTATAAGAGTTTTTTAAGGACTGATTCACCCCCCCAGTCCATTTTGCTTCCAATAATTGGTATTAAAGTAGGTCTTTTTGGAGAAGTTTGATCACTTGAAAAGAGATCCTTGAAGAACAAAAATGGCGAGTCAACAGGATGGCTCTTCTTATAGCAAGGCACCAATTTTTGATGGAGTAAACAATTATTTTTGGAGTTTAAGGATGAGGATTCACATCATGTCATTAAGGTTTGATATTTTGCAGTCAGTGGTAGTTGGTTATATTGCTCCTGCAACTCCAACAATAAGTAATGCTTACAAGAAGTTGTGTAGTAACAATTCAAGGGCTATGAATGCTATCATGTGTGGTTTAGTTGAACCTGAACTTGTAAAGGTGATGCATTGAAAATCAAAAAAGGCTATGTGGGAGAAACTTCAGGTATTGTATGAAGGATATTATAAGGTAAGGATTGATAGGCTGTAAACTTTCAGAAATCAGTTTGAAGGGCTTAAAATGAGTGATGATGAGCCTATTAATACATACCTTCTTAGAGTTGACAAGGTTCTCAACACCACGAAAGGGTTAGGTGAAGATGTGAAGGAAGAAGTTGTAGTCCAGAAGTTTTTGAGGACTCTTACTTCTAGATTTGATTCCAAAGTGCATGCTACTGAAGAGGATAAATATTTGACTCTCTTGAAAATGGATGATTTTCATGGAACCCTAACAACATATGAGATGAGGATTCAAAGTGATAAACCTATCAAGAAGGAGATAGCCTTCAAGTTTGAGAAAAGACAAAGGGAAAGAAGACTAAGGATGATGATGTTTCTCATGAGATGGATGATGATGAGTTGTTTGCCATGATTTCTAGAAGACTGAAAGTTGGATCAGGTAAGTAAAAATGAAATCATCCTTTTAAATGTTTTAATTATGGTAAGGTAGGCCATTTTACAAAAAAAAATCCTCATAAGCACAAGGATGGGAATGAAGAAAGTGATGGAGAAGATAACAAGAAGAATGATAAGTTTAACAAAGGTAAGAAGATTTTTAAGAAGTATGATTACAAGAATAAGAGAAGAAAGAGTTTATATACAAAATAAGAGTGTTATTCATTTGAGGATAGTAGTATTGATGATGGAGTATCTGATTCTGAATCAAAATAAAATCATGAAGAGGTTTTTGAAGAGGTCTTATTCATGAACAAAGATGTTATGAGATCCATGAGTGAAAATTCAACACTGTTTAGTGATAACATGCAATCTGATGATGAAGAAGAAGAAGATGTTTATGAGACTAAATTGGAATGTGTTCAAGATGAGTTAAAGCATGTTGAGAGGAATGTCAAGAAGTTAAAAACTCAGGTCAAAGAATATGAAAGAAAAATTCATGATCTAGAGGAGAAACATTGGGTTGTGATAGAGAAGCTTGATGAGACATTGAGAAAGCTAGAGATGAAGATGAGTTCAATGACCCTAAATTTGCAATCTAAGGAAGAGGAAGTTATTTTTCTTAAGATAGATTTATCTGAAGCTTCTAGCAAATAAAAATATTTTTTGAAATTTTTTAGAAAATCTCCAAGACTCTTGATGACATTTTGAGAAATCATAAATCAGTAGATGACAAAACAAGTTTGGTTTTCAAGGATGACTTCAAGGAAAAAGAGATGAAGTAAAAATATGGAACTCCAAGAAAGGTTTGTGAATTACCAAGCATCAAGGAAGAAAAGAAATAAATCTTCATCAAATACAATGTGAAGAAAAATTCCATAAGGAAACCTAATGATTCAAGGTATGAAAGATCATTTAATGGTTATTGTTTTACTTCTAATGGCTTTGGTCATAAGGAAAAAGAGTGTAGGAGGTCTGTTAGATATGATCACCCTAGGAGGGATTGTAGGAGTGAGAAAGTAAATAATTTGGTTTTCTAAAACTGTCATGAGAAAGGTCATGTTGCTAGATATTGTTTATATGATCCACATAGTCAAGTTGAAGGATACAAAGGTAAGAGTTCAATGATATGTTTTAGTTGTAATGAAGTTGGTCATATTTCTAAATAATTTCACTATGGTTACTCAAGGAAAGATAAGATATTTCAAGGTCCTATGGTGCAAGAAAGATGTTTTTAGGATTCTAGATTGTATGCTAGCAGTCAAGGAAGGATATGGGAACCTAGAAGGAACATCAATGGTCCACTAAGAGCTAATATGGATGAAATAAAAGGTGTGTCTCAGATTATTGATCAAAATCATGATGGAAAATGTGAAGTGTAGGTGTCTAAGAGTTCTTAGGACCTCTTTAGGTCACTCTTCTAGATTGATCATAAAGTACCATGTCTCTACTAAGCTTCTTAGAGACATGCTCACTCATATGAAGCATTGAGAAGAGGGGCAGCTAGTTGATTTAAGTAGGTTACTTTAGAAGATCCCATCATGATGAAAAGGATTGTGAAGGTATGTTGGTAGTTCCTTTTTTGTTCAAGTCATGAAAATATGGGGCAATACAATCAAAATTTTCTGAATTTGTGCAATCATGTTTTCAAATCCATGTTTCCATAGTTGAAGTCTATGATGTCAGCTGGTTTGATATGTCAAGATGAATTTATGTTCTACATTAAGTATTCAATGTATGAGTCTAGATATAAGTCATGTATCTTTAAGCTTATAAGTGAAGTCCTTGATTGATACATGAATTTTTAAGATGATAGTCTATGTATATGAGAAGTCAGTCCTGGGTCAATGATGGTCAAGACAAGAAGGTTCAATCAAGGTTCAAAAGTTGAAAATTATGTTTATACTCTTCCATGAGGTCCATATGAAAGGTGAGGCTTTAGGAGTTAAGAAATGAAATAAAAATCATGAGTTTACATATATTGTGTTGTGTCATGAAGTGTTGTTAAGTGGTAGGAGTGTTTAAAGCTATGTATAAGAGTCAAGAAGAGTTTCTTCACTATCAAGAGTTGGCTAAGACCTGCATATTGGTTTAGGTATGCTCATGAGTGGCTTGATTTAGGAGTGAAGCATATGTAACAGTGTCTGTATCATTAAATTATTGAAAAGTGATGTTGGTGATTTAAAAAGGTATTCAAGTAGCATGCTGATTCAGTCAATATGAGTATGATTCAAGATGGTTGTAGGGTTGATCCAAGAATCTTTAAGCATGTTAAAGTGTTTATGCTTCATAAGAGTTTGATTGGAGAAAATAAAGGAAGTTAATTGAGTCTGCAGGGTGCTCTTGCTCTTCTGCTACATTTTCTTACAATTATGTTGTGTTTTTGTTGTGATTCTGCTACTTTTTAACAGGTTACAGAATTGGGATTCTAATTTTATGTGGAATCTATCAATCCTACATATGATTGCAAGAAGGTTTAGTAGATGAGAACATGGTTGTAAGGTTCATTTCTCATTGATAATGGTTCATAAGATGAGAAAAGGTGATTTATATATATGTATACATCACAAGGGTGCTTAGAGAAAGAAAAAGGGTTGTTAAGTGAGAAAGGCAAGTTACTAGGTAAGCATGGTATGTGCCAAGGCATTGAAGATGTAAAATGACATGTTATAGGTTTGAGAAGGTTTTTATATGTAGGGGGAGTTGGTGTCACTCTTCCATCAGGCCATAAGGGTATATTAAGACCTATTTCTCTTAAGATGTGAAGAAGGTTACTTAGTAGGACTTGTGATGATGATTTAATGTAAAGATTACTAGTTACTAAGATACAATGACTAAGAAATAAATGAAAAAGGTAATCTACAGGTCTAAGATGGGATATTAAGGTGGGGGAGTTCCATTTTGACTCTCAAATAAGGTATGAAGATTCTTAGAAGGTTTGAGTATCTTATATGGTAGAGTGAGTGGATTTTAGGAAGAATGATGTGTGAAGTAGTTTACTTGTCCAAGAAGAGTGATATATATGTTTCAAAGGTTGAAATGACTGAGGAAGAGCTTCAGGGAAGTGATAAAGTGATTTGAGCCTTTCCCATGACTTGATATCAAGGTAAGAAGTCTTAATTTTGTCTACCTTATACTAGAGTAGGTTGGTATAAGTCCAGGGGGAGTCATAAGGGTTTAGTTCATGTTGTGATTGAGTTTCTAGAGCTTGCCAAAGTTTGTTCAAATTGCACTGAAGAATTGGTTTAGGGACCTCAGCCCAAAAGGAGGTATGTGACCAAGGTATGCAAGAAACAAGTCAAGTATGAGCCTTATCAAGTTGGGATGGACTAAGAAAGAGGTAAGATGGTTTTTTCAGCCCCGAGTCATGATTGTTGGCATGTATGAGTCTATGTATGATTTTTCCTAGGGGGAGTTCAGTGGTTTCAAGCTATGCAAGGTGGTCAAATAAGGTCAAGATGAAGAAAAACAAGTGTGTTTTTATGTGTGCTTAATTTGAAGACTTTGGTTGATGTTTCCAACCAAATGGTGATCCTAAGAGGATGAGAAAGATGGAGATCATTTGGTACAGGTATGCACTTTTTCATTAATGTAAAAAGGGGGAGAAGATTAGGTGGTTTTCCATCAATGACAAAGGGGGAGATTGTTGGCATGTTGAGTTCTAGGTGTTTTCATTAATGCAAAATCTCATTAATTAAAAAGAGGATATTGGAGAAGTGTCAGAGAATGATCAACACATTGATGACATGGAGATTCAGGTGGTTTTATGATGGCAAGAGTTGAATCATTGAGATTGTAATAAGGTGACCTAGCTAGCCTAGGTGATGGAGCATAGTGGATGGAGCTACACGGTGACTTGGGAAGCATGTAGAGGTGTGATACATGTTGTCTCATATGTGTTAGGTCCTTTTGGAGAGCTGGGAAGCAAAGATACAGTGTTAGTCTACTTGGTCATGGTCCACACGAGGCCTAATCCTAGTGTTTGGAGGCCTAATTAGGCATGATAGGAACTTTCTGGTATGGGTGATCCCTTGAGAAAAATTATGGAGGTATTTTATATTGTTTTAATCATCTAGAGGTAGTTTTTAGAGGTTTCATGATGAGTTATAGTGTTGGTTTAGTTGTTCATAGCGTAAACCCTGTAAAACCCTAAGGGATAGTCATGCAAATGTGATTGGTTGAGAATATTAAGAGATATTTGTGACATGATTATGGTTAGATATGTTATTAGGGTGTTTCATGATGTTGTGGGAAACATTTCAGGTTGTCATGATGAATATTTTACACGTTATGTTGTTTTTGGTGAAACAAGGTGCTTGAGAGTGCAATTCCAACTCGAATTGTGAACTTATGATGTTCACCATGAATTGTGTTCTTTGTATGGTAACTTTTGGATTTCAAGGATTATTTTATATTGAGTTAATAATATTTCACAAAAATAATGGAGTGGTTTCATTTTCACATTTTTATGAACGATTGTTAAGAAGGTAAACAAATTTTTATGAGTTTGAAACCCTAGATAAAAGCAGTAGGATATATATTCATGATAAGTAACTAGAATTTATTGTTTGTGATAGTATGATTATTTTATGTTGTAGAATAATCCTTCATATTTACATAAAGTTATGATAGATCTTGTGGTGATATGTGGACCCCACTCAAACATGTATGTTTATGAAGAAGTTCAGTTTGGGACAAAGTTGTCTAAAGGAGGTATGAAATAATTTGACATTTTTTTATATTGGGAGTTTTACTTGATATCCATGATGGTTTTAGATCATGGTTAATATTCTAGAGGGAAAAGTGTGCCCTATTTATGAAGACTGGTCCTAAGGCAATTTTGGGGCAGTTCTGGAGCAATTTCAGAGATGGACCTGGTTAAAGGCCTTCCACTTAGAGTTGGAAGGAAATTTAAGATGTTATGGAAATATTATTTAGAGGTATTTTCAATGGTATAAATTTTGTCTCTTTATGATGAGGTTTGATAGGTCATCCAACTCAATTTTTGAAGAAGAAGATTGGTTGTTTGTTTAGGACAAGATTGTTTTTACTGAAAGATTGAGACAAATGTTGCATGATATGGATTGTTTGATGTTTTCTATTATTTTGAGAGTGAAGTGGGACGAATTTGGTTCCTATTTAAGGAATTTTAGGTCTTGAAAGTGAAATAAAGGGTGTAAACCAGTTGAGTTTCTAAAACTACTTTTAGGTAACTCCAATTTGGTGAAGAGGAAAGTTAATGTGGTTTGCATGTATGGATGTTTCATGAGTTATAGAAAGAATGTATGTGATATATAGGTAAATGGGATTCCAATGAGTGGTTACATTACATATTTGAGGTATTTTGGTATGTCCTTAAGGTCCAAAGGTGAAGACTGGTTCCTGGAAATAACTATTTTGAGAAGGATATGAGCCTTCTTGAGTAAGTTATGAATAATTTTATTGGTGAAAGATAATGTATGACCATGTATTGTTTTTTATGTCATATTTGACATGTGAGATGAATTTGGGAGCTTGAATAATCATGGTGATGAGGTTTGTGGTTTTTAGTCATCTAGGTGATGGGGTTTTGAGTTGTTTTTGAGCTTGTTTAGTGCATTTGGGCATGGTCGACCTACATGGGTACATTTTATGAATTTTAATGAGTTTATTGTTATGATTTTTATTTGTGTTGCTAAAAATAATGATGAAGGACTAACTTCCGTTATGTTTTTGAGTTGAGAAGGGTATAAAGTGAATGTTTGAGTTCAAATTTGAACTAGCAAAGAGAGAGGGAAAAAGTGTGACCCAAGTGTGAGTGTGAAACAGGTATGAAGGAATCATTTCAGAGCTAAGAAAGTGTGTGAAAGGATGAGGAATGTTAGAGAGCTTGTGTGCAAGGTTTTGAGATCAAATAAAGTCATGTGTGTCCTAGTTTGAGATATTTGGAAGGAGTGTTTGAAGAGTGTTTGAAGGAGTTTTGAGTTGAATCTTGTGATCACCATCAGTTGAGATGTTGTAGAATATCTACAACAATATTCTTATACAAATATTGTGTGGTGAGTCATATTCATGCAAGTATCTTGTTGTGAGTAACATAAACAAGGGTTTAGGGGTTGGTTTTCTTTGTGGGGTTGGTGCCTCACTAAAGAAATCTCTTGTGATGTGTAATATTCACTTGAGTCTTTGTTGTGTGCAATATCAAAAATGTTTTCAGTGGGTTTTATTCCCCTTGAGGGTTTCCCACTTACATCTTGTGTTTTTGTGTACTCCTTATTTGTGCAATTGTGGATGGTTGTTACTTATTGTTATAATCACATTAAAGAATAGTAAAATGTTAATGGTGTGTGAAAGACTAATTCACTCCCCTCTCAATCCATTATGCTTCCATTAGGATGGATAAAATTAAATGTGAGTGGTCAAGGACTAGTAAATGAGTGGTGAGGTGTATTTTATCTCCATTTTGTGGGGTTTTATATTTTATATTTTATATTTGATTTTTGTGGGGTTATTTTATTTTTTATGCTTTTTATGTTTTATGATGTTTTGATTAAGAGACCTTATGTGAAAGATGCATTTTATAGTGTTTACATTTTGACCCTTTTTGGGTTGCATGTTGTAGCAAGCAGGATGCAATGTAAAAATTGAAGACAAGATGGGGGTCATATAACCCTATGAAAATGGTTGCCACCATCATGGGCTTAGATGGTTGACTAGATAGATAGGAACTTGGAGATGTGATTGATGGGCCACTTAAGCAGGAGTTTATGAAGGGATCGATAGGCTGATTTTGCGAGGTAGATACTATAGAGTCAATTGACTAAGGTGATTTTTGATTTGATGTCATAGGATTTATGAGAAGGGTTTTGTATGATTTCCCCCTCAAGCGATAGTTTTCAGAGCCATTAGTTACCCCAGTGTCCTCAGGAAAAAAAATTGGAAATTGAAGATGAGAGAAAATGATCCTTAGCAAAGGCATGCTGAATAAAAGTGAGGAAAATGTTGTCCCAGGCATGTGTATAGGAAAATTTGATGATGAGTATGTATAGAAGTAGATGCAAGTGTTGAGAATTATGGTGTATTTTGGTGGACAATGAGGGGACAATGAATGAAGAGGAAAACAAGGGAGCAAGCTTGTAGGAAACAAAGGGATTGAGATATGTGGGAGAGCTAACGGGTGAGCCAACGTAATGATACAGGTGAGTGGAATGATGATTTGGATGAGTTATGTGAGTTGGGTAAGCCAGGGGTGAGCTGGATTGGAAAGGCTAGTAAGGGTAAACTAGGTGAGCTGGGTGAGCCAAGGGTGAGATAAGTTGGAAAGATGGGAGAGGATGAGATGGGTCAGCGAGTTGTGTGAGGGTGAGGGAGATATTGGGTGAAAGTGAGTTAGGGAATGAGCTAACATGGGTAAAGTGGAAAATCACATGGGTAACCAAAGTTGGGAATGGGTGTAGCATGAGAGAAAATTTTGTTTGGGGTGCTTGACCAAGTTATGCTAGCGACTCGAAAAATTGGTTTTCGTTAGCATGTAGTTAGCATGAGTGCAGGCGGGTGGGAACAACTTCACACTGATGGGAGGTGAGTGACGAGGATTGGGTTAGGTGGAACATGCCATGATATGAGTGGAGAGTCACAACAAGAAGTCAAACTGGAGTGCTGAGAGATAGGAAGTGGGAGTGGAGTGGAAGGGCTATAAAGGGGATTATGAGTGGTGGTGGATGTATTAGCTGAGTCATGGGTGTGACCCACATGAGGTGGTCAATGGAGGTGGAAAATGAGATTGGTCACTAGAACGATTGAGATGGGGACCAAGTGCGGGATGGGTTGGGTAAATTAGTCGGGAAGGGGTGAGGGAAGTCAGGGTGAGGGGTAAGGAAATCCAATGGTGAGTGTGAGTGGAAATGGATATATGGGAAAAATTGAGGCAAGTGATTCACATAGGTGAATCATAAATGTAGGAACATAGGAGGTGGGGGTAGAATGGGTCAGGCCAACTCACTCATGTGAATCGGTGAGATGGGGTGAGCTAGGTCAGGGAGGGTGGGCACACAAGAGGTGGTGGAAAGGGAGGAAAAGCAAGACAAGGTCAAAGGGCAGAGGAGGAAGTAGGTTAGAGGAGAGTTATGAATGTGGAGCATGAAACTTGGGTTTGTCAACATAGCAAATGACAATGTGGGAAATGGAGGAGCTAGATGGGGGTGACCTAAGTGAGGTGAGAGTGGGGGAAGGTAAGTCGAGTCGCTATAATGACTTAGTAGGGAATGAGATAGGGTAGAGGGGGTTGGGTAGGAGTATTAAGAGAGCTCGGTTGCTATAGCAATCAAGCTTGGGATTGGGTATTAGGTGGGTTGGCTTGCTAAGCCTGGGAGGGGTTAGTGAGGTAAATTCAAGTCACATTTGTGACTCAGTGCATTAGAAATAGTTGTGTAGCGCTCACTTCCCTTTGAAATTTTTTGATACTGATCATGACACTATTGACTATATTATGGAAATTATTATAGTTTTGATTTGGTATGATGTTAGATATTTTATTGTTGACTTTGATTCTTATATGATGCATGGTGATTATTAGAGACACTTTATATGTTGATGATGTTATACTATTGGACATGATTATATGATGGATGTTGTTCAGACTTGTGATATTTAGATATTGTGAGTGGACCTATAAATGGAAAATGATTGGATTATGATATAGTTGTTGATAAAACTATAAATGATATTGTTAGATTGCCTGGATGTTGTTGTGATTCATATATCTAGATGATTTTTGAAATTTAATTATATTTTTATTATTTTGGATGTTCTGATATGGCCATGAAGCTGAATGAGGTATTGTGTTTTACAGGTTAAAATATCACAACAAACATCGGGGGATTGGAGACCAACCACATTGGAATTCTAGATGAATTCAACAAGGTCATCATGACAACTAGTTTTGTTTGTGTGTGTGTGTGTGTGTTTGTTAGTGTTAGGGATTCCCATGGGGGAGATCACCTTTAAATGTGACCAAGGGATTTTATGTATTTATTTTATTTTTGGTCCCTTTTGTTTAATTTTTTCATGTGTTTATTTTGTGGTGCACTTACGCCTTTCATTATTTATTTAATGGTGTGTAAATATTGTGAGTAATCCTATTGTTTAGTTAATTATTTAAATGATGTCATAAAGATGTAATTAATAGAGTTGTTGGCCATGTTTTAAAGTGTGTAAGTAATGTTTAAGTGACCTTGTAAGTGATGTGTAAGTTAAATTTTGAGTGTGAAACACTCCACCTTATTGGAAATTCGAATTTGTCCTTCGAGGCTGATTTTGGAGGCTTGTGGGACAAGTTAAACTTGTCCCATACCTCTTTAATTTACATACCAACCTTGCCTATGGTTGGAGGGTTAAATTTAGATGTTTTTAATGCATTTTTACAAGTCAAGCTGAATGTTGTAATTGCACTTTTCTTACATAATTTAATTTCAGTCCTTATGGGGTATGGACTTGTTTGAGTGTGTAAGTAAATCTGTCATATTATTCACCCACCTATTTATTATGCATTGGAGAATGGAATTTACTTTGTGCTTGGGGTTTAGGATGTGTGATGTGGCATCCTACATGGATCCACCTCATCCTCTTCTCTTCCCTCTTCTATAAAATTTGAATTTCTTGCCTTGTTTTGGGTTGCTTCACTTTTGGGAGACTTCATTTTGGGTGAATTTTCTTGCTGTTTTGGGAGCTCTTGCTTGGAGAGTTTTTGGAAGATTGTTGCATGCTTGTGTTGGGTTGATTTTTGGAATGCTTGCATTGGAAGGAGCTTGCTGTTTTGAACTAGGAACAACTCCATCATGGAGAGGTAAGATCTTGTCTCTTGAAATGATCTCCTTTTATTTATGCAAATGTTCTTGTGTGAATGTTTGGTATATATTGTGGGATGTTGGGTAGATGGCCTAGGAATGGTGTAGGAGAAGACTATGGGGTTATTTTGTGGGAGGAAAAAGTGGTTTTAGGGAGGTATAAGGGTGGAGGGAGTTGGCAATTTGAGTTCCACCTTATAAATAAATAGCTTGCATTTATTTACTCATTATGGGGTGCCATAAGAGGTTGGGGAGATATAAGAAAATGTGAGGAATAAGGGGTACTTGGGGGGAGGCATAAGGGCATGACAGGGTTTGAAATGATATTCATATATATATATATATATATATATATATATATATATACATATATTTAATGGGTTGTACTCAGGTGGTGATACCCATTTTTCCCCTTGGGAGGCATAAGAAACATCCCCCATAGCTTCTTGCTCCTTTGGCTTGCTTGATGAAGCCTTAGTATTGTTTGTCATGTGCTGATGTAGTTGTAAAACTACATTCTGTTTTGGACTGTGTTTTAGTGTAAAAAATGTTGCTTGTATGTTTGTGGAAGCCTGTTATTTCCATGAGTTGAAATATATTTCTTATTGCATTTTTGTTGGGGCTCGGGGGCTAATGAAGAATGATGGATTCTCCTCTTTATTAGATGTCTTGGTTGGGTGGAGAGTGTTGCCTTTCCCCTATTCCTGTTGTGATCAAATTGGAATAATGAGAAGAATGCATGTTGCTGTTATAGAGCTGAGAAAAGATAATTTGATAGTCCCTTGTGAAATGATATCTCATTGTAACCTTCCCACTTGAAGTGGATGATCTTGTAAATGTTTGTAATGGAAAGATGTTGTACAAAATTGCAAGTGAAATTCGAAATGTAAAAGAGTTATACTATGTATTCTGTTTAGAAAGAATGTGAAAGAATGATACATGTTTAGTATTCTGTATTTTGTAATCAAATGGAAAGGAAGTTGTAAGAGTTCGGTTGAATTAATGAAAATGGTATTGTCTTGTCCATATGATGTTATTCCTTTGGAAATATGTGTCTTGCATACTCTATGAAATCTTTGTTTGAAAAGTGGTAAAGTGGAAAACGTGAAAAGAAAATGTATTGTCTACCCCATATACAATAATTGATTTGGAAGAAATGGAAGAAAGAAGTTGTAAGTTGTCTATTGGAATCAATAAATGAATGAAATGATTTTACCAAATTACATTGTAAATTGAATATGATCGTATCAATGTTTTGAAATATCTGTTTGAAGGGAAGAAATGCATGTGAGAAAAATACAATATTTTGTCTCTTTGAAATGTGAAAAATTGAAATCAAAATTGCTTTTTGGTTTGATTTGAATCAATTAAAATGTGTTAGATTGGAATTAGAACGTATTCCAAATACTTGGAAGAATACATGGCAAATAGAGCCATCAAGGTTTGATCCCTGTTATTTGTAATTTTAAAATTGACAATTAATTAAACCAAAAATGTACAGTTCGAATCTGCAACAATATAATGACAAATTAAATTTTTGAATTGAAGTAGTATGCCCTAAATGAGTTCAAATAGACAAAAAAACTTAAGGAAATATCTCAAAACTTAGCAAAATTGGGCTCAAACCATTTTGCAGTTATTTTCTGTCAAGAAATGGAAATGTTCAAATTGCAAATCATTTAGACAAATTGAACCTTGAATCCTTCCTTAAACCCATTTAGGAACAATCCTCCATTTCTATTTGACATGTGAAGAGAGGAGGAAGATCAAATTGAACGGATCTAACAAGTTAAAAATTACCAGCTCGCACTGTAAAATCCTGCAGGCCGTTTTCTTAAAATTGATCCCTTAAAATTTATCAAAATCTAAAATTAATGATCTATGTGCAAAGAGGATGTCGATATATTTCCATAAAATCCTTGTTTTCCCAAAACCGAGCTCTCTATCAAAAGTTATGGCCTTTTGAAGTTTTTCTTCCTTGGCGTCAAATTTTGGGAAAAATTTCCTTGGCGGGCCCGCGGCCCAAATTTTTCCCTTAAGCACTTAGGAAAATTTTTGGGAAAATTTTCTAAATTTTCCCCACCATGCCCCTGCAGCCAATCAGAGGCTACCATGTGGCACCATGAGGTGTCAGCAGAGGGACTGATCCCCTTTTTAACTTAGCGCTTTCAGAAAATTTTTGGAAAATTTTCCAAATTTTTCCCACTGGCTCGTAACTAATTAGGTAATGCCATGTGGCATCATGAGGCATTGGCAGAGGAATAGGTTCCTTTTTTGTCCTTTTGCATCTCAATTTTTTTTTTCAAAAATTTTCCAAGTTTTCCCCACTGTTCCACCAGCCCAGCAGCCAATCAGGGGATGCCATGTGGCATCGCGAGGTGCTAGTGGAGGTGCAGGTCTATCTACCCTCTTAGCCCTTCGAGGCGTTAAGCCAATTTTTCTCCCCCACCACCCCACCTTCCCCACATTGGCTTAGGAGATGCCATGTGTCCTTTGTGGACTCATGGGAGTGGGGAACAAAGCTGACTTTTCACCCCGCACGGGAGAATTTGCAAATTGTCTCCCGCTACCTCGCCTTTCCCACTTTTCCCCACGCTGCTTTAGGGAGTGCTACATGTCCCTTGTGGACTCACAAACTGGTGGAAGCGTGGGAACAAATGTGATTTTTTCCCCATGTAGGAAATTTTTTCCAAAGGTCTCCCCATGGCCCGCCAACCTGCCCTTTGGGAAAATTTTCACCCCTGGGCCCGCAGGTCTGCTCTTGGGGAAAATTTTCACCCTAAGGCCCGCCGGCCCATAACTTGAAAAATATGAGGAGTTAGGAGGACTTATTTATATCAATGGAAAGGTGAGGAAATTTCCCATCCAATGGGAATGTTTTAGGGAAATTTTGAATGCATGTTATTATAGAAAAATCAAGTTGAAACTTTAAGCCTGGTAAGAGAGTGGGTATGGTGAGGAATTTCCCCTCTGAACCTAATTGAAACTTCTAACCCTAAATTTTGGACCTTATAACCTCTAATAATTATTAATAAAAGGAAAAGTATATTCTAGTAGATTAGAATTGTTCTTGGAACCTGTTAGTGATAATTGTTGTCTTGTAACATGGTTGTAGATTCTTTTAATAAAAAAAATTTATTCCATAATTTTTCCTAACTAATCCTAGGTTGTTTCTTGGGTCTCAAGTGGGTTGTTTTAATAGGTTGTTACACTTGATATCAGAGAAGTGGTTCAAAATATTGGACCATTGAGTGAACTAGAAAACTTGAGACATGAAACTTAAACCTAGCACACTTTTAAATCTAGAAAACAACTTAGTTTAGAAATTACATATTTTAGTAAACATGGGACACTGAATAAAACTTAGAAAAATGAACTAATTCTCGCCTTGGTCTATGCAGGAGGCACAGACAGGATGAGGAAAATTTTCACATAGACCTAGACTTACCACCACCAGATCATGTTGTAGTATCCATCCTACCCCAAATTTTACAGACTCTTTAGGATGTTAATGTCACTCTACGCGGAGGATCTGTAGGAGGACATGCAGCCAAACATGATAGAGTCCCTTCCATTGAGGGTCAGGTATCTCCTTGACCCAGCGAGGAGCATGGAGGAGAGAAATCCCATGTAGAGTTAGCCAAGGGTGGAGTCACCATAGAGGGGATAGGGTGATCCGAGTTTCAGGACATAGAGAGAGGTGTCAGAGCCCTAGGCTTAGGGATGTGCATGTAGAGAGACCTAGAGGCTGTCAGACCATAGCTGTAGATCACATCAGGGAGATCTTGAAGCTTCAACCATCACATTATTCTAGTGAGATAGGTGGATTTTAGGTAGAGGCATAGTTGGTGAGCTTGAGTGGGTCAGGGATAATTTTAGTGGTGAATTTTCGTAATTTGGAGAAAATTTCATTTTAGGAAAATTTGAAAAGGTGATTTTTTCAGAGTGAGTCGGTGTCCTATTTGCCTAAAATTTACAATATATTTTTTTATGGGGTCGGCTTCACCTACATTTGAAAAACATCCCCTATAAAAACCTAGGTGATTTGCCAGGTAGTATACTACGGTACTACCACAAATAGCTTACCAAATTACCAATACCATGAACTCGCATACTCTTAAGCACCAGAGATTTACGCGAGACAAAGAGGTATTACAGACACATGATAAGGAGGTATTGCAGATATGTGACAAGGAGGTATTGCAGACACACGACAAGGGGTTAAGTAGATGCATGACAAGGATTTAAGTAGTTGACATGCGACAAGGTTTAAGTAGTTCATGAGACAAGGGGTAAAGTAGTTGATCTACATGACAAGGGGTTAAGACTGTTGATTTTGCGTTAACAAGTCTTGTTGACGTGTGTCAAAAAATCCCATTGACATGTGTCAACAAGTCTTATTGATGCTCGTCACCAAGTCTTGTTGACATGCGTCAACAAGACTTGTTAACACGCGTCAACGAGACTTGTTGACACGCGTCAATAAGACTTGTTGATGCATGTATAGTGAAAGTGTAATTTAAGCAGCTTGCTGGGTTTTTTGAATAACAATTTTATAAGAATCAATATGGAAACAATTGGATTTGCTCAAGGTGGGACTTCAATGGAGGGGTTAGGTACTGGAATGCAACATGCTTCCCTCCCCATTTCACAATTTTTGTGATAAAGAACATTTTTTTGAACGGCCAAAGATACTTCCTAATTGAAATGGACAAGGGATGAAGATAAACATGAAAATTGGTTGGAAGGAGGTGAGTTGCACGTTAATTATGGGTGTAGATTATATGCGTTTTGGCTTCTTTTGAAAAAAGAGATGGGGCACTTGGTGAAGCTGTATGGATGGAAGCGACATTAGCCTTCCTCATAACACTGTTTGGAGTGTTGGCACCACTTAATATGCCATGATTCCTATTTGATTTCATAGTAATTTTGACTAGACTGAGTTACATAGCATTTTTTGCCATGAAATTTGCTTATAAGTAATTAATACTCACCAAGTCTGATAAATAAAGTATTTTGATAGGGTTATGCATGTTTATAGCCTTAGGTATTAGGAATGCATGAAACGGAACATAACAACACTCCCCTAATATCTAAATTAATTCTAGGATTATGTGAGTTGATTAGAATGCATGATTTTGTATTTATGTTTTTGATAATTGTATGTTCGCTAACAGTTATGATTTCATGACATTTACACCCAGTAAGATTATCATTTTTGTTTTACAAGTTCTAAATTTGTTAAAAATAAATTGTTGTGTACGAGTACATGGATTTCAACAAGGCTTGTTGATGTGTGTCAAAAATCCGGGGTCAGTGTTTGCAAATATGTAGTCTCTCTGGCTAAAAATGAACTGGTAGAAAATTCAATTCTGAAAAATCTTGAAAATTTTACCATTCACTATTACCGGTTCTGGTGACATAGGCCAGGTATTTTCCACCTCCAGATTTTCTATGGATGTCTTAAAATGAGACTTAGAGTGGATGATTCAAGCTCTGTCCTTTTTCTAGCAACATGAAATCTCATGTTGTGATCCATCTACTAAGGGATGGAGCTGGTGTCTGGTGGAGGACAAAGGAGCAAAAGCTCCATGTTGATTTTGAGACAATTACCTGGGAGCTCTTTGAGGAGCATTTCAGGAATAGATACTTGTCACGGAGGTTCATACAGCAGTGGATAGATGAGTTCCATGACCTCCGATAGGCATCTCTCATAGTGGTTGAGTATGAGAGTAGATTTTTGGATCTACTCCAGTATGTTGGTTATATGCAGGATGAGTAGGTGCAGATTCACAGGTTCATCCGGGGCCTGAATCTAGACATTGGAGGTACAATGTGGATCCATTGTCCATAGACATTAGCTGAGGCCATTGAGAAGGCCTATATAGCAGAGGAGACTCAGGAAAAGACCCAGCCAGCTAGAGAATGAGTTTGGAGCCGCATATAGTAGATGTAGGACAATAGATCGAGGGGGTCAATACCTCTTCCTCGTGGTGGACATGGTTCAACACAGTCATATTTTAGAACCCAGTAGTAACAACAGTTCTACCCACCTTATAGACCTCCACAGATATTTGATGCACAGAGAGGTCAGAGTATGGGGCCTCCTCCTAGGGGTCCCATCAGGACACATGGTGCCCAGAGAGCTCACTCAGTAGGAGCTCGCCAACAGAGACCTTAGCAGATAATAGCCAGATCATCAGGATCCACACCACAGACCTCTAGAGTACTGACTGGACCTGCTACATAGGGGAGAGGATCAGGTGGTTGTTTTGGTTGTGGTGTTACTGGAAATTTTTGGAGAGACTACCCACACAACCCTAATAAAAAGGGTAATACACAGATCTCAGAGCCTACTGTTGGTGATATGGGGTGAAGTCATAGGATGTACGTAGTAGTTGAGAACTATCAGGAAGAGCATCAGAGTATAGTTATTGAGACTATAGGTAGCATTGGTTGTATTCTTACCTCCGTCTTGTTTGATTTTAGTTATTCTGATTCTTTCATTGCACCATCTTTAGTAGAGTGATGTTGAGATGTTGAGATGGCTTCTGGAGCCAAGATCTTAGTAGAATCCTTAGTTAAGGAGTGTGTGGTGGATTTGGGACCTTTCACCACTACCTCAAATCTCCGTATCCTTCCTTTGGGCTCATATGGAGTCATCTTGGGTATGGATTGGTTGTCTGCACATAGGGCCAGGGTGGATTGTTACCACAAGATTATATCTTGTGCAGATGATTTGGGAGTTGAGTCAGTGATTTCAGGGGTCAGGAGACCCATTTCTATTTACACCATCTCTACTATGTAGCTCTGTGTGTACTTGTCTAGATGTATGCTTAAGGTCATAGGATGGGCCTAGTGGTCCATGTGATGATCACCCCCACATGAGATGGATGGTTACCAGGTTACCATGATATGATTTCTGTTAAGAGTAGAGCCTATCTCATGAGCACCTTATTGATACCATCTTGTGAGAGTTGCATAGAGGGCCTTTTGGAGAAAATCCTTATTTGTCATAGTGTATCCCCTTTAGGTGCATGATCTTTTTGAAGAAGAAGGATGGATCCTTGTGGTTGTGTATTTATTACCGCCAACTGAACAAAGTAACGATCAAGAATCATTATCCCCTTCCACACATTGATGATTTGTTTGATCAGATGAAGGGAGCCATGATTTTCTCTAAGATTGATCTTAAGTTAGGCTACCATCAACTGAGGATTTTGGAGGAAAACATTCATAAGACCACCTTCCGTACGAGATATGGCCACCATGAGTTCACAGTGGTGCCTTTTGGTTTGACTAATGCCCCCATAGTATTTATGAGTTTGATGAATGGGGTATTTAGGACCTTCTTAGATCACTTCATGCTCATCTTCCTTGATGAAATTTTGATTTACTCACGTATGCATGAGGAGCATGAGGGGAACCTTCGCCAGGTTCTTCAGTGTCTTCAGGAGTAATAACTTTTACGAGAACTTGGAGAAGTGTGCATTCTTTCAGATGGAGGTGTAATATTTGGGTCATATCATTTCTGGGGAAGGTATCACTATCGATCCTTCCAAGATTAGAGCTATTATGGATTGGCTAGCACCCACTACTATGACTGAGGTACACAGCTTCATGGGATTAATAGGTTACTACTAGAGATTTGTTCAGGACTTCTCTCGGATTGCACACCCCATCACTTCCCTTCAGAGGAAATGGAAGAATTTTCTTTGGTCCTATAGGTGTGAGTAGGCCTTCAGTACACTAAAGGAATGTCTCACTACAACACCTATTCTTGTAGTGTTGGATCCACAGGGTGAGTTTTTCATTTTCACAGATGCTTCTTTAGTAGGGCTTGGAGGTGTGTTGATGCAGGAGGGAAGAGTAGTGGCTTTTGAGTCTTGCAAACTCAAGGATTACAAGATTAATTATCCAACTCATGATTTTGAGCTTGCGGAAGTTGTGCATGCTTTTGTTCAATGGAGGCATTTTCTACCTGGTCGGAGATTCACACTTAGGACAAATCACTTGAGTCTTTTCCATCTCTTCACGTAGCCCAATCTCAATGCTCGTTAGTGGCGTTGGATGGAGTTACTTTGTGAGTATGATATGGAGATAGAGCATGTGAAAGGGAAGGAGAATGTGGTGGCAGACACTCTTAGCAGATAGAGACATGTGGCTATGGCCACCTCAGTGAGCACAAATTTGTGGAGTAGGATTCTTCAGCAGCTTCCTCTTGACAAATTCTACATTGCAGTTTGAGTGAGAGATCAAGTCTCAGAGACCCCTCGAGGGGAAGTTTTATGGTTTTTCCTTAGAGGAAGATGGCCTTCTCAGGAAAATAAGGCTGGATTTATGTTCCCAGAGATGGAGGCTTGAGGCAGGACATCTTGGCAGAGGCACATCATGCACCCTATTCAGCCCATCCTAGGGTGAAGAAGATGCATGCCACCTTGAGATAGTTATATCATTGGAGAGGACTTTAGAGAGACGTGGCCTAGTTCATGTCACGATGTTTAGAGTGCCAAAGAGTTAAGGCCAAGCATCAGACATCCAGCTAGCCCTCTTTTCCCTCATGCTATACCAGAGTGGAAATGGGACACCATTTCCATGGACTTCATTATTGAGCTACTGATGTCGAGATATCACCACGATGCCATCATGGTCACGGTTGATAAATTGACAAAAGTGGCTCATTTTTCTCTGGTGAAGACCACTTATAGAGCTAGTGTAGTGGCATGGGTATATTTGGATGAGATTGTCAGGTTGCACGAGATTCCATGGAAGATCATTAGTGACCACGATCCTTTGTACACTTCCCATTTTTGGACTACCATGCAGTATGCCCTCGGGACAAAGATAAATTTCCAGCACAGCATATCACCCTAGAGATAGATGGACAAACTGAGTGGGTCAATAATATTTTAGATGACATGCTTAGGATGTATGTGATGGATCAATAGTATAAATGGTAGGTGTACCTATACTTAGTGCATTTTTCCTATGATAATAGTTTTAAGAGTTCTATAGGCATGGATCCCTTTCAGGATTTGTATGGTAGAGAGTGTAGGACAACTCTTAGGTGGGATAGGCTAGAGGACAGGGTTTCTCTTGGACCATCTTTGTTGCAGGACATGGAGTCAGTAGATGGTACTTGATTAGACAAAGACTATAGGAGGCACATGACAAACATAAGAAGTATGTAGACCAGCATAGGACCGACTATATTTTTTATGTGGGCATGAAGGTGTTCCTTTGTGTCAGGCCACATAAGAGCCCTATTTGTTATGAAAAAGGTTCTAAGCTATCTCCTAGATTCATGGGTCCTTTTGAGATCTTAGATCACAGTCAGCCCTTTGGCCTACCATCTATCATTGTCACCCATCTTGTCTCACATACATGATGGGTTTCATGTTTAATGTTCTTAGGAGATATGTTGCAGATCCTTCTCATGTGTTAGATTGTACATCATTGTCAGATGGAGGATCAGTGGCAGGTGATGGTGGACCCTGTTCGCATCCTAGATTGCAGGACTTTGGGCCCTTGAGGCAGAGAGGTTGATTAGGTTTGCATGTAGTGGGACATATATGATGAGACTGTAGCTACATGGGAGGATGATACCTTGTTACCAGTTTAGTTCCCACATTTTTTCTAGTGACTTCCAGGAGGAAGTCAAGTCTAAGAGGAGGGGGATGTAGTGCCCACTTCCCTTTGACACCTTTTGATACTGATAATGACACTGTTGACTATATTATGGAAATTATTATAATTTTGATCAAGTATGATGTTAGATATTTTATTGTTGACTTTGATTCTTATATGATGTATGATGATTATTAGAGACACTTTATATGTTGATGATGTTATACTATTGGTTTACATGGTTATATGATGGATGTTCTTCAAACTTGTGATATTTGGATATTGTGAGTAGACCTACAAATGGAAAATTATTGGATAATGATATATTTTTTGATAAAACTATAAATGATATTGTTATATTTCTTTGATGTTGTTTTCATTCATATATCTAGATGATTTTGGAATTTTAATTATATTTATATTATTTTGGATGTTCTGATATGGACATAAGGTCAAAATGAGGTATTTTTGTTTTGCAGGTTAAATTATCTCAACAAACATCAGGGGATTGGAGACCCAACCACATTTGAATTCTAGATGAATTCAACAAGGTCACCATGGAAACTAGTATTTGTTTTTGTTTGTGTTTGTTAGTGTTAGGGACTCCCATGGGGGGGATCACCTTTAAATGTGACCAAGGGATTTTATGTATTTGTTTTATTTTTGGTCCTTTTTGTTTAAATTTTTGCATTTGTTTATTTTGTGATGAACTTACCCCTTTCACTATTTATTTAATGGTGTGTAAATATTGTGAGTAATCATATCGTTTAGTTAATTACTAAAAAGATGTCATAAGAATGTAATTTATAGAGTTGTTTGGTGATGTTTTAAAGTGTTGTAAGTAATGTGTAAGTTATTTGTAAGTGATGTGTAAGTTAAATTTTGAGTGTGAAACACTCCACCTTCTTGAAAATTCGAATTTGTCCTTACAGGCTGATTTTGGAGGCTTGTGGGAGAAGTTAAACTTGTCCCATACCTCTTAAATTTACATACCAACCTTTCCTAAGGTTGGAGGGTTAAATTTAGACCTTTTTTATGTATTATTACAAGTCAAGTTGAATGTTGTAATTACAATTATCTTACATAATTTAAGTTCAGTCCTTGTGCGGTATGGACTTGTTTGAGTGTGTAAGTAAATCTATCATATTATTCACCCACCTATTTAATATGCATTGGAGAATGAATGTTGAATTTTGTGCTTGGAGTTGAGGATGTGTTAAGTGGCATCCTACATGGATTCACCTCACCCTCTTCTCTTCCCTCTTCTATAAAATTCAAACTCCTTGTCTTGTTTTCAGTTGCTTCAATTTTGGGATCACTTCATTTTTGGTGAGACTTCCTTTCTGTTTTGGAGAGCTCTTGCTTTTGGAGAAGTTTGTGGAAGTTTTTTTGGATACTTGTGTTGGGTTGATTTTTGGATTGCTTGCATTGGAAGGAGCTTGTCCGTTTTGAACTTGGAACAAAATCCATCATGGAGAGGTAAGATCTTGGCTCTTGAGAATGTTCTCTTATTTTCCCTTTTATGAATATGTAAATGATGTTAATATTTGTTATATATTGTGGGTTGTTGGGTAGATGGCTTTGGGATGGTGTAGGAGAAGACTATGCGGTTACTCTTGAGGGAGGCATAAGTGGTTTTGGGGAGGTATAAGTGTAGAGGGAGTTGAGAATTTGGGTTCCACCTTGTAAAAAAAAGAAATATCTTGCATTTCTTTACTCGTTATGGGGTACTCATAAGGGGTTGGGGAGGCATAAAGAAATGTGAGGAATAAGGGGTACTTGGGGAGGCATAAGGAATGTCAGGGTTTTGATATACTATTTTTTTGGTGGTTTGTAACTCAGGTGGTGATACCCATTTCCCTGTTTAGGAGGCATAATAAGCATCCCCCATAGTTCTTCCTCCTTTTTCTTGCATGGTGAAGCCTGAGTTTTGTGTGATGTCTTTCATGTGGTTAGAAAACTACCGTTTGTTTTGGATTGTATTTTTAATTTAAAATGTGCATATTGAAATATTTCTTTGGGATGTGGAAGCCTGTTGTATTCCATGAGTTGAAATACATTGTGGTTGGGGCTTGGGGGTCAATGGAGAAGGATGGCTTATCCTCTTCATTGGATGTCTTGGTTGGGTGGAGAGTGTTACCTTTCCTCATACTTCCTATTGTGATCAAATTGGAATGAATGAGAAGAATGCATGTTACTGGTCTGGAGCTGAGAAAAGATAGTTTGACAGTCCCTTGTGAAATGAAATCTCATTGTAACCTTCCCACTTGAAGTGGATGATGTTTTAAATGTTTGTAATGGAAAGATGTTTTATAGATTTGCAAGTGAAATTTGAAATGTAAAAAGAGTTATACTTCATATTTTATTTAGAAAGAATGTGAAAGAATAATACGTGTTTGGTATACTGTATTTTGAATTCAAATGGAAAGGAAGTTATAAGAGTTTAGTTGAATTAATGAAAATGGTATTGTCTTGTCCATATGATGTTATTCCATTGGAAATCTGTGTCTTGCATACTCTATGAAATCTCTGTTTGAAAAGTGGTAAAGTGGAACACGTGAAAAGAAAATGTATTGTCTGCCCCATATACAATAAATGAATTGGAAGAAATGAAAGAAGGAAGATGTAAGTTGTCTATTGGAATTAACAAATGAATGAAATTATTTTCCCAAATTGCATTGTAAATTGAATCTGATAATATCAATGTATTGAAATCTATGTTTGAAAGGAAGAAATGCATGTGAGAAAAATACAGTATTTTATCTCTTTGAAATGTGAGAAATTGAAATCATAATTGATTTTTTGTTTGATTTGAATAAATTAAAATGTGTTAGATTGGAATTGGAATGTATTCTAAATACTTGGAAGAAGAAATGACAAATAGACCCATCAAGATTCGATCCCTGTTATTTGTAATTTTAAAATTAGTAATTATTTAAACCAAAAATGCACAATTCGAACCTGCAACAATATAATGACAAATTAATGATTGAATTGAAGTAGTATTCCCTAAATGAGTTCAAATAGACAAAATCACTTAAGAAAATATCTCAAAACTTAGCAAAATCAGGCTCAAATCATTTTGCGGTCGTTTTCTGTTAAGAAACAAATTTTTTCAAATTGTAAATCATTTAGACAAATTGAACCTTGAATCCTTCCTTAAACCCATTTAGGAACAATCCTCCATGTATATTTGACATGTGGAGAGATAAGGAAGATAAAATTGAATGAATCTAACAAGTTAAAAATTACCAACTCGTAATGTAAAATCCTGCAGGACGTTTTCTTACAATTGACACTATAAACTTTATCAAAATATAAAATTAATGATCTATGTGTAAAGAGGATGTCGAGAGATTTCCAAAAAGTCCTTGTTTTCCCAAAACTGAGATCTCTATCAAAATTTATGGACCTATGAAGTTTTTCTTCCTTGGCGGGCCTGTGGCCCAAATTTTTCCCTTAAGCACTTAGGAAAAAATTTTAGAAATTTTTTTAGATTTTCTGCACCGGCCCATAGCCAATTAGAGGTTGTCACATGACACCATCAGGTGTTAGTAAAGGGGTGGATCCTTTTTTTTAACTTAGTGCTTTCAAAAAAAGTTTGGAAAATTTTCCAAATTTTCCCCGCCGGTCCGCAACCAATCAGGTGATGCCATGTGGCGTCATGAGGCATCGGCGGAGGAACGGGTCCCTTTTTTTTCCTTTGCATCTTAGAATTTTTTTGGAAATTTTTCCAAGTTTTTCCCACTGTTTCACTGGCCCACAGCTAATCAAGGGCTACCATGTGGCATCGCGAGGTGTCGGTAGAGGTGCATGTCTATGTACCCTCTTAACCCTTTGGGGCGTTAAGCCTATTTTTCTCCCCACTGCCCCACCTTCCCCACATTGGCTTAGGATATGCCTTGTGTCCCTTATGGGCTCATGGGAGTGTGGGAAAAAAATCTACTTTCCACCCCGCGTGGGAGAATTTACAAATTGTCTCCCGCCACCCCGCTCTGCCTTAAGGAGTGCCATGTGTCCCTTGTGGACTTACGGACCCGCAGGAGTGTGGGTACAAATGTGATTTTTACACCGTGTGGGAAATTTTTTCCAAAGGTCTCTCCACGGCCTGCCAACCCACCCTTTGGGAAAATTTTCACCCCTGGGCCTACAGGCCTGCTCTTAGGGAAAATTTTCACCCCAAGGCCTGCCGGCCCATAACTTGAAAAATATGAGGATTTAGGAGGACTTATTTAGATCACTGGAAAGGTGAGGAAATTTTATATCCAATGGGAGTAATTTAGGAAAAATTTGAATGCATTAAATTGTAGAAAAATCAAGTTAAAACTTTAATCCTGTTAAGGAGTGGGTATGGTGAGGAATTCCCCCCCCGAACCTAATTGAAACTTCTAACCCTAAAAATTGGACCTTATGACCTCTAATAATTATTAATAAAAGGAATACTATATTCTAGTAGATTAGAATTGTTCTGGAACTTGTTAGTGATAACTGTTGTCTTGTAACATGGTTGTAGATTCTTTTAATAAAAAAAATTATTCCATATTTTTTCCTAACTAATCCCAAGTTATTCTTGGGTCTCAAGTGGGTTGGTTGTCAAACTTGCACCCATGTCTCAAATCTGGTGGAGCTAAATTGTTTGTGTCAACAATGGGACCTTCTCTAGGTTGTGGGACCGTGCGCATAGAGACAAACCTCCGAAGAAGGCTGGTTCCTCGACCTATCTCTAATGCTAACACTACTCCTAATACAGAAAGAAAATCCTAAAATAAACATCCCAAGGGACCAGGGATAAAAGGATATGTAGAAAGAGAAATCCTAGGTTGAAATGGGAGGTGATAGCACTAGAAAGAGGGGTCGATCACTATCCGCGAGGGGCAGGAAAAAGGAGAAAGCATGGGAGAGAGGGAAGACAGGCACGTGCCATAGATAAGAACCATGAAAACAACTTTCCTCGTGCTGAAAAAACATGAAGATGGAACCTACAAGTAGGAAATGCACACAACATGCTAAAATGTGAAAAGAGAGGAAAAATGCAATAGAAATGAGAAAAGGGCATACATGATTGCTAAAAACCCTTATTTTTATTGCTTAAGGATGCATAGTTATTTAAATTCATGGTAGGAGGTGAGAATACATTGCAAAGACCAGTCCAAGGTCTAAAACCTGTGGGAATTTGACCACCATTTTGGCATTGTGTCGTTACAACAAAGAGGGATCAATAATTTTTTACAATGCATAAGTTCCATGTTTATAGATGAAGAAGGAGAGAAGAGGAGGAGAAAGAAGAGGGAAACTCAGATTCACATGTCAATCACCAAAAAAATGCAAAAGCTCCCTGTAAATCCACCTACAATGCTATCGGATGTGCCTCCCCATGTCTGTTTGGCATGTAGAAGAAGGAAGGATACCAAATATGCAGAAATCTGGGTGGTTAGATTGATTGGATGCATACATTAATGATCTAAGAGACATTTACCTATTTTCTACCTATCAAATCCCTCCTAAATCTGATTTTAAAAATTCTAATGTGTAGCCCATGTTAGCAGCTTTCCAACAAGACCAAGCTTGTGAGAATATGATAACTATAGCAAAAGTTATGGTTGTTAGAGATTTACAATGTAAACTGAACACACAAGACACGTGGTGCACACTGATTGACTGAAGGAATCAACCAAATGTTCATTTTTTTTTTCATTTCTACCACATGTCACATACTGGTTCATTTTTAGGATTTGGCGACCTGTTGGTGCACTTTGATAGGTTATGTGTTGAGCACTCAAGTCTAAAATATGATGACATGGAAAAATGACTAATGCAGAAGAAGGCACAAAGCATGCACAAAAGAAAGAGGTGTGGAAGGGAAGGAAGGTACGTGAAGGTGATGCACATGGAAGAAAGGATGCATATCTATATGAGATAGGTATACAAGTGGGGTGCGAGCATTATGATGAATGAGTGTGTAAGGAAAGAAAGGAAGGGGTGTGAAAGGGAAGGCAAGTGCACAAAGACATATAAGGGACTTAGCCAAATTGGAATGCAAGTCTGGGGATGTGCATGCAAGGAGTTTGCGATAGAATGGGAATGAAATCAGGTGTGCAGGAGGAAGGCACAAAGGGAGAATGAAAGGAGAGAATAATACAGAGGGAAGAAGTAGGGAAGGCACATGAGAGCACACAGAAGGAATGGAGCGCGCTAAGTAAGTGAAAGGTGGAGGAAGCACAAGGGATAAGAAAGTAGGAAACTCGAGGGTACATGGAAGAACTACAACCAAGTGAAATGTGTTAAGGGAACAAACTTGAGTGTGTGTAGCCTGAAATGTGAAACATCAGAGTTAGAATAAAATATAAGTTGTCCAAATAACTTAGGGAGTTTGTGGGACAACAGGAGTGGGGAGCGACTCAGGATCGAGGGTGAGACGGAGGGGAGTTGACCAACTCGACGAGTCACTAGGGAAAGTCATCGAGTGAGTTGGGAAGGGGAGTGGTGTGGAGAACTATAAAGATGGGACTTGCGGTGAGCAAAACATGATGAGAGAGAATATAAGAGATGGCATGAAAGGTGAGTAAGCCAATCATCAAATTAGGGGAAAAGATATCTAGGGGGTGGTTGAGTATATGTGGGTGATGAATTTTTGGGATTTGTAAAATTTATGGTGAATGAGTAGACTCGCCATATGATGCAAATGTGGTTAATGCAAATGACATGTAGGAGGAAAATTAATTTCAACAAATGAAAATGTAATGTGAATGACATGATCAAGTGGTGATAATATGAATGACATGAAAAGGAAAATGAGCATAAATGTGTGCAAAAGGTAGTGGATTCTCAAGGATGTGCCTTCCAAGGAGGTGTCCAGTGTATATATGAAGTGGTATGGTTGTAATGATAGAGCGATGAGGATGTTTAAGTATATGAACATGGTTTGAAACAAGAGTGTTGGTGAACACGTGATGAACTAAATGACACAAGACATGAGACCAAAGGTGAGATAAAACATGAGCTCAAATAAATTCTAAACCACACAAGGTGATATATACTAGCCTTGTGACTCATTGAGATCCTGTGTGTGTGCCTGAAAGTTAGTTACTGCTTGAAGTGAAGACCCATGAGACAATGAGTAAAAACACAAGCCAATGTGTAGGTGTGAGTGAAACATGTGATTGGTGAGAGTGATTTAATTTAATTTAAATTAAATCTTAATATTGTAGAGTCACCACTGAACTAAATGATGTATAAATGTTGAAATTTAGAAATGACACAAGTTAATATTTAAAATATGAAACCCTAAGTAAAGAAGAAAGAGAGAGGACTTAGTTGATTTATGCATAGTCTGACACTGATCTGAACTAGGAAAAATGTTAAACATGTTGGGAAGAGTTTTTTTACTTTTCACAATAAATTATGCAATGCAGTAATGAGACCAGACATGAGTTCCCATTGTAGGATAGGGGTGCATGTGCACTAAAATTGCTTCTAGGTACCTATGACTACACAAATGATCAAACTTTAGTTTATTGTGTGTTGCAAAACCATTGTTGTTACTTCTTGTTGATGACCTGAGAGGCGCTCCTTGAATTCAAAAGGTACCTTTAACTTACAAAATAGAAGTTCACCTATAAAATTACACAAAACACATCAAACCTGAAAAATAATGATGCAATATGGGGATTCAGACTGACCCCAGTGGTCACCCTGATAGTGAACTTATGACCAAGCACTGCACTACATCTCAAACTCCATGTAGTTCTTATGAGTTTTTGTGTAATAATGTCTTTAGGTTTCCCTCGCGCCAATGATCCCAAGAGTCTTGTAGCTATTTAAATTGCAAATGTGTGATATGGAGTTGAGCACTTCCCCTTCCTATGTAGTGTATGTAACCCAAAAATGTAGTCCCTTTAATGGTAGTGATAATATGTAGATGAGATTTCCCCTTAGAATTGCAAGCTAGAATAATAGAGTGTATGTTGTGTACATATATGGATCTCTTTTTTGAATTTTTGACACTAGTGACACAAAATGCCCACTATGATATTGGGATAAGGATAAGAAAACTAAAAAGGCTGACCACAAATGTAAAAATAAGTAAAAAGAGAAAGAAAGACAGAAGCACCCAAATGGACACAGACACCTAGGTGCTAGTGTCTTGGAATAAATAACAAAAGATGTAAAAAGATAGACAGACTGGGATCCCTATGACTTGACCAGAACTGGGTACATAAATGATATATGTGAGAGATAAAGAAAATAGAAAAAATCAAAGAAAATAAATAAACAAAGAATTGTGTCACTGATTTAAGAAATATGGAATTATGCTAAACCCTAAGATATTGCAAAATCACGTATGATAAATAAACGATAAAGCATAGATCTAACACAAGTAATAAGATAATGAAAATTAAAACCCTAAGTGTGAGAAAGGGAATAGAACACTTATCTAATTTAAAAATAAATATCGAAGTGTTCTAGACTGGAAAACTGATGAACAGGAGGAGGAGACTGTCACAAATACACTCAGAAAATTATGTAACTACTGGAATAGGCTGGATATGGGTACCCTGAATGGGGCTAGGGCACCTAGGCACCAAATATATATGATGGGTGCCTGTGACTATGCAAGAGCTTGAAAAATGGTTTTTCTTTTGTCGCAAGGTGGACACTAAAATTTTCCTTTGATCATTTTTATGTCCCTGGATGATCACAAAATTTTCTTGTTACCTGTAAAAGAAATGATATCCTGAAAATCCCTAAACTACATCAAATCCTAAAAAATAAATATAAAAATGGGGAGTTAGACTAACCCCGACGGTCACCTGACATAGTGAACTTACGACTAAACATTGCACTACATCTCAGACTCCATGTAGTTCTTGTGCGTGTGTGTAGCAATTGTGCCCTAGGAAGCTCTTGCCAAGCGCGTGAGATAATAGGTGATAACTAGATGTACCAATGTAAATAGATGTGTGGATGGAAAAATGAACTTCCCCTCTAATGTGTGTATGTAGAAAATGTAGTCCCTTATTGCTTGTGTGGATGCTAGATGGATGCCTTAATGCTCTTAGAATACCTTTGGATGCAACCTTAGGTGATGATAATAGATGCTTAGAGATTGGTCCTATATTATGGTCATATAGCCTTGTATTTATATGATTCCCTTGTTTGAATTTCTTAATTGATAGCTAAAATTTTGACCCATAAGAAAACAAAATGCCTTAAAGATAAAAGAGACCCAAAAGAGGTGAGTAAGATATAAAGAGGTTGAGGGATCCTAGAGGGGATGAGGGCACCTAGGAATTGGTGTCCAGAGTCAATAAATATAATAAAATGAAGATCATACTGGGTTGTGGGGTGTGTAAGACCATAGAGGAAACAAGGAAGATAGAAAAAGAGGCCAACAATATATGTCAATTACTAGTTTCTTCACTTAGGAATCATATGAATAGTGGTATGTGATTAGGACCTAGAAATGTACCCAAGTGTGTGATTTTGTGTCTACATTTTACCCCAATTTATGTTGTTGAGTGAATACTTGATAACATAAAGTGGATAAGAGATGTGTACCAAACAAACATGTAGATCGATGATGAAAGTGTGCTGAAGAGACAAGAAAAAGTGTGGAGTGATAAAAATGAAGTGTGGAAGCTAAGGAAGAGGTTGTGACCCTTGGGGTGAAGCATATGAGTTATAAAGTGTTGTACCTATAGTTTTTGTAGCTTGATGAAGAGTTGCTTCTTATTGTGTATTAAGGACGGGCCTACAAAAGAAGAGCAAAAGAGTAGTCAAAGTCATGTGTTATGAAAATCTATAAAAGTATGCAAAAGTATGTAAAAATACGAAGAGTAGTAAAAGGAACGTGTGAACCTGATTTGTGACAAGTGAAAAGGATAGAAAGTATCGTGAACTATTGTAGAATAGTGAGTTTTTTGGGCAATCTCATGCCAAGGGTGATTTTTTTGGGCGATCTCACGCCAATAATGAGTTTTTTGGGAAATCTTATGCTAAGAGTGATTTTTTTGGGTGATCTCATGCCACAACAGAAGAGTGTTGGGGAGAAAGGTCTAGTGTTATTCTCCATCCCTAAATTATTTATGAATTTATACACCATTGCAATTGGTGTGATCCTTCTTTGTTCCATGCTTGTTCTAGTTTTATCCAAGGAAATAGAAAAAAGGAGAAACAATGCATTCTGATTGCTGGAGGACTATTCGTGTAATGTGAAAACTACTATGTGAATTGTTGTTGAATGTGCTGATATGAGAAAATAACTGTAATTGGCACCTGGTCATAGGAACCTAGGAAATGTCAGGAGCACCCAGGTGTTAGTGTCTATATTTGGGTGTTGGTGTCCTACTAAACTGATGACCCAAGTAATAATATAGGTTGTTCTGTGACTATAACCTTGTTTTTTCGTGTACTATGTAGGCCTATACTAAAGCTCTAAATTGTTTTATGGGGTGACTGATTCACCCAATTTATGCCCCCCTCATTTGGGGTGCATGCAACGTCACTAAGAGGATGAAACCAAAAAGAGAGGACCAAATGTTGATCTGAAACCAATACCCTACAGGGGGAAGGAATGTGCATGTTATGAACTAAGGCACATGCAAACAAAGTTGCTAGTAACATGTGTTAGTGAAAATAAGATAAGTATGCATATAGAAGACAAAGTGTAATCGATAAAGCAAGAAGGAAATGTAGACCGTGAAAAGACAGTTTCAAACATAGGACATCACTCACAATTTTGCAAGACAATCAAGGTCGAAGAGGTTAAAAGCATACAAGCAATGAACATACAATACATAGGGCATAACTTGCAAACAATGACATACAATGGAAAAAATGGCAAACAATATCAAGTAAATTATCAGAAAACCTTGGTAGTAAATATTTCTTGCAAAGAAAATGTTACACAGGAAGCACCCATTAGCATGTTAGAAGGACAAAAAAGTATGTCAAGACGTGTATATATCGATAGAGTAGTGTGCTAGTAAGAATATGAAATAGTATAAAATGAAATAATAACACTTGTAATGTGTAAGAAAGTAGATGCCCCAAAGATCCTCGGTGGGACTGGTAAGAGGTACATGTGGAAAATAAATCACACACTTGGGTATATTTCTGAGTCCTAATCACATACCACTATTCATATGATTCCTAAGTGAGAAAACTAGTAATTAACATTTGTCTATGGCCTCTTTTCTTTCTTTCTTTCTTTCTTTGTGGTCTTGCACACCTCACTGCCCAATCTAACTTTCACTGCTTTATCTTTCTTGGCTCTGGACACTAGCACCCATCTAGGATGCCAACACCCAGACACCCTCATACCCTCTAGGTTCCCCCAAACTCTTTGTATCTTACTTACCCCTTTTGGGTATCTTATTTTCTTAGTGGTTAGGATTTTAGATGTTAATTACAAAATCCAAACAAGGGAATCATATAAATACAAAGTTATGTCACCATAATAAAGGACCAAGATCTAAGCATATATTATCACCGCCTAAGGTTGCATCTCAAGGAATTTCAAGAGCATCAAAACATCCATTTAGAACTCACTCAAGGGCCAAGGGACTACATTTTTCTGCATACACCTCATATGAAGGGAAGTTCATTTTGACATCTACACATCTATCTACATTGCTAAATCTAGCTATTGCTCTCTACTCATTTCATCTTGCACACGAGCCACCTCAGGCTACACACATGCACACAAATATACATGGAGTCTGAGATGTAGTGCAGTTTTTGGTCATAAGTTCACTCTATCAGATGACCAATGGGGTCAGTCTGACTCCCCATTTGTATCTTTTTCTTTCTACGATTTGATGTGTTTTGGAGTTTTGTAAGAGGCCCTTTATTTTGCAGGTTATAAGAGAATTCTGTGGACATAGTGTGACATACATGTGACTAACAACAAAGGATAATGACACTTGCATGACACAACAAAAATTAGTTTATGTGTATTTTTGTAGTCACAGGCACCTACAAAAGGTCTCTAGTGCCTAGGTGACCCTTACCTAGTCGAAGCACCTTAGTCCATTTTGTTCTGATAGTTCCATAATTTTCTAGGTTTGGCTACAAAAATATGCCCTCCTGCTTCATCAGTTCTCCAACTCAACATACTTCAGAATTATTGTGAAATCAGCAATTCTTATATCCCTTCTCTTACACTTAGGGTTTTAATTTCCATTTTCTTATTTCTTAGGTCAGATCCATACTTTATCGCTTTATTTATCAATGGTGACTATGAAATTAGGGTTTTAAAAATTCCAATATTTGTTAAATCATTTGGTGAACCCATCTCTCAAATCCACCTTTCTTTTAAGTATTTTTTCCTCTTTTTATCATGGCTCAATATTATAGACCATTTACCAAAGCCCACCTTTAAGAGCTCAATGATCATCTTACTGAACATCCTCAGGATCTAGATCTACTTTTATTCACTGGTCGTGAGGAAGCCACCAATATTACTGAGCTTAATTTTCCTACATCCATCCCCACTTCCATGGCTAATTCTACTCAACCACCTGCTTCTACTCTTTCACCAAATTTTACTATTCCAATATATGTTCCTAATCCCACCAACCACATCACTCCACCTCTTGTTTTTCACAGGTGGAAAGTCTCTTTTGCTGGCACCCAAGATATATCCTCTCTCCATCAGGATCTCCAAGCTCAAATACATCAACTACAACATGCTACTTCTCATGCATCTCCATCTCTTGATTCCACATTACTACTTCATACTCCTTTTGCACCCACTATTTCCACTTATGCACTTTCTCCAAAATTCTTCACTCCTAAGCTACCCATTGTTAATGGCTATGGTGATCCTCAAGAGTATCTCTGAGTATTTCATGTGTCATTTCTAGATCATGCAGATGATCATAATTTATTAGTAAAACTATTTCTTATAATTCTCCAAGACTATGTTATGCGTCAGTTCTACGATCTACCTATCCATTCAGTAATATCATTTACTCATTTGGACGATTCTTTTCTAGCCCATTTTTTAATCAATATCGTATCTAAGATATCTTATGCTTAACTCACAAAAATAAAAAAAGGATCTAATGAACATCTAGTAAATTATGTATTATGATACAAAAAAAACTTAGCTAAAATGTATAATGTACTTTCAGAATCTAAAATTCAATATCTATTTTTCTAAAGTCTCTTACCTCCTCTATAAAAGAGTGTTGTCTTTGAGACATCTCCTTCATTTGATCATATTTTCCATACTCTTAAGCTACGCAAAAGTAAACTATTATCTATGGGAAAGCTTAAATACCAACATCAAGATTCATCATCTTCTACTTGATTTCAGAGAAAATCTACTTTCAAACCATCTACAAAACCTACTGAAGCTAAAGCTACTGTTAACTTTGCATTTACTCATGAAAATCTTCAATGACAGCCTCCAAAGTGTACATTCACAAAATTTCCTTGTGCTTCACATATTTTATTTCCACAAATTTTTGAGAGAAATATTATTACACTTCCTCCTCCGCTTAATTTGGATCCATCTATCCCTAAAGGACCCAATTATAATGAAAATTTTTAATGTGACTATCATCAATGCGTGGGACATTCTACTGATCTATGTTTAAAAATTGGACATCTTATTCAAGATCTCATTGATAATAATGTTATTGATCTTCCTGAGCCTACAACATCTACATTGATCAATGAAAATCACAAGCTCAAGATATTTAACAATCCTCTTCCTAAACATGACAAGAAAGTTTCCGAATCTTCATCCAATCATACATATCGAGTAATGTCACCTCCTTCCTCGAGCACTCTGAATTTTCTAGTTGCGCACAATGATACATCTCCACCTTTCATTTCATTTTCTAATCATGACTATCATGATATATTCTCTTTTGACCATTACATATCAATGATTCTATTGGGAATCATGCTATCAATAATGCAATGGTTGATCTATTAATTCATATGTGTGTGTGCTTTATTACACTTCCAGTTGCTATCGAATATCCACTCTTACATATTTCATATTCAGTTCCTAAATATTACGGTTATGTTAAGGTTCCAGTCATAGTTGGTCCTCTTACCATGTTTGTGCCATTTCTTATGGAACCTTCAATCAAAGGGTGTGACATTCTCTTAGGTATTCCTTGGCTCTTGAGGTTGTTGTTGCACTCCCTAGAGAATCTAGGTCCCTGAGATCTCTCAAATCTAAAGCACAATTTTTTCTAAACTCTCTTATTTTCACACGAACTACTCAATCTCATCGGTCTACTATTCCACCTCATCAATATAGGTCCACCACTTGGGTGGGTCCTTCACATAGGATTACATCAACTCCTCGGGTTCCTTCACATAGGTTTTCATCACGTATGTGTTCTCCTTCACATAGGTATAGATCACCTCTGTAGACATAAAATCACGCACTTTGTGTAGTTATCTAGTCCTAATTATATACGACTATTTACATGATTCATACATATGAAAATTAATGATTAACCCATGTCTTTGGCCACCTTTCTTTGCTTTATGCTTCTACTTTCAGTCTTACACTCTTACTTGCTCAGTGTGTCTTTTCACCTATTGGCATTTTTCATTCTGGACACTAACATCTAGCTAGGACGTCAGCGTTAGGTGCCCCCATCCCCTCTGGTCACCCTTGTCCTCTTTGTACTTTGATCACACTTTTTGGGTCCTTTCTAGCCATTTGAACATATTATCTTTTTGGTAGTCATCCTTTTCAGGGTTAATTACGGAATTAAAGAGAAGGAATCATATAAATATAAAATTATGTGATCATAATAAAGGATCAAACACGAAGAACTACTTATCACCACCTAAGGTTATATCCATTAAGGCATTTAGAGATCCATTTGCATCCATCTAGCTCCATCACAAGGGACAAAGGATGGTTCATTTGCATCACAATTCATAGGAAGGGAGTCTATTATTTCAATGCACACATTATTTACATTCCACATATAACTACTTTCTTGTTACTTCAAGTGCAACACACACAACAACAACCTAGGGAAGATTTCCACACACACACACATAGAACTACATTGGGTCTGAGATGTAGTGCAGTGATGATTAGTAAGTCTATCATTGTGGCAACTGAGGATAGTCTGACCCCTCATTTTGCATATTTCATTTTTGGATTTGATGTATATTTGAGGGTTTTATAGGTGTTTTCTTCATTGTATGTTTATAGCGACCTTGGTGATCTTAACGCGACATACACATGACAAAAGGCTAACAAATGAAAACCTCTTGTGATACCTCAAAGGAGGTTTTTTTGATCATCTACATAGACCAGGGCATCTACAAACAAGAATAAATCACCTTGGGCTCCTTCTCTAGGTGCCCTAGTCTAGCTGAATCACTCATATCTACATTTTTCTAGGATTTTGTGTGAGGTTCTTCCACTCCTATTTATCCAACAATATATTCGAATCAGCTAATGCTCTTCTAAATCTCTTGGCACCTAGGGTTTCATATTTTAATTTCTTAATTTATTTTTTATTATTTCAGTATCTCATTATTTCATTTATTTACTGCAAACTTACATTAGATTAGGCTATAATAATATTACATTTTAGCATAATCAACATCTATGGTCTCCTTCACGTAGGTGTTCATCACCTCATAGGTCTCATACATATAGATATCATTCAATAATACATCATTTATCTCATACATCACTGAACTCAGAGCACGATCATACGCCTTTATCTCTGCAAGCATTAGGTGGAGGACCCTTACACTTCAATTTTATAAGATAACATATTCATCATCATAAACTTGGGTGCATCATGCATATTCTCCCCCACCTTTTTATTATTAACATGTGTCTCACATTTCTACTTATCTTATCTAAACGTTGCATCTAATCTTTCACATGCATCTTATATATCTTGATACACTTGTATTGTCATTACCCTATGATTCACTCTTGTGCTACAATTCACACTTGAATATTGAGGGATCACTACATTCATACACATGACACATTTCACACTCGGTGTATTCATGACACATCTTTCTAATTGTCACACAACACACTTCCCTATGATGCACTCTAGTTCCACGGTTCATAATAAAAAACTGAGGGTCTAAATATGAAATGAACCTTACTACACTCATTCACTCTCTACGCGTTATGCTTTATGTATGTTATCTATCTAGCATACACTATTAAACCATTTCCCAATGACACACTCTTATTAGATGGTTCATTCTTGACTATTGAGGGGGAATTTATAAATGAATGTCATCTCATACACATTCATACAAATTCGTTGGGGGGCACACTTATCCTATCACATTCGCATTGCATAATATTCCATCTCACTCATTCACAACATAATGCATACCTTGGTACACATACTCTTTCTTTCTTATACTATTTACATGTATAGTTCATTTCACATGCTAGAAAGATATTTCATATGTCATTATATTTTACAAATGCTCATTCACTTACCTTCTGTGTATGTTAAAAATATTAGATAAAATTTAGAAACCAACACAAATCAATTGATTCCTAAATATAATCTATTCAACAATACCACATATACAGAAATGGATTTAAAAGAGGAGAGAGATTATACTTGCACTTACCTACACGATTACAAACTCCTCCTTTGATGTGTTGGATTTTCTCTTGGATGATTGATTGGTTGCTTCAGATTTTGTGGGATGATTTGGGCAACACCTCCCCTTTGGTGAATGATGATTTTCTTGATCAAGATGATGATAGATTGATTGTAAATGAATTGAATATGAATGATAGATTTATTGAGTGATAAAAATGGAAAAGGTTTTTTATGATCTTGCTAAATTGGATCTCATGGAGGAGGAGAGCTCAATTTATAGTTTTTGGGTGGTTGGGATTTTTCCAAGTTGGATTGAGATCAATGGTTGAAAATGGATGAGAGTGAGGATGAATCTAGAACTAGAAAATTATAGAGATTGAAAGAATCCTCCATTGAATTAAAAATTCAATGGAAGAGGAGGAAAATATTTGAATTTTCAAATTAAAGAGGGAAAAATAGAGAGGATTCTAGAGATATAAGCCTCTAGATTTAGAGGATCATTTAGCTTTTTTATTAGGTGAAATTAAATTTGTTTAGTGGGGTGATTAAATGGAGAAGCTAGGTGTAGACTAGGTGTGAGGTAGGTGGTAGGTGGATAGGAATTTTTAATTCCTATAAAATAGATAATATGGATTAGTTAATGAGATAATGAGACATTAATGATGTATTAATATGACTAAGCATAAAATGGGATTATGGAATGAAATGAGATATAATAATGAAATAAAAGGATTTGGGATAAATGATAAATGATGATAAAATGATAAAGGGTAAAAATAGATAAAAATAGATTAAATAATAATAATTAATCTTATGATTAATTATTATATGGGTGATGTTGGGATATTTGTGGGACAAGTTAATTGTAGTTAACCATGTCGACATTTTAGATGTCTACATTTCCCCCCACTTTGAAGTGTTATTGCGGAGCAATGACAATTCAAAGAAAAAGAAGAAAATATGTTAGGATGGTGATATGATGCCCCATTAATGGTTTAAGCGGGGAGGAAATGAGGCAGCTAACTGCTCGAAAAGAGGAGAGGCTTAAAGTTAGTGGATGAGAGAGAATTAGAGGATTATAAGATTTGAGGATTTTTAGGATGAGGATGAGAGGATTTAAAGGATTAGAGGATTAAAGGTTTACGAGATTAAGAGAGAGGATTACAGGAATAGGAGATTAGGAGATAGGATTAGAGGAATATGAGAGAGGATTTGAGGGATAAGAGATTAGAGGATTATGAGAGCATATTTAGAAGAGTAGGAAATTAGAGGATTTAAGGAGAAGGAGATATTGTATTATAGGATGCCCCAGTCAATGATGTATGCCAAGGATGATGATTTAGGATATTGGATTTGGGGATGTTAGATTTTTAGATGCCCCAATCAATTGGGGTAGGATTTAAAGATTTGAGGATGTTGGATTTGAATATTTTGTATTGGAGGATGTAATATTCGAGAATTGATTAGATATTTGGTTCTTGAGGATTAAAATATTGGTGATGTTTGGATGAGAGGATAAGGATAGATTTTGTATTGATTTAGATGAGAGGACAAGGTTAGGATGATGATTGATGAAGTGAGGAGAAATAATGTTCAAGTTTGATTGATGGGAGGATGTTAGAAGATGCCCCAAGTAGAGGAATGAGGATTTTTGATGTTGGATGCAAGATGATAAGATTTGGATGTGGATATTGATTGACTAATAAAATATTGCTTGGATAGGAGGATGATGAGGTTAAATAATTACTTGGATGATGATAAGGCTAAGAGATGATGATAGAAGGGGGTGTGCTACCATAAATTTCCCACTTTTATCATCATTAGAATTTGTGATTGATGTGACATAGAGAAAAATACATCAAGGTATAAAGAACATGATGATTGAATTGCCAAATGCATGTGTCATCATATCATTGGACATATTATTATGATTATGGTCCTCATATCATTGGACCAGAAAAGGTGGCCTCATATCATCGGTCGTGTAAAATAAAAAGAATCAAAAGGGGCCTCATATCATTGGCCAAAATGTAAATGCACATAAGAAAACAAACACACACAAGCAAAAACACACACATTGCATTTATGTATTGTTGTGATATTTTTATTGATTTTGTGAATGTTTTGATTTTTTGATTTTTTATTTTGGATGTATAGATTTTGATGTTTTGATTTTTTATATTTTAGGTGTTGGATGTTTAGATTGTTGATGTTTAGATTTTAAGTTTTTGATGTTGGATTTAGAGATTTTGGATTTTAGATTTTTAGATTGTGGTGTTTAGATTTTAAGTTTTGGATGTGGATGTTTAGATTTTTGAATGTTTGGATTTTTGGATTTTTTAGATTTTTGGATGTTTGTATTTTAGATGTTTATTTTTTTGGTTTTTTATATTTTGGGTGTTAGATGTATAGATTTTTGAATTTAGGATGGGGGAATGGTGGAGATTAGGTAATATGAAAGGATTTAGGGTAGGATAACTCATAGGGGGGATGTGAAGGGATGTAAAGTGAGATGCACCTTTCTCCTATAAGTCTTGAAGTATGTTTGGGTAGGATGAAAGGGAATGATTGAAGGAAATTATATAGGTTGGATAGGATATGGATTGGGTGATATGTAGGATTATATGGGATGTGGGATGGGAGATATATAGGATGAGGGATGTGGTAGAAGATAAGATGGGGGGATATGGAATATGATAAGATATGCCCCCAAGTATAGGGAGGATGGATGGAGGGATATATGTGATGTACCCACAAGTCTAAAGTAGGGTGGCCTGTGTGGATGGATGGATGTGTTCAATTTGTTCCTAGGTGTAGGGTAGGATGGGAAGTGATGGGTATATAAAAGGTATGATGCCCCTAACAGATGGTAGTATGGCTACCCCCAATCATGATGATGACTATTAAAAAGGGACATGAGGTGGATTGGATGAAAAGGAAAATGATTGTCATTTGCCCATGGATATTTGACCTAATGGAAAAAGGATGTGGATGTGATGAAAGCAATGGAAATGACATCAGTGATGAAAAAAAGATGAGCCTAATGACACATGTTGTAGGGAAATAGACTAAAACAAAAGTTTAACCTAGGTCTAAATAATACCTTGCAACATGCGAGCACTATGTCTCTATAAGATCAAAGTGTGTGTGATTGTGATGGTTAATTACCTCTTAAAGTGAAGACTTAATGGGTAGTGTGTAAAGACAAACTAGCTAATGTATAGGGAGTGATTAAGTTAAATAGGTTGATGGAAAATAAATGGAAGGTTATAATGTGCATTTATCCACTGCCAGCTACGCGTCTATAGCCCTGACAAAGATACATATGATTCTTGTCACAACATTGCTCTAATACCATCCAAATGTCCATAGCCCTGGTAGAGTTACTGGAAACACCCCTAGAGAGAGTATTGAGGTGGATTTTATTTGATATTATTAATTTTAATATGATTTTGGATTTTTGATATTTGGATTTTTTTTCTCAAAGATATTCTACTCTCTTGAGAACTATCAAGGGGTTAAGAATCACTAGTGGCTTGATGGGGAGATGAAAATGAGAGTAGTGATGACATTGGATAGAGTTTCAAAATATGCACCCAAGGTTCTTCACCATAAGTTGATTACATGTTTTAAAATGTGTGGATCTCTAGGAGGACAATGGTTCTTGAATGTTGGAGGTAATGATAGACCAAGGTCACATGATTATAATAGGTACTATTGGCTTACAACATGTGTGAGAAAGCTGATCAAGTATTCAAATGAATGGATTGGAAGAGGGTATGAATGAATATGATGATAAGAATGGATTAGGTGAAAAGGGATGTAGATGTTGGATTGAAGGAGGATAGGTGGGAAGGAAAGAACAGTCGTGTGCAGGTGATGAATTATGTGCTCAATCCATTTTTAGGTGTTTGGTATTTATGGGGGAATTAAGTGATTTATGAGTGGGTTGAGTGGTTAGGATGGTAGGATCAACAGGAGGAGTGGTAGAAATGGGTTGTGATGGAGTAGTGTGAGGTACGTTGTTAGTGTTAAGTTTATACCCTAATCCTAAACGACCTAAATTTTGATGAAGGGAGATGGGTTCATGAATGCCTTACTCATGGATGCCTAAGCCTTTGCCTTGATGTTTTATATTAGTGAACGTATTTTGGGATATAGGATATGAATTGGATGGGGAAGATGATTCCATGTAGTCATCATGAGATTGGGGGTCTGTAATTTTATCATATGCTAAGAGGCCATACTTAACAAAGGATGGGATGTGAGATTTATTTAGGTTTTTGGTTGGTGAGGGATGTTTGGATGTGCGATGAAGTTTGGATCATTGACGATGTTTAAATGTAGAGTGGGATTTGGATGGTGAATGATGATTAGGGATAAGATTGGGATGGAAATGTGGTGGATAAATAGATACAAGGACAAGAAGCCCTTGGTTAGTGAGGTTTTGGACATAAGACCTAGATTACATGCAACAATTGGTTAAATGTCCATGGGTGCGATGGAAGTCACAGTAATAGTGTTCTTGATACCAAGATGGTTTAGGAAGGTTTTGATTTCATGATTTTATTAGATAATGGCTGATCATGTTGAAGGTTTTTAGATGATGGAATATGGTGGTTAAGGATTCTCCTAAAGGAGTGAAGTGGTTTGGGTTAAATGGTGTTGGGGGAGTAGGAATTAAATGTGCAAGATTGGTTGGATAATGAGATGTTTTAGTTTATTTGGATTAGATTATTGTGGCTTAGAAGATGAGGTGGATTGATTAGGCCTAGGGGCAGAAGTGGATGGTTTGGGCTTGGAGACTGAAGTAGATTTGGTTAATTTTGGATTAGTTGGAGTAGATGGTTTGGTATTAGGATTAAAATGTTTGGGATTGATAGATGTAGATGAAGGGGATGGGGTAGATTTAGATGAAGGGGATGGGTGTGATATGGGAGTCACATTAGAGTTGGGTGATGGTGGGGATGAAAGAGATTTGGGAGATGGGTGTGGTGTAGAAACCAAATTAGATTTTTTTATTTAGGGGATGAAGTAGATGAAGGTGGTATAGGATCCTCATTAGATTTTCTAGGAGATGATGTCAGGAGAGGATTGGGATTGCATTTGTTAGGTTTGGGAGTTGGTGACTTAAGAGTCACTTTAGATGTTTAAAGACTGGGGGATGGGAGAGATGAAAGAGAGGATTAGAGGATATGATAATATGATGTTTAGGTGATGAAGGGGTTAAGATAGGATTATATCTGGATGAAGATGATGAAAGTGACTTGGGATCCACATTGGATGGTTTAGGATTAGGGGTAGAAGGGGATGACGGTGAATTAAGAGTCATGGTGGATGAGACAGTTTTGATAGGATTGGGTTTAAGTGATGGAGGGGATGAAATAGGTGTAGGGGATAAATTTGATGGTGGATTAGGGATTGTGGGATAATCTAGGATAAATTCTATAGGATTAGATTGGGATGACGATGAGGATAGAGGAAAATATGGGATGTGGGGGATAATAATGTTTGGGTAAGTGATTAGGATTTTTGTGGGTATGTGAATGGAATTTGATGATAGGTTTGACGATGATTAAATTTAGGAGTTGAAATTTTGGATGGTGGTGCATGAGTTTTGATGGGAGGAAGGTGGGGATCATGATGATTGGTAGGGGATTTTTAGGTTGGGGTTTGGGATGGTTGCGTGGGTTTGGTATTTGTGGATAGATTAGCAAGGACATAAAGGAGGTCATCTTGGTCGAGGTCAAAATTAGTGAGGTGGTCAAACTTGATGTAATTTGATTTTGGGGATAGTGGTTTATGTAGGTAGTGGTGTGGATTGGGATGCTTTGGTTTAATTAAGGAGGAAGCAAATGGGGTGATAATTTGAGAGATTAGGAAGGGGAAATTGTGGATGGGTTTGGTTAGGAGGTGATGGTTTAGGAGGTGATTGGTTGATTGAAGATAAGATATTTATTGATTAATTTGTTGAATGGTTTTTAAGATGTTAGGATTGACATGGGATTGTTTGTTTGGATGGTGGGGAGATGGTTGGCTAAGGTAGGATGTTAAGTTTGAGTTTTGTTTGTTAATGTGTTGGATAGTGTGTGGGAATTTATGGTCAAAGTGAGATGATTGACTTTGATGTGTGGGGGATGATGGGATAGTTTGGCTGATGGATTTAGAAATGAGATATGAGTTTGGATGTTGGTTTGATGGGGATTGAGGATCAAAGGCCATGGTTGGATTAGGATTTTTGAGTAAGGACAATGATAGGATTAGGATGGGGATCATGTGATTAGGGATAGTTAATTATGATGATGTTTGATTAATTAAGCTTCTAAAGTGATGGATTGGATAAGGGTGTTCACAAACAGACAACAAACATGTAACACACACCCTAACTAGTCAAGTGGGGTTATAATCAAGCTATAGACTGCTTTCAATACCACACACCGATGATGGTGCCATAAATTTATCTCCACATAAGTGTGAATATGGGGTTGGCTAGTGAGTGATTTGTGGGAGTGCGGCCTCCTTGCACTATAGCTTAATAGGAAACCAAGAGTTTTCCTAGTCTAGGATATATGGGCTCATAAGGGGCATCCCTGATATACCTTTTGGTACGTGGGGCCAAATTCCATGTTACAAGGATATTTTCTAAGACCTAGGTATTGGGACATGGAATCCCCTCACTTCATACCTCTCTTCAAAAAAGCAAGTGCTTATCCAATAACGACAAATGTCCAAGAATTTGTATACCCTGCCAGAACATGGGGTGTGTTTATGTGCATGGAGATGAAGCCCAAGATCATGAGACCCCTAGGACTATGGTAAGTTTTTGGATGTCACTTCCACGTCACATTATCCCCTAAAAAAAGAAAAAAAGAGGGAAGACTAACCTCTCTTGATCCTCAAGATCGTCCAAGTATGCGAGAGGAGAGCATACACGACATCAAATTCGGGTTAAAACAAGCAACAAACATGAATTACAAAAAGATAATAAATACACATAGAATAATGAAGATTAATGATAAAATTTGTATGATGGGGGCCTTGATAAGGCAACTTGTAAAACAAATGATTAGTAGTTTATTTCAAACCCCAACATTCTTGGACCGTTCGATTTACAAGATAAATGGTTATTAGTTTTGATTAATCAAATATCCTATAACTAAAAGCGTTAGAAAAATACTAATCAAATATTAAAAATGAGAAAGTTTCCCCTTGTTCATGTAATATTCCTACAAAACAAATATGTAAAAACATGTAAAACACCACTAAAGCACCAAAAATGAGTTTAGATTAGCTAGTACTAATATAAAACTGTTACCAAAAGAAACGTGTTGTTTATAAACCAAAAGCATTATTTACAGGACAAAAGTTCTATTTATAGTCCAAAAGTGATGTTTACAGGCAAAAAGTGTTGTTTACATACCAAAAGCGTTGTTTACAGACCAAAAGCTCTGTTTATAGACCAATAGTGTTGTTTACAGACCAAAAGCATTATTTATAGACCAAAATTGTTGTTTACATACCAAAAGCACTGTTTATAGACCAAAAGTGTTGTTTATAGACCAAAACCATTGTTTACAAGCCAAAAGCAATGATCTTGATTCAAAAATGATGATTCATATACAAATGTGTTAAAATTGCACATTGAGAGATTTACAAACACAAAGCACTAAAGTTGATGCAAATGCATTGATACAGTCATAAATGCACTAAAATATGACAAAAAATGCTATTGTATGATCAAAAGCATTGATCCTACACATACTGAAGTTAGTGGGCACAAAAGTGCTAATATAGACAAAAAAAATGCTAATTAAGGACCAAAAGCACTACACGAGTGACAAATGCGCTGAAGTAAATCCCTACACCCACAAAGGTTAATAATGCATCCAAAACCATTGTTTCAGGTCCAAACCCATTATTTTATGAACATAAGCATTGTTTGACATGTCAGAAGTGCTGGAAATGGATGACTACTGTCGAAAATTCTAAATTTAAGGGTGCAAATCTTAACAAAAAATCTCAAAATTTAAATAACTTGTTTATGACACGAAATGCTATTAAAAGAAATTAAAATTTTGGGGAGTAAGTGCCATGGTGGGCTCCAAAATGTATATGTTAAAAATATTAGATGAAAGTTAGAAACCAACACAAATGAATTGATTCCTAAATTTAATCTATTCAACAATACCGCAGATAGAGAAATGGATTGAAAAGAGGAGAGAGATTATACTTGCACTGACCTACACGATTGCAAACTACTCCTTTGATGTGTTGGATTTGCTCTTGGATGATTGATTGGTTGCTTTATATTTTGTAGGATGATTTGGGCAGCTCCTCCCCTTTGATGAATGATGATTTTCTTGATCAAGATGATGATAGATTGATTGTAAATGGATTAAAGATGAATGATAGATTTAATGAGTGATATAAATGGAAAGGTCTGTTATGATCTTGTTAACTTAGATCTCATGGAGGAGGAGAGATCAATTTATATTTTTTGGGTGGAGGATTGGATGGTTGGGATTTTCCAAGTTGGATTGAGATCAATGGTTGAAAATGGATGAGAGTGAGGATGAATCCAGAACTAGAAAATTATAGAGATTGAAAGAATCCTCCATTGAATTAAAAATTCAATTGAAGAGGAGGAAAATATTTGAATATTTGAATTAAAAGAGGGAAAAATGGAGAGGATTCTAGAGATAGAAGCCTCTAGATTTGGAGGATCATTTAACTTGTGATTAGGTGAAATTAAATGTGTTTAGTGGGATGATTAGATGGAGAAGCTAGGTGTAGGGTAGGTGGTAGGTGGATAGGAATTTTTAATACCTAAAAAATAGATAATAGGGATTAGTTAATGAGATGATGAGATATTAATGATGTATTAATATTACTAAGGATAAAATGGGATTATGGAATGAAAGGAGATATAATAATGAAATAAAAGGATTTGGGATAAATGATGAATGATGATAAAATGATAAAGGGTAAAAATAGATAAAGTGAAATAAATAATAATAATTAATCTTGTGATTAATTATTATTTGGGTTATGTTGGGATATTTGAGGGACAGGTTAATCATAATTAACCATGTCAACATTTTAGATGTCTACACCTTCTAGTTATGAATGCAGACTTCATATAGATCGTTACACGTAGCACATATGCTTGGCATTATACCTCTTACCAGTCCCAAAATAGCTCCTGGGGAATCTAATTTTGTACACACTGTTAGTACAGAATCATAGCACCCCCAAATGACACGATTGTGAGGTGGGACATCTGGTGTGATTACACAACATGGGACCATCTCTCAAGCTGTGGGACTTGAAAAACCTAAGATGGACCTCTAGAGAAATCCAATTCTTGCTTCCTAAACTACCTGCCACAAGCTACTCTAGTGCAGGCAAAACCTATTCTATCCTAATCTAACCATCCAAGGGGACACAGAGAGAGAGAGAGGGTGAAAGATCCTACACTAAGTGGTGATACACCAGAAAAGGAAGTGGATGAATCACAAACCTGACTACCTGAAATGGAGAGAGGTGAGCAAAGGAGAGGGTGGATAGAATGCACCATGGACCAGAGATAGATTTCACACAGACACAAATTTGAAACCCATTAAACACAGCTCCTAAGACCTATAATGAACATCAAAATATGCACAATATACCTTGCAATGATGAGAGGTAAGAAGACACAACAAAAAAATCCAAGGATGGATAGATGCATCACGAAATAGATTTTATTGCTCCAAAATGTTACCCATTACATCATCAGTGGGAAAGAGGCAAGAAAACTCCATTACAGAGCCATGGGAGGAGGATTAGACTCCACATTCTACCCTAAGGAAGAAAGAGAGAGGGGGGAAGAGGAGAAACAAAAAGTAACCACCGAATATGCCCCTCTGTTACAATATATAGGAAGAATGAGAGAGAAAGGAAGGGAAGAATCGAATCCTACTTCAACCACCTAGAGATACGCATTGAATCCTACTTTGAAAGTTCAACCAATATTAATCAATGTCTCTCTCAAATTTTCCCTAAATCTGTCATGTTTGGTTCCCTATCTGCTTGGTGTGTTAAGGAAGAAGAATGACGGGTCAAATCGAATCAGATCTGGTAGTTGAGGAAATTAGATTCTGTATTAATGGCCTGGGAGGTGTTTCTTCATTTTTCACCCACCAAATCCTATTAAGAATGATATTGTATGTTTTCATGACATAGAGGGTGTTGATATGTTTCCAAAAAGTCTTCTCCCTCCCAAATATGAGTCTCCAGTCAAACAATATGGCCATTTGAATATTTGGGTCGCAGGCGCACAATATTTTAAAGAGTTTTCCGTATTGGGTCCACGTGGCAGCCTCACACACCTTGGAGATTTAGCCCCTTCCTTTTGTTTTTGAAATCATGTTGGACTGACACATGATGGCTTCCGTGAGCTTCTTGGGCTTCTTTGTATTTTTCCTGATTCTCTTTGCTTGGCAAGGCCCAAAGTCTTACCCTAGACACGTGGTGGCTTGGCGCTTGTTTGGAAACCCACCCCAAATTTTACCTATGAAATAATGCCATGTTGACACTTGGAACCCTTTGATTTCCTACCTCTTCCTTGACTATTCAACTCCCGACTCTCTCCCTTTTTGGACTTTGAGACACATGGAAGGCCTGCACTCATTTGAAAACCCGATCAGGATTTTACCTTTGAAGGAGTGTCATTAAGAAACATGGTGCCTTACGCCTGCACTCTATACTTAGTTGTTTTGGGCCCACTCTCATTTTTTACCTCTATTGACAATTTGCTACATGGAGGGCTAGCGCAAGTTTGAGTCTCCACCCTAGATCCCACTTTTGAATGTGCGTCGTTAAGACACTGTGAACCCTTTGCTGAGTTGAATAATTTTCAACGGCTGGTACAACTTATTGGGGCTCTAGATGCATAGAGGCTTGGTGCTTGTTTGATCCTACCCCTTTGGATTTAACCTTCGGAGGTGTGCCGATTGGACACTTGGAATCTTCTGCTGTCTCCTCCATACTTAGCCAATTTTGGGGTTCGTTCTGAACCATTTACGAAACCTGAAGACTTTGAACTTTCTCCAGTTCTTTTAATTTGAACCTCTGGCTTATTTGACATTGTCTTCACCTCCCTGACCCTGCTATTCCATTTTAGAGCCTTCCTGTAACCTATCTATCAGATTTGAAGCATGGGCTCAAAAGACATAACCGTTCTTTTGATTATTATTTTTTGCACGGGGTCATGGGTGATCCAATTTTTCTAGGGGGCTAAAATCTAGATAACAGTTGGCGACTTACAGGGGAAATCTACCTACTAGATGAAAGGATCATTAGCCTTAAAGCATATATTGGGCAGGGATTCAAGAATGGTAGTCTGATACTAATCCTTTTACTTTGAAAACTTGATCCTTGAGCCGCTATGAGCCCGAATGCTTCCACTTGGTGACCCTGAACCTATCTCAGAAATAGATTTCCTTGAAAATGCTTTTAGTTTCTCTTTATTTGTTTTATTTTGAACTTAGCAACTGTTACAGACAACTATGAGTCTTCTTCCATGAATGGTGAAGGTTTTGGCCTCATGCACCTCTGGAGTAATGCGAAAAAAACTTATTTACAAAGACAAAATCATACATGCCCCAAATGAGACATGCAGAGTGTGCATGAGAAATTCTTCTACTGAAAGAAAAATCTACTCCTACTCCTACACTAACTAGAGAGACAGAAAACTAAACAAATGCTGCTACATGCATGGAGAAATAGATTCATTTTCTTAAAAGGGGCAGCCATGCAAATATTTTGACACTAAATATGGCTTCCTGTATGAATGAAAGATTGACTTTAAGCCTATCTTCTACCCAAATCATCAAGGTATCAACATCAACCAAATACCTCCTCAAGCTGAATGGCATTGGACTCCTGGAGGTGTTGATGATGACCCTTGGTACTTTGATGCTCATCCTCATTTCCTCAAGTAGGCATGACTGGTTCTGGCTTCTCTCTTGGCTCCAATGAAGCCAAGTATCTAATTAGGCATGGTCTGATCCTTTGAATGTGCCCTTTGCTCTGAAATTTAACTCCAAAAATGGAGTCATTTTGTGGACTTTCTTGGGTGGATGTTATGAGAGATATGATTACATCCTCTTGCCTTTTCTCTTCCATCTCTTGTGAAGAACATGGAAGATTCATATCTTCCAACCTCGGTTCTAGAGGGATGTCATGAAACATAGGATACTATCCTTAAATGACCTCCTTTATGGTAGTAGGCTCATGTGCTTGGAAGATGGATTGAGGAGGAGTAAATGATGTAATCTCCATGGGCTCCTCTCCATCAAAACAATCCTCCAAGTTAGAAAGATAATCTATCTCTTTATTGTCTTGCTGCATGTGGTCAACCTCCTCCATGGTGCCCTCCTGATCTAAAAATTTCTTACCATGGTTTCCCTCTTCCTCAAACATGAATTTTGAAAGATAAAACTCTTCTTCAACATCAGAGCTTGAAGGGGATGAAGTGGGAGGAGAACTGATGGCTCTTCTGTGGCTTGCTTCACACTTGGGGCCTCTGAAACTATATGGTCCTCCTCCTCTAATGCAAATTCAATCTCATCCACCATTGGCTCTTTAACCTTGACCTCCACTATTGGCTTGACCATCAAAGGGATATTTGTAAACCCAAATTTAGCAACCCAACTCATCAGATTGTCTATTATTTATTTTCTAGATTCTTGAGTATCTTCCCAATATGAAATTTGGAAAGCAAGAGGAGTGGTAGGTTGGGGTTCAACCAGCTTTGCAATTGTTTGTGGTGGGGAGGGAGGTGGAACTTCTTGTTTGTTTGGAGGGGATGACTACTTGGGAAAGAAAAGGGGAGAAGAATTGAAATGAGATGAAAGACTAGGGAATGGAGAAAATAAACCAACACTTGGGGAAGTAACTGAGGGGCTTGACTCTTGATCATGTTGAAATGATAAAGATTAAGGAAGAGAAAATGAAGAGCTAACAAGTGGTGGACTTACCCATTGAAAAGGTTGTCTTGCACTTTGCTTATAAGCCTTAATGTCCTCAATCCACTGTGTAAGTTGAGGCATCACTTCAACCATGAAGTCAAGCTTCTCCTGAGGGCTGTAATGTCTTGGAAAAGGGCCTTCCCATGGAGAAGTTTCCCTGTAATCAATCTTGAATGCCTTCATTTGTGCTATGCCCCTTGACTAAACCATGCCATCCTCTATTTTTTGAATTTTCTCTGATAAACCATCATTATCCACATAGCTGTCACCATTGTATGCATCCCCTTGTTCTTGATAATCTCTATGGCCAAACTGACTTTGACTCTACTCACATGGGTAAGCATAATGGTCCTGGATCTGATTATAGTGCTGATTTGGAGGAGTTGGGAAATGCATTGGAGGTGGATTGCGTTGTCATTGTATGCATGAGTTCCATGAAGGGAATGAAGTCATGATTGCATAACTTCATGAAATGGGAGAAAATGAAAGATATTGAAGAAGAAAATGGGTGAAAATGAGTGGAAATGGATGGAAAAGGTCTGCAACTCAGAGGATGGGTTATTGACTAGATGGAGTCACCAGATGTGCTTGCATGTGCCTCAAAAGGATGAACCTTAATAGGAACACACCAACCTACTAAGATGAAGTGGTAAGGTGCTTCAGACCTCTCCCACTGGGTGTGCCAAAACTGTTAGTGTGGTCACACGGTGGCTTATGATTTGTTGTTTGTAATGAGACACCTTGGAAAGATGGAAGATCTAACCTCAGTATCCCACCAGGTGTGCCAAAAATGTTAGTAAAGAATCACAACACCCCTGAATGACTTGATTGTGAGGTGGGGCATCTGGTGTGATTGCATAACATGGGACCATCTCTCAAGCTGTGGGACTTGCAAAACCTGAGATGGACCTCCAAAGAAAGCCATTTCTTACTTCCTAATCTACCTACCACAAGCTACTCAGGTGCAAGTAGAACCTATTATATCCTAATCTAACCATTCCAAGGGGATAAAGAGAGAGAAAGGGTGAAAGATCCTACACTAAGCAGTGATACACCAGAAAAGGAAGTGGTTGAATCACAGACCCAACCGCCTGAAGTGGAGAGAGGTGAGCAGAGGAGAGGGTAGACAGAATGCACCATGGACCAGAGATAGATTTCACACAGACACCACTTCAAAATTCATTAAACATAGCTCCCAAGACCTACAACGAACATCAGAATATGCACAGTATACCCTGTAATGATGAGAGGTAAGAAGAGACAACAAAATAAGCCAAGGATGGATAAATTCATCACGAAAAAGATTTTGTTGCTACAAAATGTTACATAGTACATCATCAGTGGGTAAGAGGAAAGAAAACACCATTATAGAGCCATGGGAGTAGGCTTAGACTCTGAATTCTACCCAAAGGAAGAAAGAGAGAGGGGGTAGAGGAGAAACAACAACCAACCACCAAATATACCCCTCTGTTATAATATATAGGATGAATGAGAGAGAAAGGGAGGGAAGAATCAAATCCTACTTCAACCACCTAGAGATACACATTGAATCCTACTTTGAAAGTTCAACCACTATCAATCTATGTCTCTCTCAAATCCACCCCAAATCTATCATGTCTGGTTCTCTGTCTACTTGGTGTGTTAAGGAAGAAGAATGGCAGGTCGAATCGAATTAGATCTAGTAGTTGAGGAAATCAGATTTTGTATTAATGGCTTGGGATACGTTTCTTCATTTTCACCCACTAGATCCTATTAAGAATTATATTTTATGTTTTCATGGCATAGAGGGTGTCGAGATGTTTCCAAAAAGTCTTCTCCCACCCAAATTTGAGTCTCCAGTCAAAAGATATGGCCATTTGAATATTTGGGTCATGGGACGCACAATATTTTAAAGAGTTTGTCGTACTGGGTCCACGTGGCAGCCTCATACACCTTGGAGATTTGGCCCCTTCCTTTCATTTTCAAAATCATGTTGGACTGAAATGTGGTGGCTTCCACGAGCACCTTGGGATTCTTTGTATTTTTCCTGAGTCTCTTTGCTTGGCGGGGCCAAAAGTCTTACCCTGGACACATATCGTCTTGTTGCTTGTTTGGAAACCCACCAAAAAGTTTACCTATGAAATAACACCATGTTGGCACTTGGATCCCTCCATTGTCCTACCTCTACTATGATTATTCAACCTCTGATTCTATCCATTTTTGGACTCTGAGACACGTGGAAGGCCCATGCTTATTTGAAAACCCACTCAAGATTTTACCTTTGAATGAGCATCGTTAAGACACATGGCACCTTCCACCTGCACTCTATACTTAGTAGTTTTGGGCCCACTCTCCTTTTTTACCTCTGTTGACCATTTTTTATGTGGAGGGATAGCGCAAGTTTGAGTCTCTGACCTAGATCCCACTTTTGAATGTGTGCCATTAAGATACTTGGTACCCTCCATTGAGTTGAATACTTTTCAACGGCCAGTGTAACTTCTTGGGGCTCTAGACGCATGGAGGCTTGGCGCTTGTTTGAGCTTGCCCCTTTGGATTTAATCTTTGGAGGTGCACCACTTGGACAATTGGTAGCTTCCGCTGTTTCCTCTATACTTAGCCAATTTTGGGGCTGGTTCTGAACCATTTTCGAAGCCCGAAGACTTTGAACTTTCTCCGTTTCTTTTCATTTTAGCCTCTGGATTCTTTGACACTGCCTTCACCTCCCTGACCTTGTTATTCTATTTTAGAGCTTGCTTGTAACCTGTCTATTAGATTTGAAGCATTAGATCGAATGATAGAACCATTCTTTTGAATTTATTTTTACACGGGGTCATGGGTGATTTAATTTTTCTGGGGGGGAAAAAATTGAGATAACACACACTACAAGTGTTATTGTTTCATTTTATACTATTTCCTATTAATACTACCACACTAGTATATCAAAGCATACACACTTTGACATACTTTTATATTTCTAGCATGCTAAAGGGTGCTTCATGTGCAACATTTTATTTACTGAAACTATTTTCCACCATGGTTTTTAGACACTTTGCTAGCTATTGTTTGGAATTGTATGCCATTGTTTTTGGGATTTTCCCTATGTCTTGCTTATTCATTGCTTGTATGCTTTTAGATGCTTTGGTATTAATTGTCTTGTGACATTGTGAGTGATGTCCCATGTTTGAAACTTTATTTTCACGGTCTACATTGTCTTCTTGCTTGTTAGATTATAGTTTGTATTCTATATGAATTTTTGTCTTGATTTCACTAACACATGTTTCTAGCCACTTTGTTTGCATGTGCCTTAGTTTTTACCAAACACATTCCCTCCCCACTACAGGGTGTCAATTTCAGCATAGTTTTCAATCCTCTCCTTTGGTCGACATCCTCCTAGCGATGTTGCATGTACCCTAAACAAGCGGGGCATACATTAGGTGAATCAGTCACCCCATTTAGCAGTTCATACCTGTATAATACAAGAACAAAATAGTTTTCAGTCATAGAAATGACCCATAATATGACTTGGGTCCTCAACAAAGCATAAATTCCAACACCCAAATATAGACACGAGCACCTCAGTGCCCCTGACCCTTCCTGGGTGCCTATGATCAGGGGGCAGTTACAAATTTTTTCTCAAATCGACATAGTTCACAAAAATCTACAAAGAAATTTTCTCAGTATAGGCACAGTCCTCCAATAATCAGTATACATTCTACCTTAATTTTTTACTTGGTTCAAAATTGATCAAACTGGAACAAAGAATGATCACACCATCTACAATGGTGTGTAATTTTGAGAAGTAGTCAGGGATGGAGAATAACACTAGACCTTTCTCCCCAACACTTCTTCTTTTGTGATGTGTGATCTCCAAAAACAACTCACACTTGGTATGAGATCACCCAAAAAACTCGTTCCTAGCGTGAGATCACCCAAAAAAATTGTTCTTCTAAATTTTTTTTAGGATCCTTTCTATCCTTTTCACTCATCATGGATCAGGTGCACATATTCCTTTTACTACTTTTACGCATTCTCACATACTTTTTACATACTTTGATCAGATTTTTCATATACACAAATTTGAATACTCTTTTTCTCTTCTTCTTTTAGGTCTTTTATTATGGGAAGTAATGGTCACATCATCAAATACATCAAGTGACAATGAAAACATGTACAATGTGACATAACACATACGATTTCATCCCTATAGTCATTTCCTCTTCTCTAGCTCCCACACTTCATTTTATCACTCCACACTTTTTCTTGTCTCCTCAGCATGCTTTCACTATCAATCTACATGGTTATCAGGTACACATATCTTATTTACTTTATGTTATTGAGTATTCACTCAACAACATAAAGTGGGGGGGAATGTAGACACTACATCATACACTTGGGTACATTTCTAGGTTTTAATCACTTACCACTATTCATATGATTCCGAAGCGAGAAAACTAGTAATTGACATATGTCTTTGGCTTCTTTTCTTTATTTCTTGCTCTATTTGTGGTCTTTCACACCTAATTACCTATTTTTAATTTCACTACTTTATCTATCTTGGCTCTAGACACCAGAACCCCTCATCCCTTCTGGGAAACCCCGACCTCTTTGTATCTTACTCGCCCCTTTTGGGCCTATTTTATATTTTAGGGATCTTGTTTTCTTGGTGGTCAACCTTTTAGATGTTAATTATGAAATTAAAACAAGGGAATCATATAAATATAAAGCTGTTACCATAATAAAGGACTGAGCTCTGAGCATCTACTATAACTACCTAAGGTTGCATCAAAAGATATTTCAAGAGCATCAAAGAATCCATCTAGCACTCACTCAAGGGAAAAGGGACTGCATTTTTCTACATGAAATTCATAGGAGGGGAATTTCATTTTTACATCCACACATCTATATACATTGCTACATCTAGCTATTGCTCGCTACTCAGTGCATCTCGCACACGAGCCACCTAGGGCACAATTCTACACACATGCACATAGAACTACATGGAGTCTGAGATCTAGTGCAACGCTCAATTGTAAGTTCACTCTGTTGGGTGATTGCTGGGGTCAGTATGACTCCCCATTTGCATAATTTTATTTCTAGGATTTAAATTTTGATTTGTTTTTGGGTTTTATAGGAGGACATTTTTTGCAGGTTATAGGAAAATTCTGCGGACATAGTGTGACATACAGGTGACTAACAATGAAGGCTAGTGACACTTGCGCAACACAAAATTTTTTATTTTATGAGTATTTTCATAGTCATAGGTGCCTACATAAGGTATGTGGTGCCTATGATCCCCTACCCTAGTCTGGGTGCCCCATTCGAATTTATTCTAGTAGTTCCACAATTCGTTTGGTTTGGTTGCAACAGTTTGCCCTCCTACTTCATCAGTTCTCTCACTGAACATACTTCAGATTTATTGTAAAATCAACTAAGTTTTCTATCCCTTATCTTAAACTTATGGTTTTTAATTTCTAGTTTCTTATTGCTTAGTTCAGATCTGTGCTTTATCACTTTATTTATCAGTGGTGACTCTACAATTAGGGTTTTACAAATTCCAATATTTGTTAAATTATTATAGTGCTAAAAATCCATGCTACATGTAAATATTTGTATAAAGTTTTTATTCATAATTAGAGAACAAGTGAATGCACATGTGTATATAGAAAGGATAATGCCATACGAAGTATTTTTCTAGCATGTGAAACAAAGTGTACATGTAACTAGTATAAGCAAGAAAGAATAGATGAAACCAAGATATGTAATATGTTGTGAATGAGTGAGATGGAATGATATTTAATGTGAGTGTGATAAGAGAAACATGCCCCCCAAGTGTATGCAGATGAATATTTATGAGATGAGGTTAATTTATAAAATACCCCTCAAAAATCAAGAATAAACCATAGAATAAGAGCGAGTCATCGGGAAATGATTTGAACTGTGCACTCAATAGATAGATCAATGGAGCATAGATCATGAAGATTGAATGTGGTGATGCTCATTTCATATTTAGACCCTCATTATTCGAGTGTGAACTATGGAACTAGAGTGCATCATAGGGTAGTGACGATACAAGTTGTGTGTATCAAGTTGTGTAAGATGCATGAGAAAGAATAGATGTGAAGCACATAGCGTAATACTAGAAATGAAAGACACCTAATAATGTTAGGAGTGGGGGAAGTAAGCATGATGCCCCAAAGTGTAGGATGTGTAGAAGAATCAAGTAACATCATATAAGAGATCATCATTGTCACGGTAAAAGACAAATAAAGATGTGTTAAAGACATGGTAAGTAATAATATCCAATTAATCATGTAAGGATCCATTATGACATAAACTATACATGTCCATTGTGTATTCCTCATCAGTGAAAGGTGGTAGTGGACAACCATGTGCATATCAGTGAGTAAGATTGTTTCACTCGGAATGACTCGTTCCTATAGAAACAGATAAGAGTTAGGTGCTAGGAGGAATACTTGTAGAATGTCGAGATGGTGTGCGCGTACCGTAGAGAAAGATCAGGCTGATTGCGGAGAACTCCTTTTTGTCTTGGAAGGACTACCTGCAAATAAGAACACAAGACCACAAGATTTTGATTAAACAATAAATGAGGAAACTGCCTTGGGCCCAGGAAATATAAAACTTCCTTTCGAAGGTGGTCAGTTCCCCTGCTAATATGAATTAACACAAAAGACTGCAAAATATCAATTAGATTACTTGGTTGAAACTAGTAGGAGAAGGCTGGTTTCTGGTTATAGTTAGGGTAACCGATACCGGTTTCTGGTAACCGCCGTCGGTTGGGTCTAGGACCTGTAGGTTGATTGTTTTGGTGGGGTGTTTGTGTTTCTTGGTGTTGGTAAGGTTGGTTTATGGATGATATTAGGAAATGAGATGATGAGGGGTAAAAGAATGACAGCTAGATGCAATGGGATCTTGAGTAGTGGGTTCAGAACTGGATTTAGGAGGACCGTGATTCAAAGAGCATAAGAAATGTTATAACAGAGGACATGCAAGATATGACTTACTGGTTTTGGCGAAGATGCAAGTTGATATCCTCTACTGCAAGCACTTTTGGTTTCTTCACTCGTCTCTGCTTGGTTAAGTGAAGATCTGGACTCTGTTTTTCGCTCCCAATGATCTCTGTTGTTTTTAAAAATCATTTGACTGATCTCCCAAATGAAATTCCGATCCATTGTTTTGGTTTGGGGAGCCCATTTATAGGGAACCGATGGCGGTTACGTAACCGACGGCGGTCGAGTAGGAACCGGCATCGGTAAGGAAAAAGTAGGCTATTTTTAGTAAAATAGCCCACCTTCCCTGCTTTTCTCCCGAGAGATCAGTTGCGGGCTTGGTCAAGTGGCTAGAAGGTCGGCTTTGGGTGCGAGTAAGGAGGCATTAGTTATGGATGTGAGTCTAGACCAAGTCATGGGTCTTAATTAGGTTAGTTTAGGGTTAGGGCTAGGTCATGATGAGGTGGCAAAGTGAGGTGGCGGGTAAGGTGATGTGGATTTATCAATTATAAGGTAATTAATAAATAATTGTGTAAGGTTTAGGTGATGAGGTTAGATTGTGAGATGAGATGGGGGTCACAAGGGGTCGTAAGACACAAATTTGGTGTCTACATTAGCCCCTTATTGTCGTGTAGCTTATTTTGTAAAGCTGCACGGATAATAATATGAAGTGGTTACTCCTGTTAAGGGTATAGGTAATCCCCGTCAAATCTATCACAGATTGAGTGAACGAGAAATCAGGGATAGGGTTGATAACGGGTAAATGGGGTAGAGGGGATGGTAAGATGGTGGGGTAGGTTCAAGGAAGCAGACGCATATTGAAATGCAATAGTATGACTAGGGTACATGATTTGACGAGCAAACCAACAGTGCAGAGGCAAAGGTCGATAGTTTATCCAAACAAGGGTGATATAATCCTGGTATCCAAGGCATAGGAAGTAGCCCCAGGGTATATAACAGGTAAGGTACAGGAACGTTTAGGCATGTTCGGTAGTACCAAAAGGTTGGTTTGGTTGAGATAAATGTCACGGTCTAGGTCTGGGCAAAGTTGGTCGACAGATCAAGTCAAGGACCCTAATCATGCTAAAACACGAACATGTGAGCTCGATTGAACAAAAAAACTACCGGATGAGTGGATAAAAGTGTATGGTGTTGATTTTGGGTAAGGTATGGAAGTGGTACGGCCGTGGGTCGGGCCAAGTTGTTGGGTTGCGGCCTTGGGTCGGGCCAGAAGGGTAAAGGGAGGCCTTGGGTCGGGCCAAATAGTGAGGGCGAGGCCTTGGGTCGGGCCAATTGGTAGGTTGAGGCCTTGGGTCAGGCCAAATTGGTAGGGCGAGGCCTTGGGTCGGGCTGAATAGGTAGGTTGAGGCCTTAGGTCGGGCCGAATAGGTAGGTTAAGGCCGTAGGTCGGGCCGAATAGGTAGGTTGAGGCCTTAGGTCGGGCCTATTGGTAGGTTGAGGCCTTGGGTCAGGGAAAATTGGTAGGGCGAGGCCTTGGGTCGGGCCAAATGGGTAGGGCGAGGCCTTGGGTCGGGCTGAATAGGTAGGTTGAGGCATTAGGTCAGGCCAAATTGGTAGGTTAAGGCCTTAGGTCGGGCCGATTGGTAGGTTGAGGCCTTGGGTCAGGCCAAATTGGTAGGGCGAGGCCTTGGGTCGGGCCAAATGGCTAGTGCGAGCCTTGGTCGGGCCGATAGGTTAGGTTGAGGCCGTAGGTGTGTCGGTGCCAAATAGGTAGGTTGAGGCCTTAGGTCGGGCCGATTGGTAGTTGAGGCTTGTCAGGCCAAATGGGGTAGGCGAGGCCTTGGGTCGGGCCAAATGGTTAGGGTGAGGCCTTGGGTCGGGCCGGATGGGTAGGTTGAGGCCGTAGGTCAAACCAAATTGGTAGGGCAAGGCCTTGGGTCGGGCCAAATGGGTAGGGTGAGGCCTTAGGTCAGGCCGGACAAGTGAACAAATGGTGTGCAGCAAAAATGGATAGAGGCGATATTGGTGCAAAAGAGGCAAGGAGTAAATAAGGGCAAAGAATGGGGTGAAAGTTGGGTAGAGAACCGATGTCGATAGTTTCTTGATATCCGTAGTTGATGGTTTGTGTATTTGTATAAAATAAATGATGTTAATGAAATTGTAATGCTATGTGTGGTGGATGAACAAATGTGGTAAATTGTGTTGTTTATGTAGGAAAAGAGGCGGGCGCGACAAAAATTTAGGTGAGAGAAATGAAGAAAAGAACGCTGTGGAGAAAAGATAGGTGTGTAACCGATATCGGTTAAGGAACCGATATCGGTAGTTGATAGACCGATATCGGTTAAGTACCGATACCGGTTATTTAGGTATGAGCTTTTCTAAAAAATACAAAAGCTAGGGTGGCAACTTAAGTTTTAATTTTAGAGCCATGCAAGAGGTTAAATACGTGAACGCGACACTTTTTGACGACTGAGACAGGTTTTTTGCATGAGAGATTTGAGTGATAAGGAGAGAAGAGACAAGAAAAGTGAATGTGATCCGAGATTCAGAAGGCAGAAAGACAAAGTTGAAAAGGGTGGTGATCATGGCAGAACGAGGAGAAGCATCTAGCAGGCAGGGACAAGAGGGAAGACAAGGGCCACCTCAAGCTGCTGCAAACCCAAGAGGTATCAGCTTGTTTGTGATTTAACTACTGCATGTGTTTTGGGAATGAGCTAGAGGAGAATAGGTAAGTAGATATGAGAAAGACAACATGATAGCCAGGGGTATAGATGAGTGAGTGTTATGGGGTAGGTATTCGGGGTTTTGGGTATGTCTGTGTATATAGAAAGGAATAAACGATCAATTTATTGTCGTAGGTGGTTGTTTTAGGCAAGATGTATGTAATTGGAAGTGACCGATACCGGTTAGGTGTAACCGATATCGGTTACTGACCGGTACCAGTTATTTATAACCGATACCAGTTACTGTAGGGATTTCCAGAATGTGAGAAAAAACTCGTGGTGATTTGATTTATTGAACGGGTATTGGTTTTTGTAACGTATGCAGGCAGAGGTGAGGATAAGGATGAATGATAGTGTACCGGCGCTGCTGTCACGAATCCAAGTGGATGTAACACCAGCTGAATGGACATTGATAAATCATTTGGGGTTAAGTGGAATCCGCTATTATTCACGAATTGCACGGAACCATGCTATGTTGCAGGCATTGATTGAAAGATGGAATCTTGAGAAAAATACCTTCTATCTGCCAACAGGTGAAATGACAGTAACATTGGAAGATGTGTTTCGTATTTTGAGACTCCCCATTATAGGAAAACTAGTATATCAGGTGTTACCTAGCGCGGGGCAAGCAACGATAACAGAAGTGTTTGGTCCATATGCATGAGACTTAACACAGCGAGGTTTGTCATTCACATATGGGGTAATGTATGCAGCACACCCTAAGGAGACAAGGTTAGCAGTGATATTAATGATAGCGGTAGGGTATTATGCGTTACCGAGGGCGGAAGGGGGAAGATTTCCAAAGGCATTGATGTGTGTTATTTGGGAGATGATAGAAAGGAACGTGACTTTTGCATGGGCACCTGCATATTTGGCGGAGCTATACAGGGGTTTATGGGCTTGTAGGTGAAATCACAGGACGACACTGGATAGTTCATACTTATTACACTGTTGGGCCTATGAGCACATTGTTTGTGTGCGATCAATAGGCCGATCCCTCCAGGCAGGGAGAGACCGGAGTACACAGAGGTTGGGATTCAGACGATGGGTCCAGACAGAACAAGAGGCAAGATCTCAGGCCGTGACGGGTGACATTGAGTATTACAGGAAGGTATGGGAGAGAGTGACGGTTGCGGATATCTGTTGGAGGCCTTACGGGAACTATATGGTAACATAGAACATAGTTGAGGAGTTGAGGGGTGTAGAGCGACTGAGGTGGATCGCAGGGCACAGACCAAGTGAATATGAGAGGATTCCTATAGATCGCGTGCGGCGGCAATTTGGATTTGTGTAGGATATACCCCTGGCTTATAGACCATATATGAGGATCGACGCCGAGGCAGCATTCTCACCTCCCCGGCCAACACCTCCAGAAGGGCCTGAAGAGGTAGCAGCCGATCGCAGGGTAATGGATGCAGGAACAACAGAGGCCTATAGATTATGGTGGGTAGCAGAACTGCGAGGTGTACGTGAGCGCCCTGACATTGCTATGATTACAATGGAGAGAGATCATCTGCAGAGTTTAGTTCAGCAGCTCCAAACGCAGGTGAATGAGACAAGAAGATTGTTAGTGGTTGCGGAGTCATGAGCAGCTAGACTAGAGGCTGGAGTTCTCCATGTAAGAGGGCATATTCAGATGTTACAGGAGAGATTGGCAGATTAGTGGGCGGTACCAATAGCCGTGGTACCCTTGAGGACAGAGAGGACTAACGAAAGGCATCGACGATCATGATCGTCACCTGGGTCGGGATGAATCGTGAGGGTTTAAGTAAATGTTATAGAGGTATAAAAACAAAGATGTCGACCTGCGTCCCCGTGGTTTGTTTTCTCCTATACCACATCATCTGCGGCCTCATCATCCAACATACTTCTTCTACGCCAATAAATCACGTTTAGTGAAAACCACGTATCAACACCCCTCGGCTAAACCACCACCCGTGCGAACCAACCACGCCCAAACATTACCAAAACCCGCACAACCAATACCCTCATCCTCTTCCGATTTTGACCCACTCAAAGGATCTTACGCTAAAATCCTTGCTATGTTGGTGGAGAATGCGACCATTTCCCTACCTCCACTTAGACCTTATGATCCATCTAAACCCCGACCTATGGGTTACGATGAGTCTAAAATCTGTGCTTATCACCACACACCAGGACATGATGTGGAGGGATGCAAAGCTCTTAAAACCATCCTTCGTCAGTCACCTCTCCCGGATAGAAAGATTAAGAAAGATGACTTACGAAGGGAGAGACCTTTAGTTTCCATTCCCTCTCCTATACCATCTGTCCCCGCCTCACCAAGATCTATCATTATTACAACCCCACCTCTTGAAGACCATGAGTTATCCCAACCATCTTCCTTATCTCCGGTCTACGAGATTAATATGATTAGTGTCGCTACTCGAGGGCAGAAAAACAATGGGAAAGCAAAAGAAAACACACCTGCGGCATCTCTTTCTCTGTCAAACATCCCGATTGCACCACCACCTAAGTGGTCATTCGCGGACCCGCCTATCCCGTCTCTAATGGCATTGCCCACCGAAATATGATTAAACAGCTTCACCAATCGCCCGTAAAAATGACACTGTATGATCTCATTCAGACTTCTGAATCTCATCGACAAGCTCTCGTTGAGATCCTTCAAGGGATAGAGGTTTTACCTAATGAAACCCTACCTGTCACCTCCATTCTAACACCCAATCACGTTGCCTCTCTCACTAAACAGCCCACTACTCCAATCACTTCTGTCTCTATACCACAAGCTGCTGCTGTCAGTTTCTCTGAAGATGAAATTGTTGACTTTGGTACAGAAGACCCTGACCCTACCCTTTTCATTTCCGCTTACATCCGGGACATTCGGGTACGTCGTGTTATGATTGACGGGGGCGCTAGCCTAAACATCATCTCTTCAAAAGCCTTCCAACAAATGAATATCCCTTCTAGTTGCATGTGTGCCAACCCCATCATGTTGCGGTCATTCAATGACACTATTACTTCTACCTTAGGCACCGTGATCCTCAACATTCGGGTAGGACCACGTACTTTACCCGAACTCTTCTATGTCTTGGAGGGAGAGTTCCAATATAATATATTGCTGGGTCGTCCTTGGATCCGAGCCATGGGATGCATTCCCTCAACATTACATAGATGCATAAAATTTGAGTACGAGGGGAAGTCCTACACCATAAAAGCTAACCCTCCCCCCTTTAAAACCTGCAATATGTTATACCGCCCTAACAATGTGCTTATACCAATCAAGACACCCATACATTCAACCCAATCATCCTCTTCAAATGTACCTCAACCATCCACCTCAACCGTGCCTACGCCTTCAACTGATGAAACCACCATCGCAAAAACCACTTCCCTTCCCGCAGCTAACATTCCAACCTCCAACCCCTTAGTAGATGTTTTTCAGCGCCTTACACTGGGGGAGTACCACCTATATAACGTTAGTTCTTTCCCTACCGTGCAGGAGTACGGATAATTACATGCACATCCCACCTACGACCGTCACGTGGGGGAGGTAATCTCTTACGGACCACCCCATTGCCGCACTAACCTAACGTATGGGGGTGTTGACGCATCCTCCATTACCCCTGAACCTCCTCTTGGTGTGGTTCCCTTCCAATCCAATTTTCAATACTTGACAAATCGTCGTTTCGCCCTCACCTTCTTGACTCGCTGTGCATGGAAAGGCTTTGGTTTTGGCCTTTACGAACAAGGCCGACATACACTCATTCCCGTGACTACCCGTAAACATAATGATCGCAGTGGTCTCGGTTTTCCCGAAACACCTACACAGAAGACACCTCCTGTCAGCTGTATCCTGGAAGAAGAAGACGTCGCCCCTACCAAACCATCATCACCCACTTTGCCATCATCACCCACAGAATCTATAGACCCTGAATCCATCCCTCCTAAATTTTTTTTTTCATAAATGCTATCTTCATAGGTCCCTCTCACTTATCAACGCGATAATGAGGACCCATCTTCTCTTCCCCTTTTGTATCCAGACATGATCGAAGAGGATTCGCCTTTGATTAATGTTGTTGAATGCCAGGATGACGACTCCATCCTCACTTACCTTGGCACGGATGATTCTTATATTCAACAAGCCTTACCATCTAAAACCCAAACCATGCTGAACGAATCTACCATAGAAATCAACATCCACACGGAGGAGGATCCTCACATTGTGAAGATCGGATAATCCCTTAACGCATCCGAACAAGTCGCCTTTACTACTTTCCTCCGTGCTCGCAACCAAGCTTTCGCTTGGTCCTACGCTGATATGCCAGGAATTGATTCTACCATTGCCATCCATAACATCACCCTAAACCCCGATTCAAAACCAATCAAACAGAAATTAAGAAAAATGCATCCACGCATTGCTCTCTTGGTCAAAGAGGAACTCCAACGACTCCTTTCTGTTTCCTTCATCTTGCCTATTGACTATCCTCAATGGATTTCTAACATCGTACTTGTCACTAAAGCGACAGGGGGACTTCGGATATGCACGGATTTCCAAGATGTTAATTTCACTTGCCCCAAGGATGACTTCCCCTTACCTAGCATTGACCAACTTGTTGATCTAACTGCAGGTCATGAGATGCTCTCTCTCATGGATGGCTTTTCAGGATACAACAAAATTTTGGTTGCCCCTGCCGATCAACATAAAACTGCCTTCATAACTCCTTGGGGAACCTTCTGTTATCGTGTCATGCCATTTGGCCTTAAGAATGCTGGTGCTACCTATCAGCGGGCTATGACCTACATTTTTCATGACATTATGCACACTATCCTTGAAGATTATGTCGACGATCTTCTCGGCAAGTCTAAACATCGTAGTGAACATCTCGATGTTTTAACTATTATTTTTGATCGCCTGTTACAATATTCTGTCTGCCTTCAACCGAAGAAATGTGTCTTTGGTGTTCTTTCGGGAAAACTTCTTGGCTTTATCGTCTCTTTGCATGGCATTGAGGTCGATCCATCTAAAGTCAAAGCTATCCTAGAAATGCCCCCACCCAAAAATCTCAAACAATTGCGTAGTTTACAAGGTAAGCTCCAATCTATCTGACGTTTCATCTCCCAACTTTCGGATCGATGTCAACCTTTCCATCACCTCATTAAAAAGGATATTGCATTCCAATGGAGTGAAGAATGTCACCAAGCCTTCGAAGCTCTCAAATTCTATCTCTTGCAGCCACCCGTGCTTATCCCACCCCAAGACGACCGCCCTTTCTACCTTTATCTTTCCGCCACTGACCATGCTATAGGTGCTATGCTCGCACATCGGGATCCGGCACGACGAGAACAGGCCGTTTATTATATAAGTCGTACCCTCGTGGATTATGAGACTAGGTATACACATGTAGAAAAATTATGCCTTGCCCTATCATTTGTAGCCACCAAACTCCGACATTACCTCCTGAATCACAAAACTTTTGTCATCACCAACACAGACCCCATTCATTATATGTACGCCAAACCGCATCTAAACCAACGTATCGCTCGATGGCTTATGCTCCTCGCTGACCTTGACCTTGAATTCATACAACAGAAGTCAATCAAAGGACAAACTCTTGCAGACCAACTTGCGGAGGCCCCTTTACCTGGGGAACAATTTACCAATTTTACCTTCCTCGACGAACTCATCGCCACTCTTTCACTCCGGGGAGAGTTGTATCAAATGACCCTCTTCTTCGATGGATCTAAATGCCAGCGCGACGGAGGAGCCAGCGTTGTTCTCATTCCTCTCGACACTGAGCCTATGCCTCTTTCATTTTGGCTTGATTTCCCTTGCACTAATAATACAACGGAATACGAGGCCCTTGTTCTGGGTCTCAAGGTTGCGCTGCACTTAGGTATCAAATCTATCAATATTTTTGGCGACTCTCAATTGGTAGTCAATCAAGTTATGGGCATCTACCAATGCAAAAATGAGGAACTTCAAAAATACAAACACTACGTGGATTCATTTCTAGCCTTATTTACTCACTATTCTATCCAAACCATTCCCCGCTCCACTAACAAATTTGCGGATACTATGGCTTGCTTAGCCTCGCAAATTCCAGCTTCACCAACTGACTCTGAATTATTCGTCGTGGTCCAGCAACTTTTTGCACCATCCTATTCAACCCCGGTAGTTTACATGATAAATACTGTGTCTACTATTTCGCAAGATACCTGGTATCACTAATTCCATGACTACCTTACAACCTCTGTTCTCCCTTCTGACCTTACTAGTACTGGTAAACGTGCTTTTCTTAAACGCATTTCTCGTTATGTAGTTATGGGGGGACTCCTTTATAATCATGTCTTTGATGGCATCCTCCTTCGATGTCTCACCAGTGTGGAGATCACCCATACCATCCAACAAGTCCATGATGGTATTTGTGGTGGACATTTTAGTGGCCTTGCCGTGGCCAAACGAATCCTTCGCCTTGGTTATTATTGGCCTACTCTCAATAACGACTGCTATAAATATGTTAAGCATTGTGTTATGTGTCAACAACATGCCAACCTTCAACATACTCCTAGCCACCCGCTCCAGGTCGCTCGAGATCTTTGGCCCTTCTCACAATGGGGTTTAGACCTTATTGGTGAGATTCACCCGTCCTCTTCACAACATCACCGATGGATAATCACAGCCACCGAATATTACACAAAATGGGTGGAGGCTATTACACTCATTTCAACTAAAAAGGAAAAAATTGTCGAATTCATTAACCATCACATTATCTGTCGTTTTGGTATTCCTCATCGCCTAATAACAGATAATGGTAAATCTTTTAAAAACAAGTTGCTACAAGACCTTTGTGACAAATTTGGTATCAAAGTTAGTTTCTCATCGCCTTACTATCCGTAGGCCAATGGTCAGGCTGAATCTTCTAATAAAACCCTAACCAAAATCCTCATGCAAGTTGTCAATGAATCCAGAAGAAATTGGCATGATCACATTCCCTTTGCCCTTTGGGCTTATCGTACTAGCATCCATACCTCTACTAATGCCACACCTTTTTCTTTGGTATACGGTACCGAGGCTGTTTTGCCTCTCGAAATACAAATACCCTCCCTTAGAATATCTCTTCAGGATATTCTCACCAACGATGATTTCCGCCAAGAACGGTTAGCCCAATTGGAGCTCCTTGACGAACGTCGTCTTACAGCTCTTGATCACCTTCAAATCTATCAAAAACGCATCAAACGTGCTTATGATAAGCGACTTCATGAGCGTACCTTTAAGGTTGGTGATCTTGTCCTCAAAGAGAATCAACATGTAACCAAACTAGAAAAGAGAAAACGTGGAAAATTTGCTCCCAATTGGATTGGGCCTTACATAATCACTCACACCTATGGATCAGACGCTTATCGTTTAGCTTCGCTTAATGGTAAAGCTGAGCCTGAGCCCCTTAATGCCTTGCATCTTCGACCATTCTATTGTTGAAATTAGTGTTATATCACTTCTTATCCACCTACTGCTCGTCCCTTGAGCTCCCATACCACTACATACACTATGTTTCCTACACCTCATAATAACAATCAAGCTCACATAGTTTGATTCTCACCTCCCCTTGACGATGCCTTCCCCTTTTTAGTCTAGTCCATGACTTCAAAGTTTTAAAATAAGCCGTATTCTTATGGGATTTTCTTGAGTCAAACTTCCTCCCAAACTAGATGCTTCACGCCAAAAGAACATCTAGCTATCTAAAATTATATATAGACTGTTCCCTCGAAGGACAGCGATATGCCAAAAACTATTGATGCTATTATATATATAGACTGCTCCCTTGAAGGACAGCTATGCATTTAAATCATATCTGCTACTATAAATAGACTGCTCCCTCGAAGGACAGCTATACACAGTCAGCCTTTTTCAGAAGCTTCTCGCATTGATCAGCTTCGTGAAGACCTCAAGAATAAAACAATCAATATCCCTGGTAGACTTCCCGCATCGATCAGTCTACATTCAATAAAATAAAAGCCTCATTCAAAAGAACCTTTTGGGTCATGGACTTGTCTATTTAGGGTAGGTTCTCTTTCGTCAGAACACTCACTTTGTAATAAGTTCTCTGTACCTCAGCTATATCATCCACCTCACCTCACCATTTGTTTCAACTCAAGGGACGTAACGTTCACCCAATATATTGTGATCATACAACTCTTTTCAACTATGGACTTCTCGTCTATGCACGGTACCTAGGGCTTCAAGCTCGTTCTACGTTGTGTGGTTTATTTAGCTCTTTCCACCTACGGTGCATTCTTTCTGCTTTGCCTCGCATCTAGGAGTGTGTGTTGACCTTAATCAGGACATGGTTCCCTTCTACTTGGGTAGGCTAACTTTCGCTTCCCTTATACCTTTTACAACATCACCAATTCATTACCAACACCATCAACCTTACCTTTACCAATCTTAATATTTTTTACCAACCAACCAATTGCCTAAACCATACCAAATTGCCTGAATTCGCCTCTCCCTGATCCTAAGGGAGAACTACATCGGTCTGAGGCCCCTCCTTGCTTTGTGCAATGGGCTATGTAGGCAGCACTTCGGAGACATGGGTCTCCCAAGGTTAGCTCGACCATCCCCTACCATAACCTATCATGTGTGGTAAATATAAATATTTTTGTATATTTCTATTTAATCACATTCCTCTTTATCCTTTTTCAAAACACCGAAAGTCAAAACAAAAACATTCTTATTATTATCGTAACTCAAATCAACATACATATCTCGTTTTATTTAGATGTTAAACAAATACATCTTCTCTATCATTGACACGCAGGTCGGCATCCTTATTTATTCTTATACCTTGCTAACATTTACTGTGACCCTCACGCCTCATCCCGAACTAGGTGATGATCGTGATCGTCGACCCCTTTTGCTGGGCCTCTCTGTCCTCAAAGGTACCACGGCTATTAGTACCGCCCACTGATCTGCCAATCTCTCCTGTAACATATGAATACGCCCTCTCGCATGGAGGACTCCAGCCTCTAGTCTCTCCACCCGTGACTCCGCAACCACTAACAATCCTCTTGTCTCATTCACCTGCGTTTGGAGCTGCTGAACCAAACGCTGCAAACGATCCCTCTCTGCTGTAATCACCACTATGTCAGGGCGCTCACGTACACCTCGCAGTTCTACTACCCACCACAATCTATAGGCCTCTGTCGTTCCTGCATCCATTACCCTGCGATTGGCTCCTACCTCTTCAGGCCCTTCTGGAGGTGTTGGCCGGGGAGGTGAGAATGCTGCCTCGGCGTCTGTCCTCATATATGGTCTATAAGCCAGGGGTATATCCTGCACAAATCCAAATTGTCGCCGCACGCGATCTATAGGAATCCTCTCATATTCACCTGGCCTGTGCCCCGCGATCCACCTCATTCGCTCTACACCCCTTAACTCCTCAGCTATGCTCTCTGTTACCATATAGTTCCCGTAAAGCCTCCAACAGATATCCGCAACCGTCACTCTCTCCCATACCTGCCTGTAATACTCAATGTCACCCGTCACGGCCTGAGATCTTGCCTCTTGTTCTGTCTGGACCCATCGTCTGAATCCCAACCTGTGTACTGCGGTCTCTCGTGCCTGGAGGGATTGGCCTACTGGTCGCACACAAACAATGTGCTCATAGGCCCAACAGTGTAATAAGTATGAGAAATCCAGTGTTGTCCTGTGATTTCGCCTACAAGCCCATAAACCCCTGTATAGCTCCACCAAATATGCAGGTGCCCATGCAAAAGTCACGTTCCTTTCTATCATCTCCCAAATAACACACATCAATGCCTTTGGAAATCTTCCCCCTTCCGCGCTCAGTAATGCATAATACCCTACCGCTATCATTAATAGCACTGCTACCCTTGTCTCCTCAGGGTGTGCTGCATACATTACCCCATACGTAAAGGATAAACCTCACTGTGTCAAATCTCGTGCGTATGGAACAAATACTGCGGTTATCGCTCCCCGTGCCGCGCTAGGTAGTGCCTGATATACTGGTTCTCCTGTAATAGGGAGTCTCAAAATACGGAACACATCTTCCAATGTTACTATCATTTCACCTGTTGGCAGATAGAAGGTATTTGTCTCGGGATTCCATCTCTCAATCAACGCCTATAACATACCATGGTTACGGGCGATTCGTGAATAATAACGGATTCCACTTAACCCCAAACGATTTATCAATGTCCATTCCGCTGGTGTTACATCCGCTCGGATTCGTGACAACAGCGCTGGCACACTATCATTCATCCTCAACCCTGCCTCTGCCTGCATACACCAAAACGACAAACAACCATTCACTCCGTCAGGGTTTTTCAAACATTCTGGAAATTCCTCCAGTAACCGGTATCGGTTATACATAACCGGTATCGGTTCAGTAACCGATACCGGTTCCTCCTAACCGCTACCGGTCACTGTCAATTACATACACCTTCCCTAAAAACAACCACCTACGACAATAATTTGCTCGTTTATTCCTTTTTATACATACAAACATACCTGAAACCCCTGATTGCCTACCCCGTAACACTTACCTCACCTGCAACCCTTGTTATCATGTTTTCTTTCTCATAGCTACCCACATACTCTCCCCCATCTTATTCACACAACATGCAGTAGTCAAATCACAAACAAAACGTTACCTCTTGGGTTGCAGCAGCTTGAGGTGGCCCTTGTCTTCCCTCTTGTCCCTGCCTGCTGGATGCTTCTCCTCGTTCTGCCATGATCACCACCCTTTTCAAATTCACCTTTCTACTTTCTGAATCTCAGATCGCATTCACCTTCCCAGTCTCTTTTCTTATTACCCAAAATCTCTCATGTAAAAACCTGTCTCAGTCGTCAAAAAGCGTCGCGTTCGCGTATTTAACCTCTTGCATGGCTCTAAAATTAAAACTTAAGTTGCCACCCTAGCTTTTCTATTTTTAGAAAAGCTCATACCTAAGTAACCGGTATCGGTTACTTAACCGATATCGGTCTATCAGCTACCGATATTGGTTCCCTAACTGATATGGGTTACACACCTATCTTTTCTCAACAGCGTTCTTTTCTTCATTTCTCACCTAAATTTTTGTCGCGCCCACCTCTTTTCCTGCATACACAACACAATTTACCACATTTATTCATCCACCACACATAGCATCACAATTTCATTAACATCATTTATTTTATACAAATACACAAACCATCAACTACGGATATCAAGCAACTATCAATCTATACATCATTTGGATCCAACTCATCAGTTACATATATCACAATGTCACAAAACCAAAAATTCCTCACATAACCTGTCATTCATATATACGTGCAAAAACAAAAACATCAACATCATCCATCTATCAACATGTCAACTAAAACTTATCATACATTATATATTACCAATCATTAACAAAATATTTAAACACATTTTGAACACTGCATGTGGATCAAAACATCGTCTCTATATATATACACGTTTTCAAAAATACAATGTGCCCTACATCGGGGCCTCTGAGATCTCATCATACAACAAAGCCGGCACGCAGGCCGCAATAACTGTAAAAAAATCTCGACTCGGCTCACAGGCCGGTCCCTCGTATCAAAAATAGATATATACTCGGCTCGAGGGCCGGTATCCACTATACAACCCCTACTCGGCTCGCAGGTCGGTATACAATAAATGAATGAATGAATACATGAATAATACATAGGCACGCAGGCCTCTATCAATACACCCGGTTCACAGACCGGTGCCCATCTCTAAAATACAACAACCATGTCTGGGATCTCTCAGCTCTCCCCAATGCCCTCGGCACCTCTCCCCGGTGGTCCCTGTGGTGCCTCTCGCCTCCTGCCCGTCACGGACATGCCAGCTGTGGCTGCACCTCCCTCAGATCTCTAGCTGTGAGAGGTCTCTGCTCTATGTACCGCATAGGGCTGATAATCAGCCTCGGTACCATCAAGAATATCCTGATAGTATCGGGCCTCCTCTCTAGCCTCCATGTAACGCTCTCGAGCCACCGTAGGTACTAGGGCTGGTCCCCTGACACCTACTACCAGTGCCCCCTGTGCCTGTGCTGGTGCCGCTGGTGGTGCCTGTGGCTGTGGTACCTGTACCTGTACCTATGCATGGGGCTGTGGCTATACCGCTGCCGGTGGTGGTGCTGGTACCTGTGCTGCTGCCTGTGCCTGTGCCTTAGCCTGGGCTAGCTGCCCCTGTAAGACACCTATCTGTGCCTGTACCGCAACTAGCTGCCCCTGTAAGAGCTGCAGCTGACCCCTGAGCTGATCTCTCTCTGCCGTCACCGCTGCCAAGTCTGGCTGTGCAGGCGGTACTATCCTGGCTGCCCTCTGCCTAGCCCACCACACCCTGTATGCTCCCGTGCACCCAGCATCATCTATGCCATCACCGGCTGATCTCTCTGCTACCCAATCTTGATCCAAAGGCTGTGGTGCAGGCAGTGGGGCATCTACATCATCCCTCCTGTACTGAGGGAAAGGAGGTGGCTCGTCCTGTCGCAGCCCCATCTGCCTGCGTACCCTCTCCAGGGGTATCCGCTCGTGCTCTCCTGGCCTCCGTCCTGCTATCCAGAATGTGTACTGGATTAGGCACAACTGTAAGCGGGCTCCTCTGCTAGGGTGGTGACCTCTGTAGGGTCTCCATACAATGTCCACTGCTGTAAGGCCCTCTAGCAAATGTCTATAGTATGCCACATCCCGACCTGCAACAACTGCTCGTGGCTGGCCCACGACCCCCAACCACCTCTGAAAGCCATATCGGTATATGACCTGTGGCCCTGGCTGCTGGGGTAACCCTACTGGCCTAATACATACGATGTGCTCGTATGCCCAACAATGCAACAAAAATGTAGAGCAAATACCGAATCGCCTCCTCCGGCGATAGCCCCATAGCTCCCTGTACAATTGCACCAAATATACTGGTGCCCAGGCGTAACAGGTGTGCTCCTCCACCATCTCAAGCAGCACCCCCATCAATGCTCGTGGGAAGCCACCTCCCTCTGAGTCTGGGAGGGTGAAGCAGGTGATCCCAACCATCATCAACACAGCCAATCGTGTCTCGTGTCGATGCGCACGGTACATGTCACCGTACCTGATACTCACGCTATGGTAGGTTAGTAGCGCGGCTGCATCCCCAAAAACCTGCAGTATGCTATCCATGGCAGTCTCTGAATCTACCTGGAAGACTGTCTCTCCCTCGATAGGTAACCGAAGGATGCGATACACATCCTCCAATGTGACGGTCATCTCTGCAGTCGGGAGATGGAACACATTGGTCGCCGGATCCCATCTCTCGATGAGGGCGACCATCAGGCTGTGATCTCTCTCTATCACTCTGTACCTCTGGACTCCACCGAGTCCCACCTCGCGCATGATGGCCTAATGAGCCGCAGATACGTGTGGCCTCATCCGCACCAACAGCGGGGGCATCCTATCCCGCATCGTCAACTGCTGACGTGCCTGCAAAACCAACCCACATCCTTAGACCTACTCTTTATTACAACATCTACTTTATCATCTAAACACCCTTTTTTATCCCCCCGACTCTCTACCACCCCCCTCTAGTAACCTACCACCCTAAACACCCAAACCATCCCACCTAAAACCAACAAAAACAAAACCCAAACCAAACACATGCAACCCAACCCCAACACAAAACCAACTCCCACCCAAAACCCCCAAACCCAACACCCACACCAAACCCTTCTCCACCCCTAACCCAACCCCCACACAAATGCTTCTCCACCCCCAACCAACTCCCACCCAAAACCCCCAACCCAACACCCACAACAACAACAACAACACCCACCCCAAACCCAACACCCACAACAAAAACAAAACCCCAACACAAAACCAACTCCCACCGAAAACTCCCAACCCAACACCAACTCCGACCCACAACCCAAAACCCAACCCTACACCAAACCCTTCTCCACCCCTAACCCAACACCCACACCGACCCCCAACCTAACCCAAAAACCTAAAACCCAACCCTACACCAAACCCTTCTCCCACCTCCAACTCAAACCCACCCCAACCCTACACCAAACCCTTCTCAAACCTCCAACTCAAACCCAACCCAACCCTACACCAAACCCCTCTCCACCCCTCACCCAACTCCCACACAAACCCACACCCACCCACAACCCAACCCACCCACACAACCCACAAAACACAGAAGCCACGGACGCCGGCCGATACATGACCGACGCCGGTCACCAACAACACTCCCTTTCCCTAAAATTACGCGACCGATGCCGGTCACCTAGTGACCGACATCGGTCACTGTCCTCTCCCGGAGCTGAACCCCCGCGCGGCTTCCCAAACCCATTTTTTTACCTATTTCTTCCCATCTACCCACCCAAATACCCTAAAAACTTACCCACCTACACACCTTAGCCTATCTAGCCTATCTACCCTCTCCCTTTTTCAAATCATTTCCATTTTCTCATTATTTCTTACAAAAGGTTAATTCCTACCCAAACCCTCAATTTAGCATAATACAACCAAATCACCAAATTAAAGAGTTTCGAATCTATCCGAACGACGACACGTCGTCGTGGTGGGATGGGTGGTGGCGGTCCAGCTGGTCCAGCCCCTCCAGCTCCTCCTGCCTGTGCCATGGCTCCAATCCTGATCTGCTGGGTCCCCGGCCAATCAACTGCTGCCTCCTCCTTAATCGGGCCCACTATCAACTCTCTCCGCCAATACAATAGCTCCACCTCACTCAATCAAGCCTCTAATCTCAACTCTCCAGTCAGACAAGTCGATTTAGTTTCCAAATTGACAAAGTGACAATGACCGGCCGTATTTTTCTTTTTATAAGTTTTTAACATAGAACCGATACCGGTCAAATCGTGCCCTAAGGAACCGGCGTTGGTTATCTAACCGATACCGGTCATAGATAACCGATATTGGTTTTGTCCCTTTTTTGCTCTTATTCACTACTTTCCCTTTCCCACCACATTGCCTCTTTACCACATCGCCTATATGCTCCATTGCTCTTTAGCCATTTTTGACTTCACCGGCCCGACCCAAGGACGCAACCCAACAACTTGGCCCAACCCAAGGCCGCAACCTACCCATTTGGCCCGACCCAAGGCCTCGCCCTACCCATTTGGCCCGACCCAAGGCCTCGACCTACCCATTTGGCCCGACCCAAGGCCTCACCCTACCCATTTGGCCCGACCCAAGGCCTCGCCCTACCCATTTGGCCCGACCCAAGGCCTCAACCTACCCATTTGGCCCGACCCAAGGCCTCGCCCTACTTATTTGGCCCGACCCAAGGCCTCGCCCTACCTATTTGGCCCGACCCAAGGCCTCAACCTACCTATTTGGCCCGACCCAAGGCCTCAACCTACCCATTTGGCCCGACCCAAGGCCTCAACCTACCTATTTGGCCCGACCCAAGGCCTCGCCCTACCCATTTGGCCCGACCCAAGGCCTCAACCTACCTATTTGGCCGGACCCAAGGCCTCCACCTACCTATTCGGCCCGACCCAAGGCCTCGCCCTAACCATTTGGCCGGACCCAAGGCCTCAACCTACCTATTTGGCCCGACCCCAGGCCTCGCCCTAACAATTTGGCCCGACCCACGGCCTCACTCTACCCTTATGACCTGACGCAAGGCCATAACCCAACAACTTGGCCCGACCCAAGGCCGTATCACTTCAATACCATACCCACAATCAACGTTTTATTTTATCCATCCATCATGTACCTTTTGTTCAATCGAGCTCACCTGTTCATGTTTTAGCATGATTAGGGTCCTTGACTTGATCTGTCGACCAACTATGCCTAGACCTAGACCGTGATGTTTATCTCAACCAAACTAATCATTTGGTACTGCCGAACATGCCTAAACGTTCATGTACCTTACCTGTTATATACCCTGGAGCTACTTCCTATGCCTTGGATACCAGGATTATATCACCCTTGTTTGGATAAACTATCGACCTTTGCCTATGCATTGCTGGTTTGCTCGTCAAATCATGTACCCTAGTCGCACTATTGCATTTCAACATGCGTCTGCTTCCTTGGACCTACCCCACCACCTTACCATCCTCTCTACACCATGTACCCTTTATCAACCCTATCCCTGATTTCCCGTTCACTCAATCTATGATAGATTTGAGGGGGATTACCTATATCCTTAACAGGAGAAACCACTTCATATTATTGTCCGCGCAGCTTTACAAAACAAGCTACACGAAAATAAGGGGCTAATGTAGACACCAAATTCGTGTCTTACGACCCCTTGTGACCCGCATCCCATTTTGCAACCTAACCTCATTACCTAAACTTTAAACAATTATTTATTAATTACCTTATAATTGATAAATCCACATCACCTTACCTGCCACCTCACTTTGCCACCTCATCATGACCTAGCCCTAACCCTAAACTAACTTAATTAGGACCCATGACTTGGTCTAGACTCACATCCATAACTAATGCCTCCTTACTCGCACCCAAAGCCGACCTTCTAGCCACTTGACCAAGCCCGCAACTGATCTCTCGGGAGAAAAGCAGGGAAGGTGGGCTATTTTACTAAAAATAGCCTACTTTTTCCTTACCGATGCCGGTTCCTACTCGACCGCCGTCGGTTACGCAACCGCCATCGGTTGCCTGTAAATGGCCTCCCCAAACCAAAAAAGAAAGGATCGGAATTTCATTTTTGGAGATCAGTCAAAGGATTTCTGGATCAACAGAGAGCATTGCGAGCAAGGAACAGAGTCATGATCTTCATTTAATCAAGCAGAGACGAGTAAAGAAACCAGAAGTGCTTGCTGTAGAGGAGATCAACTTGCATCTTCGTCAAAACCAGTAAGTCATATCTTGCATGTCCTCTGTTATAACATTTCTTATGCTCTTTGAATCACAGTCCTCCTAAATCCGTCTCTGAATCTACTACCCAACGTGTCATTGCATCTAACTGTTATTCTTTTGCTTCTAATCATCCCATTTCCTAATATCATCCACAAACCAGCCTTACAAAACACCATAGCTACTAAGAAGATCCTAGAACCCACCGGTATCGGTTATCCATAACCGCCATCGGTTGCCTGTAACTGCCATCGGTTCCTCTGATCAAAACAAGAAAACTAGCCTTTCCCCTACCCAGTTCAACGAAACAATTTGATTGATATTTTGCAGTCTTTTGTGTTAATTCATATTAGCAGGGGAACTGACCACCTTTGAAAGGAAGTTTCATATTTCCTGGGCCCAAGGCAGTTTCCTCAATTATTGTTTAATCAAAATCTTGTGGTCTTGTGTTCTTATTTGCAGGTAGTCCTTCCAAGACAAAAAGGAGTTCTCCGCAGTCAACCTGATCTTTCACTACGGTACGCGCACACCATCTTGACATTCAACAGGTATTCCTCCTAACCCTAACCTTATCTATTTCTAAAAGGAACGAAACATTTCCGAGTGAAACAGTGGTCTCAGTTTTCCCGAAACACCTACACAGGAGACACCTCCTGTCAACTATATCCTGGAAGAAGAAGACGTCGCCCCTACCAAACCATCATCACCCACTTTTCCATCATCACCCACAGAATCTATAGACCCTGAATCCATCCCTCCTAACATTTTTTTTTTCATAAATGCTATCTTCATACGTCCTCTCACTTATCAACGCGATAATGAGGACCCATCTTCTCTTCCCCTTTTGTATCCAAACATGATCGAAGAGGATTCGCCTTTGATTAATGTTGTTGAATGCCAGGATGACGACTCCATCCTCACTTACCTTGGCGCGGATGATTCTTATATTCAACGAGCCTTACCATCTGAAACCCAAACCATGCTGAACGAATCTACCATAGAAATCAACATCCACACGGAGGAGGATCCTCACATTGTGAAAATCGGACAATCCCTTAACGCATCCGAACAAGTCCCCTTTACTACTTTCCTCCGTGCTCGCAACCAAGCTTTCGCTTGGTCCTACGCTGACATGCCAGGAATTGATCCTACCATTTCCATCCAGAACATCACCCTAAACCCCAATTCCAAACCAATCAAACAGAAATTGAGAAAAATGCATCCACGCATTGCTCTCTTGGTCAAAGAGGAACTCCAACGACTCCTTTCTGTTTCCTTCATCTTACCTATTGACTATCCTCAATGGATTTCTAACATCGTACCTGTCACTAAAGCGACAGGGGGACTTCGGATTTGCACAGATTTCTGGGATCTTAACCTCGCTTGCCCTAAGGATGACTTCCCCTTACCTAGCATTGACCAACTTTTTGATCTAACTGCAGGTCATGAGATGCTCTCTCTCATGGATGGCTTTTCAGGATACAACCAAATTTTGGTTGCCCCTGCCGATTAACACAAAACTACCTTCATAACTCCTTGGGGAACCTTCTATTATCATGTCATGCCGTTTGGCCTTAAGAATGCTGGTGCAACCTATCAGCGGGCTATGACCTACATTTTTCATGACATTATGCACACTATCCTTGAAGATTATGTCGACGATCTTCTCGGCAAAGCTAAACATCGTAGTGAACATCTCGATGTTTTAACCATTATTTTTGATCGCCTGTTACAATATTCTGTCCGCCTTCAACCAAAGAAATGTGTCTTTGGTGTTCTTTCGGGAAAACATCTTGGCTTTATCATCTCTTTGCATGGCATTGAGGTCAATCCATCTAAAGTCAAAGCTATCCTAGAAATGCCCCCACCCAAAAATCTCAAACAATTGCGTAGTTTACAAGGTAAGCTCCAATCTATCCGACGTTTCATCTCCCAACTTTCGGATCGATGTCAACCTTTCCATCACCTCCTTAAAAAAGATATTGCATTCCAATGGAGCGAAGAATGTCACCAAGCCTTCGAAGCTCTCAAATCCTATCTCTTGCAGCCACCCGTGCTTATCCCACCCCAAGACGACTGCCCTTTCTACCTTTATCTTTCCGCCACTGACCATGCTATAGGTGCTATGCTCACACATCAGGATCCAGCACGACGAGAACATGCCGTTTATTATATAAGTCGTACCCTCGTGGATTATGAGACTAGGTATACACATGTAGAAAAATTATGCCTTGCCCTATCATTTGTAGCCACCAAACTCCAACATTACCTCCTGAATCACAAAACTTTTGTCATCACCAACACAGACCCCATTCATTATATGTACGCCAAACCGCATCTAAACCAACGTATCGCTCGATGGCTTATGCTCCTCGCTGACCTTGACCTTGAATTCGTACAACAGAAGTCAATCAAAGGACAAACGCTTGCAGAACAACTTGCGGAGGCCCCTTTACCTGGGGAACAATTTACCAATTTTACCTTCCCCGACGAACTCATCGCCACTCTTTCACTCCGGGAAGAGTTGTATCAAATGACCCTCTTCTTCGATGGATCTAAATGCCAGCGCGGCGGAGGAGCCGGCGTTGTTCTCATTCCTCTCGACGCTGAGCCTATGCCTCTTTCATTTCGGCTTGATTTCCCTTGCACTAATAATACAGCGGAATACGAGGCCCTTGTTCTGGGTCTCCAGGTTGCGCTGCACTTAGGTATCAAATCTATCAATATTTTTGGCGACTCTCAATTGGTAGTCAATCAAGTTATGGGCATCTACCAATGCAAAAATGAGGAGCTTCAAAAATACAAACACTACGTGGATTCACTTCTAGCCTTATTTACTCACTATTCTATCCAAACTATTCCACGTTCCACTAACAAATTTGCGGATACTATGGCTTGCTTAGCCTCGCAAATTCCCGCCGCACCAACTGACTTTGAATTATTCGTTGTGGTCCAGCAACTTTTTGCACCATCCTATTCAACCCCGGTAGTTTGCATGATAAATACTGTGTCTACTAGTTCGCAGGATACCTGGTATCACCAATTCCATGACTACCTTACAACCTCTGTTCTCCCTTCTGACCTTACTAGTACTGGTAAACGTGCTTTTCTTAAACACGTTTCTCGTTATGTAGTTATGGGGGGACTCCTTTATAAACGTGGCTTTGATGGCATCCTCCTTCGATGTCTCACCGGTGTGGAGATCACCCATACCATCCAATAAGTCCATGACGGTATTTGTGGTGGACATTTTAGTGGCCTTCCCGTGGCCAAACGAATCCTTCGCCTTGGTTATTATTGGCCTACTCTCAATAACGACTGCTACGAATATGTTAAGCGTTGTGTTATGTGTCAACAACATGCCAACCTTCAACATACTCCTAGCCACCCGCTCCAGGTCGCTCGAGATCTTTGGCCCTTCTCACAATGGGGTTTAGACCTTATTGGTGAGATTCAACCGTCCTCTTCACAACGTCACCGATGGATAATCACAGCCACCGAATATTACACAAAATGGGTGGAGGCTATTCCACTCATTTCAACTAAAAAGGAAAAAATTGTCGAATTCATTAACCATCACATTATCTGTCATTTTGGTATTCCTCATCACCTAATAACAGATAATGGTAAATCTTTTAAAAACAAGTTGCTACAAGACCTTTGTGACAACTTTGGTATCAAACTTAGTTTCTCATCGCCTTACTATCTGCAGGCCAATGGTCAGGCTGAATCTTCTAATAAAACCCTAACAAAAATCCTCATGAAAGTTGTCAATGAATCCGGAAGAAATTGGCATGATCACATTCCCTTTGCCCTTTGGGCTTATTGTACTAGCATCCGTACCTCTACTAATGCCACACCTTTTTCTTTGGTATACGGTACCGAGGCTGTTTTTCCTCTCGAAATACAAATACCCTCCCTTAGAATATCTCTTCAGGATATTCTCACCAACGATGATTTCCGCCAAGAACGGTTAGCCCAATTGGAGCTCCTTGACGAACGTCGTCTTATAGCTCTTGATCACCTTCAAATCTATCAAAAACACATCAAACGTGCTTATGATAAGCGACTTCATGAGCGTACCTTTAAGGTTGGTGATCTTGTCCTCAAAGAGAATCAACATGTAACCAAACTAGAAAAGAGCAAACGTGAAAAATTTGCTCCCAATTGGATTGGGCCTTACATAATCACTCACACCTATGGATCAGGCGCTTATCGTTTAGCTTCGCTTAATGGTAAACCTGATCCTGAGCCCCTTAATGCCTTGCATCTTTGACCATTCTATTGTTGAAATTAGTGTTATATCACTTCTTATCTGCCTACTGCTCGTCCCTTGAGCTCCCATGCCACCACATGCACTTGTTTCCTACATCTCGAAATAAAATCAAGCTCACCTCTCACCTCCCCTTAACGATGCCTTCCCATTTTTAGTCTAGTCCATGACTTCAAATTTTTAAAATAAGCCGTATTCTTATGGGATTTTCTTGAGTCAAACTTCCTCCCAAACTAGATGCTTCACGCCAAAAGAACATCTAGCTATCTAAAATTATATATAGACTGTTCCCTCGAAGGACAGCTATATGCCAAAAACTATTGATGCTATTATATATATAGACTGCTCCCTCGAAGGACAGCTATGCATTTAAATCATATCTACTACTATAAATAGACTGCTCCCTCGAAGGACAGCTATACACAGTCAACCTTTTTCAGAAGCTTCTCGCATTGATCAGCTTCGTGAAGACCTCAAGAATAAAACAATCAATATCCCTGGTAGACTTCCCTCATCGATTAGTCTACATTCAATAAAATAAAACCCTCATTCAAAAGAACTTTTGAGTCATGGACTTTTCTATTTAGGGTAGGTTCTCTTCCGTCAGAACACTCACTTTGTAATAAGTTCTCCGTACCTCAGCTATATCATCCACCTCACCTCACCATTTGTTTCAACTCAAGGGACGTAATGTACGCTCGATATATTGTGATCATACAACTCTTTTCACCGATTGACTTCTTGTCTATGCACGGTACCTAGGGCTCCAAGCTCATTCTACGTGGTGTGGTTTGTTTAGCTCTCTTCATCTATGGAGCACTCTTTCCGCTTTGCCTCACATCTAGGATTGTGTGTTGACCTTAATCAGGACATGGTTCCCTACCACTTGGGTAGGCTAACTTTCGCTTCCCTTATACCTTTTACGACATCACCAATTCATTACCGACACCAACAACCTTACCTTACCAATATTAATATCAATATTCTTACCAACCAACCAATTGCCTAAACCGTACCAAATTGCCTGAATTCGCCTCTCCCTGATCCTAAGGGAGAACTACATCGGTCTGAGGCCCCTCCTTGCTTTGTGCAATGGGCTATGTAGGCAGCACTTCAGAGACATGGGGTCTCCCAAGGTTAGCTCGACCATCCCCTACCATAACCTATCATGTGTGGTAAATATAAATATTTTTGTGTATTTCTATTTAATCACATTCCTCTTTATCCTTTTTCAAAACACCAAAAGTCACAATGCAAACATTCTTATTATCATCATAACTCAAATCACCATACATATTCAGTTTTATTTAGATGTTAAACAAATACATCTTCTCTATCATCGACACGCAGGTCGGTACTCTTATTTATTCTTATACCTTGCTAACATTTACTCAGACCCTCACGCCTCATCCCGAACTAGGTGATGATCGTGATCGTCGACCCCTCTCACCGGGCCTCTCTGTCCTCAAAGGTACCACGGCTATTGGTACCACCCACTGATCTACCAATATCTCCTGTAACATATGAATACGCCCTCTCGCATGGAGGAATCCAGCCTCTAGTCTCTCCACCCGTGACTCTGCAACCACTAATAATCCTCTTGTCTCATCCACCTACGTTTGGAGCTGCTGAACCAAACGCTGCAGACGATCCCTCTCTGCTGTAATCACTGCTATGGCAGGGCACTCACATACACCTCGCAGTTTTGCTACCCACCATAATCTATAGGCCTCTGTCGTTCCTGCATCCATTACCCTGCGATCGGCTGCTACCTCTTCAGGCCCTTCTGGAGGTGTTGGCCGGGGAGGTGAGAATGCTGCCTCGGCATCGATCCTCATATATGGTCTATAAGCCAGGGGTATATCCTGCACAAATCCAAATTGTCGCCGCACGCGATCTATAGGAATCCTTTCATATTCACCTGGTCTGTGCCCCGCGATCCACCTCATTCGCTCTACACCCCTTAACTCCTCAGCTATGCTCTCTGTTACCATATAGTTCCCGTAAGGCCACCAACAGATATCCGCAACCGTCACTCTCTCCCATACCTGCCTGTAATACTCAATGTCACCCGTCACGGCCTGAGATCTTGCCTCTTGTTCTGTCTGGACCCATCGTCTGAATCCCAACCTCTGTACTCCGGTCTCTCCTGCCCGGAGGGATTGGCCTACTGGTCGCACACAAACAATGTGCTCATAGGCCCAACAGTGTAATAAGTATGAGACAATCCAATGTCGTCCTGTGATTTCACCTACAAGCCCATAGACCCCTGTATAGCTCCGCCAAATATGCAGGTGCCCATGCAAAAGTCACGTTCCTTTCTATCATCTCCCAAATAACACACAGCAATGCCTTTGGAAATCTTCCCCCTTCTGCCCTCGGTAATGCATAATACCCTACCGCTATCATTAATATCACTGCTAACCTTGTCTCCTCAGGGTGTGCTGTATACATTACCCCATACGTAAAGGATAAACCTCGCTGTGTCAAATCTCGTGCGTATGGACCAAATACTGTTGTTTATCGCTCCCCGTGCCGCGCTAGGTAGTGCCTGATATACTGGTTCTCCTGTAATAGGGAGTCTCAAAATCCAGAAACACATCTTCCAATGTTACTGTCATCTCACCCTGTTGGCAGATAGAAGGTATTTGTCTTGGGATTCCATCTCTCAATCAATGCCTGCAACATAGCATGGTTCCGGGCAATTCGTGAATAATAGCAGATTCCACTTAACCCCAAACGATTTATCAATGTCCATTCAGCTGGTGTTACATCCGCTCGGATTCGTGACAACAGCGCTGGCACACCATCATTCATCCTCAACCCTGCCTCTTCCTGCATACACCAAAACAACAAACAACCATTCACTCCGTCAGGTTTTTTTCAAACATTCTGGAAATTCCTCCAGTAACCAGGTATCGGTTATACATAACCGGTATCGGTTCGGTAACTGATACCGGTTCCTCCTAACCGCTACCGGTCACTGTCAATTACATACACCTTCCCTAAAAACAACCACCTACGACAATAAATTGCTCATTTATTCCTCTCTGTATACACAGACATACCCGAAACCCTTGATTCCCTACCACGTAACACTTACCTCACCTGCAACCCTTGTTATCATGTTTTCTTTCTCATATCTACCCACCTACTCTCCCCCATCTTATTCATAACACATGCAAAAATCAGATCACCAATCAAAACATTTACCTCTTGGGTTGCAGTGGCTTGAGGTGGCCCTTGTCTTCCCTCTTGTCCCTACCTGCTGGATGCTTCTCCTCGTTCTGCCATGATCACCACCCTTTTCAAATTCACCTTTCTACTTTCTGAATCTCAGATCGCATTCACCTTCCCAGTGCAATCTTCTTTTCTTATTATCACTCAAAATCTCCCATGTAAATAAACCTGTCTCAGTCGTCAAAAAGCGTCGCGTTCGCGTATTTAACCTCTTGCATGGCTCTAAAATTAAAACTTAAGTTGCCACCCCTAGCTTTTCTATTTTTAGAAAAGCTCATACCTAAATAACCAATATCGGTTACTTAACCAATATCGGTCTATCAGCTACCGATATCGGTTCCTTAACCGACATCGGTTACACACCTATCTTTTTTCAACAGCATTCTTTTCTTCATTTCTCACCTAAATTTTTATCGCGCCCGCCTCTTTTCCTGCATACACAACACAATTTACCACATTTATTCATCCACCACACATAGCATCAAAATTTCATAAACATCATTTATTTTATACAAATACACAAACCATCAACTACGGATATCAAGCAACTATCAATCTATACATCATTTGGATCCAACTCATCAGTTACATATATCACAATGTCACAAAACCAACAATTCCTCACATAACCTGTCATTCATATATACGTGCAAAAAAACAAAAACATCAACATCATCCATCTATCAACATGTCAACTAAAACTCATCATACATTCTATATATTACCAATCATTAACAAAATATTTAAACACATTTTGAACACTGCATGTGGATCAAAACATCGTCTCTATATATATATATAAAGTTTTCAAAAATACAATGTGCCCTACATCGGGGGCCTCTGTGATCTCATCATACAACAAAAGCCGGCACGCAGGCCGCAATAACTGTCAAAAAATCTCGACTCGGCTCGCAGGGCCGGTCCCTCGTATCAAAAATAGATATATACTCGGCTCGCAGGCCGGTATCCACTATACAACCCCCTACTCGGCTCGTAGGCCGGTATAAAATAAATGAATGAATGAATACATGAATAATACATCGACACGCAGGCCTCTATCAATACACCCAGTTCACAGACCGGTGCCCATCTCTAAAATACAACAAACCATGTCTGGGATCTCTCAGCTCTCCCCACCGCCCTCGGCACCTCTCCCCGCTGGTCCCTGTGGTGCCTCGCCTCCTGCCTGTCACGGACACGCACCAGCTGTGGCTGCACCTCCCTGAGATCTCTGGCTGTGAGAGGTCTCTGCTCTATGTGCCGCATAGGGCTGATAATCAGCCCCGGTACCATCAAGAGATATCCTGATAGTATCGGGCCTCCGCTCTAGCCTCATGTAATGCTCTCGAGCCACCGTAGGTACTGGGGCTGGTCCCCTGACACCTACTACCAGTGCCCCCTGTGCCTGTGCTGTGGTGGTGGTGCCTGTGGTGGTGCCTGTGCCTGGGGAAGTGGTACCTGTACCTGTACCTGGTATGGGGTACCTGTGGCTGCTGCCTGTACCTGGTACCTGTGTGGCTGCTGCTGGGTGGTGTGCTGCTGCCTGTGCCTGTGCCTGAGCCTGGGCTAGCTGCCCCTGTAAGACACCTATCTGTGCCTGTGCCTGTGCTGCAGCTAGCTACCCCTGTAAGAGCTGCACCTGACCCCTGAGCTGATCTCTCTCTGCCGTCACCGCTGCCAAGTCTGGCTGTGCAGGCGGTACTATCCTGGCTGCCCTCTGCCCAGCCCACCATATCCTGTATGCTCCCGTGCACCCAGCATCATCTATGCCATCACCGGCTGATCTCTCTACTACCCAATCTGGATCCAAAGGTTGTGGTGCAGGCAGTGGGGCCTCTACATCATCTCTCCTGTACTGAGGAACGGGAGGTGGCTCGTCCTGTCGCAGCCCCATCTGCCTACGTACCCTCTCCAGGGGTATCCGCTCGTACTCTCCTGGCCTCCGTTCTACTATCCAGAATGTGTACTGGATTAGGCACAACTGTAAGCGAGCTCCTCTGCCAGGATGGTGACCTCTGTAGGGTCTCCATACAATGTCTACTGCTGTAAGGCCCTCTAGAAAATGTCTATAGTATGCCACATCCCGACCTGCCATGACTACTTGTGGCTGGCCCACGACCCCCAACCACATCTGAAAGCCATATCGGTATATGACCTGTGGCCCTCGCTGCTGGGGTAACCCTACTGGCCTAATGCATACGATGTGCTCATATGCCCAACAATGCAACAAAAATGTAGAGCAAATACCGAATCGCCTCCTCCAGCGATAGCCCCATAGCTCCCTGTACAATTACACCAGATATACTAGTGCCCAGGTGTAACAGGTATGCTCCTCCACCATCTCAAGCAACACCCCCATCAATGCTCATGGGAAGCGGCCTCCCTCTGAGTCCAGGAGGGCGAATGGGTTACAGCCAGTCGTGTCTCGTGTCGATGCGCACGGTAGATGTCACCGTACCTGATACTCGCACTATGGTAGGTCAGTAGCGTGGCTGCATCCCCAAAAACCTGCAGTATGCTATCCATGGCAGTCTCTGAATCTACCTGGAAGACTGCCTCTCCCTCGATAGGTAACCGAAGGATGTGATACACATCCTCCAATGTGACGGTCATCTCCCCAGTCGGGAGATGGAACACATTGGTCACCGGATCCCATCTCTCGATGAGGGTGACCATCAGGCTGTGATCTCTCTCTATCGCTCTGTACCTCTGGACTCCACCGAGTCTCACCTCGCGCATAATGGCCTAATGAGCCGCAGATACGTGTGGCCTCATCCGCACCAATAGCGGGGGCATCCTATCCCGCATCGTCAACTGCTGACGTGCCTGCAAAACCAACCCACATCCTTAGACCTACTCTTTATTACAACATCTACTTTATCATCTAAACACCCTTTTTTATCCCCCTGACTCTCTACCACCCCCCTCTAGTAACCTACCACCCTAAACACCCAAACCATCCTACCTAAAACCAACAAAAACAAAACCCAAACCAAACACGTGTAAACAAAACCCCAACACAAAACCAACTCCCACCCAAAACCCCCAATCCAACACCCACACCGACCCACAACCCAACCCCAACACCCAAAACTCAACCCTACACCAAACCCTTCTCCCACCTTCAATTCCAAACCCAACCCCACCCTACACCAACCCAACCCCAAAACCCCCAACCCAACACCGACAACAACAAAAACAACACCCACCCCAAACCCAACACCCACAACAAAAACAAAACCCCAACACAAAACCAACTCCCACCCAAAACCCCCAACCCAACACCCACACCGACCCCCAACCTAACCCAAAAACCTAAAATCTAACCCTACACCAAACCCTTCTCCCACCTCCAACTCAAACCCAACCCAACCCTACACCAAACCCTTCTCAAACCTCCAACTCAAACCCAACCCAACCCTACACCAAACCCCTCTCCAACCCTACACCAAACCCCTCTCCAACCCTACACCAAACCCTTCTCAAACCTCCAACTCAAACCCAACCCAACCCTACACCAAACCCCTCTCCACCCCTCACCCAACTCCCACACAAACCCACACCCACCCACAACCCAACCCAAAAACCCTAAACAACCAACACACCCACACCCACCCACAACCCAACCCAAAAACCCTAAACAACCAACCCACCCACACAACCCACAAAACACAGAAGCCACCGACGCCGGCCGATACATGACCGACCCTGGTCACCAACAACACTCCCTTTCCCTAAAATTGCGCGACCGATGCTGGTCGCCTAGTGACTGACATCGGTCACTGTCATCTCCCGGAGCCGAACCCCCGCGCGGCTCCCCAAACCCATTTTTTTACCTATTTCTTCCCATCTACCCACCCAAATACCCTAAAAACTTACCCACCTACCCACCTTAGCCTATCCAGCCTATCTACCCTCTCCCTTTTTCAAATCATTTCCATTTTCTCATTATTTCTTACAAAAGGTTAATTCCTACCCAAACCCCCAATTTTAGCATAATACAACCAAATCACCAAATTAAAGAGTTTCGAATCTACCCGAACGACGACGACACGTCGTCGTGGTGGGATGGGTGGTGGTGGTCCAGCTGGTCCAGCCCCTCCAGCTCCTCCTGCCTGTGCCATGGCTCCAATCCTGATCTGCTGGGTCCCAAGCCAATCAACTGCTGCCTCCTCCTTAATCGGGCCCACTATCAACTCTCTCCGCCAATACAATAGCTCCACCTCACTCAATCAAGCCTCTAATCTCAACTCTCCACGTCAGACAAGTCGATTTAGTTTTCAAATTGACAAAAGTGACAATGACCGGCTGTATTTTTCTTTTTATATAGGTTTTTAACATAGAACCGATACCGGTTTCAAATCGTGCACTAAGGAACCGGCGTCGGTTATCTAACCGGTACCGGTCATAGCATAACCGATATCGGTTTTTTACCCACCACATTGCCTCTTTACCACATCGCCTATATGCTCCTTATTTACTCTTTAGCCATTTTTGACTTCACCGGCCCGACCCAAGGCCGCAACCCAACAACTTGGCCCGACCCAAGGCCTCAACCTACCCATTTGGCCCGACCCAAGGCCTCGACCTACCCATTTGGCCCGACCCAAGGCCTCGCCCTACCCATTTGGCCCGACCCAAGGCCTCACCCTACCCATTTGGCCCGACCCAAGGCCTCAACCCACCCATTTGGCCTGACCCAAGGCCTCAACCTACCCATTTGGCCCGACCCAAGGCCTCAACCTACCTATTTGGCCCGACCCAAGGCCTCGCCCTACCTATTTGGTCCGACCCAAGGCCTCAACCTACCTTATTTGGCCCAACCCAAGGCCTCGCCCTACCCATTTGGCCCGACCCAAGGCCTCAACCTACCTATTTAGCCCGACCCAAGGCCTCCACCTACCTATTCGGCCTGACCCAAGGCCTCGCCCTAACCATTTGGCCCGACCCAAGGCCTCAACCTACCTATTTGGCCCGACCCAAGGCCTTGCCCTAACAATTTGGCCCGACCCACGGCCTCACTCTACCCTTATGACCTGACGCAAGGCCACAACCCAACAACTTGGCCCGACCCAAGGCCATATCACTTCAATACCATACCCACAATCAACGTTTTATTTTATCCATCCATCATGTAGCTTTTTGTTCAATCGAGCTCACCTGTTCATGTTTTAGCATGATTAGGGTCCTTGACTTGATCTGTCGACCAACTTTGCCTAGACTTAGACCGTGATGTTTATCTCAACCAAACTAACCATTTGGTACTGCCGGACATGCCTAAATGTTCCTGTACCTTACCTGTTATATACCCTGGAGCTACTTCCTATGCCTTGGATACCAGGATTATATCACCCTTGTTTGGATAAACTATCAACCTTTGCCTATACATCACTGGTTTGCTCATCAAATCATGTACCCTAGTCGCACTAATGCATTTCAACATGCATCTGCTTCCTTGGACCTACCCCACCACCTTACCATCCTCTCTACACCATGTACCCTTTATCAACCCTATCCCTGATTTCCCGTTCACCTCAATCTATGATAGATTTGAGGGGGATTACCTATATCCTTAACAGGAGAAACCACTTCATATTATTGTCCGCGCAGCTTTACAAAACAAGCTACACGAAAATAAGGGGCTAATGTAGACACCAAATTCGTGTCTTACGACCCCTTGTGACCCGCATCCCATTTTGCAACCTAACCTCATTACCTAAACTTTACACAATTATTTATTAATTACCTTATAATTGATAAATCCACATCACCTTACCTGCCACCCTCACTTTGCCACCTCATCATGACCTAGCCCTAACCCTAAACTAACCTAATTAGGACCCATGACTTGGTCTAGACTCACATCCATAACTAATGCCTCCTTACTCGCGCCCAAAGCCGACCTTCTAGCCACTTGACCAAGCCCGCAACTGATCTCTCGGGAGAAAAGCAGGGAAGGTGGGCTATTTTACTAAAAATAGCCTACTTTTTCCTTACCGATGCCGGTTCCTACTCAACTGCCGTCGGTTACGCAACTACCATCGGTTCCCTGTAAATGGCCTCCCCAAACCAAAAAAAAAAAAAGGATCAGAATTTCATTTTGGAGATTAAATCAAAGGATTTCTGGAGCAACAGAGAGCATTGCGAGTGAGGAACAGGGTCCTGATCTTCATTTAATCAGAGCAGAGATGAGTAAAGAAACCAGAAGTGCTTGCAACCAGAGGAGATCAACTTGCATCTTCGTCAAAACCAGTAAGTCATATCTTGCATTTCCTCTGTTATAAACATTTCTTATGCTTCTTTGAATCACAGTCCTCCTAAATTCCTGTCTCTGAATCTACTACCCAATGTGTCATTACATCTAACTGTTATTCTTTTATCTTCTAATCGTCCCATTTCCTAATATCATCCATAAACCAGCCTTACAAAACACCATAGCTACTAAGAAGATCCTAGAACCCACCGGTATCGGTTATCCATAACCGGCATCGGTTGCCTGTAACCGCCATCGGTTCCTCTGATCAAAACCAGAAAACCAGCCTTCCCCCTACCCAGTTCAACGAGACAATTTAATTGATATTTTGCAGTCTTTTGTGTTAATTCATATTAGCAGGGGAACTGACCACCTTTGAAAGGAAGTTTCATATTTCCTGGGCCCAAGGTAGTTTCCTCATTTATTGTTTAATCAAAATCTTGTGGTCTTGTGTTCTTATTTGCAGGTAGTCCTTCCAAGACAAAAAGGAGTTCTCCGCAGTCAACCTGATCTTTCTCTACGGTACGCGCACACCATCTCGACATTCAACAGGTATTCCTCCTAACCCTAACCTTATCTGTTTCTAAAAGGAACGAAACATTTCCGAGTGAAACACTATGTTCACTAGAATTGAAGAACAACAAGCAGGAATGCAATGCATGTGTTTTAAACCCAAATCGAAAATTATGTTCGATGAAGCAATAGAGATGACTTTCACTAATGTGAAACTAGGAAAGTAAGACAAATTCTTTACGAAATATATAACAAAAGCAGCAACATCAAGTATGCTTCCTAAAATGAAAATAAGCAAGAGAAAGAAACTCAAAATGGGTCCCACCGGGCGTACCAAAATGTTTCATTCGGAATGACTCATTCCTATAGAAACAGATAAGAGTTAGGTCCTAGGAGGAATACCTATAGAATGTCGAGATGGTGTGTGCGTACCATAGAGAAAGATCAGTCTGATTGTGGAGAACTCCTTTTTGTCTTGGAAGGACTACCTGTAAATAAGAACACAAGACCACAAGATTTTGATTAAACAATAAATGAGGAAACTGCCTTGGGCCCAGGAAATATAAAACTTCCTTTCGAAGGTGGTCAGTTCCCCTGCTAATATGAATTAACACAAAAGACTGCAAAATATCAATTAGATTACTTGGTTGAAACTAGTAGGAGAAGGCTGGTTCTGGTTATAGTCAGGGTAACCGATACCGGTTTCTGGTAACCGCCGTCGGTTGGGTCTAGGACCTGTAGGTTGATTGTTTTGGTGGGGTGTTGTGTTTCTTGGTGTTTGGTAAGGTTGGTTTATGGATGATATTAGGATAAATGAGATGATGAGGGGTAAAAGAATGACAGCTAGATGCAATGGGATCTTGAGTAGTGGGTTCAGAACTGGATTTAGGAGGATCGTGATTCAAAGAGCATAAGAAATGTTATAACAGAGGACATGCAAGATATGACTTACTGGTTTTGGTGAAGATGCAAGTTGATATCCTCTACTGCAAGCACTTCTGGTTTCTTCACTTGTCTTTGCTTGGTTAAGTGAAGATTTGGACTCTGTTTTTCACTCCCAATGATCTCTGTTGTTTTTAAAAATCATTCGACTGATCTCCCAAATGAAATTCCGATCCGTTGTTTTGGTTTAGGGAGCCCATTTACAGGGAACCGATGGCGGTTACGTAACCGACGGCGGTCGAGTAAGAACCGACATCGGTAAGGAAAAAGTAGGCTATTTTTAGTAAAATAGCCCACCTTCCCTGCTTTTCTCCTGAGAGATCAGTTGCGGGCTTGGTCAAGTGGCTAGAAGGTCGGCTTTTGGTGCGAGTAAGGAGGCATTAGTTATGGATGTGAGTCTAGACCAAGTTCATGGTCTTAATTAGGTTAGTTTAGGGTTAGGGCTAGGTCATGATGAGGTGGCAAAGTGAAATCCTGGTGGCGGGTAAGGTGATGTGGATTTATCAATTATAAGGTAATTAATAAATAATTGTGTAAGGTTTAGGTGATGAGGTTAGATTGCGAGATGAGATGGGGGTCACAAGGGGTCGTAGGACACAAATTTGGTGTCTACAAAGATATTGTGTATAGCCAAGAAATTAATTATTACAAATAGAAACACGACTGAAAGGCATGGGAAATGTGATATCAATATGATCAGGATCAAAATTTCCACCAAGGTAGTCAAGCCAAGACTTCCCAAGTGTAAGTGGAGAAGTCTATGCAATAAGGAATGATAAATGGAAGAAGCAGAGGCCATAAAAAATGGTAATATGAACATATCCTTGATAGAGATAAGGAGAATGAGATGGAGGAGATCATCTAGTGTGAATCCTAGCCGAGATAAGCCAACATGTGTACAAACAATATCAAAGTAAGTAGGATCAAATAGAATGTGTTTCCAATAAGATTTATTCATGAAAAGAGTGCATGTGAATGGTGGAAGTGTAGATGTAGGTTCTTCATGAGAAGATGAGGAAGGTGAAATGGAATCCAATGTAAGGATATATCCCCAAGAAAGTACCATAGCATTAATAGAAGAAGAGGGTGAGGGTGAAGCAAATGGGACAATGTCCAATACACAAATAGTTCTTTTGAGTGGAGGAAAGTTGACAAGATAGTCCATGGGTTGTTGATCATCAATGGGATGTATAGCAGTAACAAAATCTGGAGTAGGTGATGCAGTGGTTAGATCTAGGTTGAAATATTTGAATGGTTCACGATCAGCGATGATTGTATATTCAAAGCCTTAATGTAATAATTTAGCACGCTGGTGAAATGTAGAAGGCACTGCCTACATGGTGTGAAGCCATGGCCTACCAAGTAAGAAATTGTACTTAACTAGGAAATCGATAACAAAGAATACCATAAGAACATTTTTTGGTTCGATGGTGATAGGTAAAGTAATGGTACCTATACATGGATGCATAGAAGAATAATACACAGAGAGAGAGAAATGGAGTGGACTACCATTAGCTGAGGAAAGGAAAATATTCTAAAGGAGTGATAAAGTACACATATTGAGCTGAGATCCATTATATATTATAGTTTACTTAATACCCATATGATATATGTGATCTGTTATATACATGGGAAGATCATTGTTATAAATAGAAAGATTGGTAGTTATATTAGATAGAAAAGTAAGTTGTTAAGAAAATGCATCTACGAATGACTGATATACTATGTCTGGATGAGTAGTAGAAGGAATGCAAGTAGTATCCAAGAGAGAAATGATTTTATCTCTACAATCAGGATTGGCTAGCAAGAAATTGTGGACGGAGATATCCATGATGAGAGGATCTTAGGAAAATGAAAGAAATGAATAAATGAAGACCCAAGAGTTTTTGAATGAGACGGGTTTACCAAATGAAAAATATGGAATTATGTTAAACCCTAAGATATTGTAGAGTCATGTGTGATAAATAAATGATAAAGCACAAATATGACATAAGAAATAAGCTAATGAAAATTGAAACCATAAGTATAAGAGAGGGAGTAGAAGACTTAGATGATTTCATAATAAATCCTGAAGTGTTTTGGACTAAAAATTTGATGAACAGGAGGAATATATTATCAAAACTGCACTTAAATTTGTTTGTAACTACTGGAATAGGATGGACCAGGGCACTTGAAATGGGGCTAGGGTGACTAGGTGTTAGACACCTCGTATGGGTGCATGTGACTATGCAAGATCTTGGAAATTGGTTTTTCTTGTGTTGCAAGGTGGTCGCTAACCTTCACCTTTGGTCTCCTGTATGTCATTGGATGATCACAAAACTATCCCGTAACTTGCAAAACAAATGATATCGTATAAAACCCCAAACTACATAAAATCATATAAAAGAAAGATTAAAATGGGGAGTCAAACTGACCTTGACAATCAACCAATAAAGTGAACTTATGACTGAGCATTGCACTACATCTCAGATTCCATGTAGTTCTTGTGCATGTGTGTAGAAATCGTGCCCTAGGGCCATTGCACAAGCATGCATGATATCAGGTGATAAATAGATGTACCAAAGTAAATAGATGTGTGGATGGAAAAATGAACTTCCCCTCCTATGTGTGTATACAGAAAATGTAGTCCCTTGTCCCTTGTGTGGATGCTAGATGGATTCCTTAATGCTCTTAGAAGACCTTTGGATGCAACCATAGGTGATGATAATAGATGCTTAGAGCTTAATCCTTTTTAATGGTCACATAGATTTGTATTTATATGATTCTCTTTTTTGAATTTTGTAATTAAAAACTAAAAGGAAAACCCATATAAAAACAAGATGCCAAAAAGATAAAAGAGGCCCAAAATAGGCAAGTAATATACAAAGAGGTTGGGGTGCCCAAAGGGGATGAGGGTGTCTGGGCACTGGTGTCCTAGCTAGGCATTAGTATCCAGAGTCAATAAAGATAAAATAATGAAGATCAGACTGGGTTGTGGGGTGCGTAAGACCAAAGAGGAAACAAAAAAATAGAAAAAGAGGACAACGATAGATGTCAATTACTAGTTTCTTCACTTAGGAATCATATTTATATTTGTATGTGATTAAGACCTATGAATGTACCCAAGTGCATGATTTTATGTCTACAGTCACCAGTGTATACTTTTCTTACTTAAGATCCATGCATATAACAACATAGTAAAATATTAGTATGTGTGTGAATCTGTGTCTACATTTTCCCCCCTTTATGCTATTTTAATGAAATTCAAGTAGTGTAAAGGAAATAAGGAACATACCTATATAGAGTTTGCAGAAGCCATGTTGCAAAATGCGTGTAGAATGTATAAACTTATAGCGCAGAGAACCATGGATCAACATTTTGACCCATGTGGCGTAAGTGGAGATAGCTAATTATCGTAAAGAATACTTGGAGAAATAATTGAGATGATTTAGAGACTTTGGATATTTTGAATTGTTATAAAAAGGATATTGAAGAGGTAGGGATTGATCAATTCCCAAACTAATTTTGTTTGTAAATGAGAGGATTTGGGCATCCTACCACAAGAGGAAGAGTTTTGGGGAGAGAGGTCTAGTTTTACTCTCCATCCATGAATGCATCCCCAAAAGTCCCAACTACTGTAGATAGATAAAGACCAAATTTAGTTCTGATTAGTTTCATTTGAAAAAGTGTTTATCCTGATTGAAGAACCCATATAGAAGTAGTATAAGATAGGAAATGACTTCTCATTACCCCTACTTGATCCAAAAATAACCAGATTATTACTACCTGATCTCAGACTTGTTGGTCATCAAATAGGACTTCAAGAAGAGAAACAGTCAGGGGACAAGAAGTCCCTCCTCTTTAATGGGAGAGGTTCCCTTATTCAGAAACGAACCTATTTAAACATATACAAAGTATGGTTTTCTTGTGGAACTTGGATATTATGAAAGTGTTTTCTATAAGGATCATCAATTACAAAAGGACTGAGGAATGAAAATGTGAGAAAGAGCAGAAAGGCACCATTCAGAATTATAGATGACAGAGTAATTCCTTATGCATGCGAGGGTACAGTGAATTAGAACAAGATCATTTGTATCATATTAAGAAGATGAAATTTGAAAAGACACAAAGTTCTGTAAATAACATCTGTGAGAATACAAAGCTTCTCAACATAATACAGATAAATAATCTAATAAAAGTAAATGAGTAGCTTGGGAAAAAGGAAACCAGATAGACAAAGAATGAAAAGTCCTTCTGTATTGATTTCTTTATGATTTATTTACACTTTCAGAAATAAGCCAAGTTCTTCCTTCTTCAAAATGGTGAGGAGAGGCCATTTTATAGTTTACAAATCAGTTACTCTCGGTAACTACTTATTTTAAGTAAAGATTAGTTAAAGGGTTGCAAATCGCAATGCCCCAACTAATTACAACAAAACCAAGAGAAAGAATGGGAAGAGAAGAGAAGAATTAGGAGAAGAAGACAGGTGCTTATGACTGGGAGGGACCCACCATCTTTAAAATCTGCTGTTTGAATCTCTTCAATGCCTCGGCTATGTCTCTGCCACGTGGGACTGATGTATTGGTGGTAGACTGAGTCCAAAATCCGAGGCACTTCTCCATTTCCTTATCGAACTCGACATGAGTGTGATAATATTTATTTACTTCTTCAATGGCAGATTGAAGAGAACAGATCTCCTTCATTTTTTCTTTGGAAATGGAGCTTTCCTTGAATAGATCCCCTTTGACAAAAGCTCTGAATTGAGATTTGATTTCTTGTTAGGAGAGAGGCACACCAAAAGTCTCATCCTGAAGATGGCAATGTATATCTTTGAAAGCAGATACAACTAGTGTTTTGAAGGCCTCACCCTTCTGCCAGCTATTCCTTAATTCTCCCAAAGCCTCCTCCAGGACCTTGATCTTCCATTCCACGCTGTAGACCCAAGACTTTGACAAATTATCCTTTGTATCCTCGAAGACTTTTCTTGCCATCAAAATATTTTCATCTGTTTGTCCCATGAGGCAGAGGTCTACTATGCAACTGCTCCAAAGTTTTAGTTCTTTATCAATGCTCCCAATAGTGGAGGAGAGCTTCTGTTGCAAGTTGTTCACCTTCCCGTGGAGTTTGAAAGCTTCATCAATGAAGTTCAATCCCGTAACAAGCATATCATCCACCATGGCCTCCATAGCTCTGCCATAGATGGAATACTTGTGTGTATCTTTGATACTCTCTACCTCATCTTGGCTCAAAATTACAGGAGGAATGGATACGCGCGTAGGAAATTTGGTTGCAAGGGTTCGAGCATGAAAGTAGTGTGTAAAAATGCATAGGGGCAGTTTCATTATATAGCCATTTAGGAGAGAGAAAGGCAATGAATGTGCATTGAATACATACCTACCAAATTGAAAAGCAAGATATTCGGGTAGAGCGGGAAAAATTAGCACGAATGGCACTTGGTTAATTTGGGACATGAGGGACGTGAAAGCGCAAAGTACGTGGTTCGATTGATTTGGGAGAAGTGGGGAAAAGATGCAAAAATTCTTTTGGGACATGTGGGACAATAGTACGTGGAATATGTGAATCAGCCGACTCGGGTGAAAATGGAACAACTGGTTCGGGCGAACTTGGGACATTTGGGACAAAAAGTTCTGACGGGCCCGAAAAGAACAGACTTCGGGTAAACCGGCTGATCGGGGAATAGAGGGCCCAATTGAACTTGGGACACACAGGACAAAAATGTCTGACAGGCCCGAAAAACACACAAAATGACCCAAAAACGTAGATTTTCCCAATTTCTTGACTTTTCACATTAACAGTAAACAGAAAAGACACTTAACCTCAAAATTTTAAATTTTCAACTTCTTAAAAACAGGGGAATTTTGAGTGGACAACAGTTGGCTCCTTCTGGGGATGACTTGGCATAAATTCAAAGAATGAGACAAGGTAAGAATTTAGACAAACTCAGGGAAGTAGACCAGTACCTTATCCATTGGGCCACGGAGTCAAAAAGTAAACCAATACAGAGGACAACACACCAAAACAAAGGGAAAGAAAAACAAAACGCTATATAGAATATACACAGGACTTCCTAATCACCTATGACTTGAAAAATTTCAGGTACTACCCACTATCCATCCATATAATCAAGGTAAAAAGAATTCTTACCAGCGAAGTGCCTGATCTTGAAAGGTCCGAGCCAAAGGGAATCAAACTTTCCATGGCTGCCACGAGGTTCATGCCTTTTATCCCACAACAAAACAGTGTCTCCAACTTGGAAATATCTGAACGTGGCTTTCTTATCAAACATGACCTTTACTTTCTGCTAGTGAGCAGATATCCTATTAGCAACTTCCAATCTGTCCTCATTCAATTTTTGAAGATACATGATTCTCTTATCCAAAGCGTCATTGAAACTGGTATCTTCAATGGCCTTCATTATGTGCAAGGCTGGTAGCTCCACTGTTACTGGAAATTGAGCTTTTACTCCATATACTACCTGAAAAGGAGACATCCCAATGGCTCTCTTAGGTGTGATCCTATCTGCCCAAAGAGCATCATAGAGTTTCTTGTGCCAGTTTCGTTGGGACTCATTGACTAATTTCCTTATAATTGTCACCAGATTTGTATTTGTGGATTCTGCTTGTCCATTTCCCTAAGGATAGTAATCTAAGGAGTGAGCCAAAGAGATGCCATATCCATAGCAAAAATCCATCATCTTAGTTGAAGAAAAGTTGGAAGCATTATCTGTCACAATCTTGTTGGGCACACCATACCTTACCAAGTTGTTTTCTTTGATGAAATTACATACTACTTCGGAAGTAGTACTCTTAAATGGCTATAATACCTTACCAAGATGTATTCAATGCACATTCATTACCTTTCTCTCTCCTAAATGACTATATAATGAAACTGCCCCTATGCATTTTTACACACTGCTTTCATGCTCGAACCCTTGCAACCAAATTTCCTGCACGCGTATCCATTCCTCCTGTAATTTTGAGCCAAGATGAGGTACAGAGTATCAAAGATATGCACAAGTATTCCATCTATGGCAGAGCTATGGAGGCCATGGTGGATGATATGCTTGTTGCGGGATTGAACTTCATTGATGAAGCTTTCAAACTCCACGGGAAGGTGAACAACTTGCAACAGAAGCTCTCCTCCACTATTATAAAATTCCAATAGAAAATACCTGTGGAATTATACATGTTTCAACTTCTTAAAAGCAGGGGAATTTTGAGTGGACACCATGACCCTTATAGGCTTTAATTATTTGCCGATAATTTACTCCTTTTAAGTAATCAATTTAAAATAATGCAAGACAATAATGACAATTGCACACAGATTGATTACAGAGTTCGGCAATTGCCTAACTTCTCCGGGTTCGTGGTCGAACCATTCCACTAGTCAAAACTTGTAAGTTACAATAGTACTTTCATAAGAAAACCTAATGGAATTTTACTTGCCTATCAGTACACCAGTTCTTTAAAAAACTTCCGATGATCAGTTGAATTGTTCTTCACCTTCCTGATGCACAATCTCCTTCGGCTTCGATCAGCCTTCCCGATGCTATTAATGCGAAGCTAGCACTCTGGTCGACAATCCAAGATTTGCAAGTAAAATGGTGTGTCTCAATGGGCCTATTGGGTAGTTTATAATTTACTCCCAATCACAAATATTTTGTCTACTATTGCCTAAAATAATAGGCCAATAGACAATACCTGTGGACACATCCCACAAATAAAAGCTTAACAAATAATAAGCTTGGGATATCTATGTCTCAATGAACTAGGTACCCTATTTATACAATTTTAGGGCCCTTGAAAAATGCAATTACATATAATCCTAGGCTAATATTAGCCTAAACCCATACATGAATTTTGGGATAAAAAGTCCCATTTGGGCGGATTTACTTATGAAAAGGGATTAATTCCCATTTTAGCCGATTTGCATTTGATAAGGGATAATATCCCAAATGAGCGGCTTTTGTTTGAATGAGGGTGGTTTGCTTATTTAAGTGGGATATCCCACATTTGGTGCCATTAAATTTGGGTAAGGTTTTAATAACCCTTGCTCTCACCATTTTTCATGTGGAACATTCCACGCATGGGCCTAGCCCCCCTACCACCACTTCATTTCCTCCTCCACATGGAAGCTTCCACGTATGGCATTTGCCTCCCACAACACCACTTCACCACCTCCTCCATGTGCATGGAAGTTTGGTAATAGCATGTGGCAGTTTATACTAATGTATAAACATATATATATATATATATATATATATATATATATATATATATATATATATAGTGGTTTGGCATATATGCGTGCCATTTGGAAAGTGGACTTACCAAGATAATATAATTTCGACCCATACAATGTGGCATAGAAATAATTAACTTGGTAAATAGCATATAGCCCACTTATTGTCTCCCGATAGGAAAATCGAGATAATTCGACGAGTGGTGGCAAGCCACGTGGTGGCTTGTGGACCCACCATGTCGGTGATAATACCATAGTCCACATGGCAGTTGGGCTCTCCTTCGTAATAAAAGTTGAGCCTCTTGTTCCCGTGCACCATTTTTACACTCGTCGAATACCGGTGATCAAAAACCAACAAACGACTCCCTTTTTCCTTTTCGCCACATGTCGTAGTGCCAATGGTCCAATATTGACTAGTTGACTAGAGTTGACTTTCCTGCTGTCTGAACTTTGACCGAACATATCTAGAGCTCCCAATGTCCGTTTTCCGCGTTCTCACAGTCATTGGAAAGATCTCGAGCTAATCTTCTACACTGACACCATTTAGGGATGTTTAGGGAACTTTCAAAAATGATCCCTTGATCACTACTCCTATAGTAATGAGTGTTCTGATTTGAATAATGTTGGATGGATTTTAATTTAGGTCATCTAGAAGTGATAGTAATGTAAAGTGACTCCCAAGTTAGGTCATTTAGGAGTGATAGTAACTATGATGCATCTCCCAAGTTAAGTTGTCTAGGAGAAATAGTAAATTTGCTTATTATGGCCAAGGGCATAGAGATGAGGGACCAAAAAGTAGCCAATTTTTTTTATTTTAAGTGAAAAACAAACACATTTGTTGAAAGCATGAGCACATTATGAATTATTAGGATTGGTAATTACCAAGCCTAAAATGTGATTGCATATTATAATGTGATCGCGCTATAACACGAGTGAGTTTTTAACATGATCACGCTATATAACGTGAGCGCATTATAACACATTCGTGTTCCTATTTAAAATATGGTATATGTGCTTAAGGGAGGGATATATTTACCAAAATATAATTTTTTCATTTATTAATATTTAATTTAGGATACTTTATTATTTCTTATACTTTAAATTTATTTTAGTAAATATAAGAAATTAGCGTCACTCTATAGCTTATAGAACTAGTCTCATAGCTCCATCAATCACGGTTTAGAAGATGGTTTTTCATATTCTATATATTGGTTAGTACATAGGTATTTTTCACTATTTCATCATTCATCCTAAATCATTTTATGATTTGAATTCTACAATTGATGTCTATTTTGGGAAATAATATAGTCAGTGTTTAAGTTTTGGGGCCTTTTGGATTGATTACTTAACATTTGTAGCGTAGTGTTAAATTTCTCAAAATTAGAATTTACAAACATTGCAAATCCCAAAGGTAGTGACAACTGCTCGAATATATGGACTCATGCAATTCCTTATAAAATATAATACAGTCAAAACACATATGCAAGTTTTTAATCGATTCAAATAATCAAGACAATGCTCATCATGAGGTTTGTGAAGAATCTGAAACATCATGAGGATAAAGGGTTCAATCAAACAAATCATGGGGTCTGTGAAAGATGTTAAACATCAAGAGCTTCAACAAGATTCAAATCATTAAGGGAATGGCCATCAAGAGCATGAAAAGAGAATCTCACCATGAGTGATTTTGGAAATCATCTCAGGCTCAAAAAAAATGAATATATTATGAGAGTGTTTATAAACACTTAATCAATTCTTGGTAATGTACTCACATCTTGCAAGTCAAGGAGGTGGAATTTTTAGTGTTTCAGTACAATGTGGAGGTCCAATAACATGGAATTAATTCTTAGGACATTCCTCCAAGTTTCATTCAAGGATCAATCCTTCTATCAGGAGGATAGAACCTATATCCATGAGGAGAAATTGAGAAAGAGGGTGTCTAGACATCATAAACATGTTTCCACTTAGGTGACATCCTGGGTAGAGAGGTGAATTATGAGATTAAGAAGAGATCGTCATGTTTAAAGGTGAAAAAGTGAGGCTCAAGGAGTGAATTGATGATCATCATATCTTAACTCTACCATTGTGTCTAAATATCTTCTTGAAATAATTCAAAATGATCTAGTCAGGCTAGTGAAGCATCTAAGACCATCATGTGTGAAGGATCAAGAAGTCACCTATTCTCATGAGAGGGATATGTAAAAGAAGTGTATGAGCATCATAAATTTATTTCCATTCAAGGAGTATTTTTTGAATACTGGATCGGTAAGAGTATGATCTTCCTATGGATACGTTTTCATGTGAATTGATTAACCAAAATATTCAAAATTTAAACCATGAAAACCAATCCACAAAGTGAAATATTGTTCTGAAATCTTCTTGAATCCCTCTCCAGGTGCCAACCTGCTATCTTGTGTGATGATAAAATTTTGCTTGAAGATATTACTAATGCATTGGTTAAAAATGTGTAAGTTTATAAAAAGGTTTAACAAGGTCCATTATTCCATTGAAATTGAAGTGCATTAAGAGACTAATTCTCTTGACAAGCCTAGAAAACACCAAGTTCGGCCCATTTTTGGAGCCTATGTGCATCCTCCGAGGAGGGTCATAAAAATGTATTAACTATCCAAAGGTGGTATTTGAAATAATTTGAAGGTATTAGGAAGTAGTTTTAGGAATATTTAGGAAATTTTTGATCATTCAGGGATAGTCTGTTGAATGAGTAGGGTTTTTCAGGTGCAAGGAATGAGTAGTCAAATTATGACACCTTGAATTCTCTTAGATGATTCTGGGAGCTCCATAATGACTTAGGAGGAAGAACACGTAGGTACCAAAAATATTGAATTATTCTTTATATTATGGGAGCATCTATTTTGATGTAATGCCATCAAAGGTGATGCTAGAAATCATCTCATACTCTCAAGAAATACATACCTCTCAAGAGTGTTTCTAAACACTTTAATTAGTGCTTGGTAATGAGCTAAATACATTGTGGAGGTCCTAAACATTTGATTAACCTTCAATTTCTAATTCCATGTGGATAAAATTGATCAAAATGGTGTTCTCCACAATGGTATCAGATTCTTCTCCGCAATGGTATGGCTCAAGAAGACTCCTAAGTTTTATAACCCAATTCTAGGTATATTTATCTTCTAAGAATCCTTATCATCTAACATATTACTATTTTCTTATTAAAACCCCAAAATAGGGTTTTAGATAACCTGATAGGGAAAAAATTCATATTTCTTATCATACACACCCTTTTTGACTCATTTACCTATTAAATAAGATTTAGGAGGATTAAATTCAAGTTTCTTATTTTATAACCCATGATCTGTGGATGCCTGATATGCTGCCAACATTAAGATTTAGGTGAGAAAAACCATAGTCAGAGTTTGAAAAAATGCACAATTAAGGTTGGAATTAAATGTTATATTTCATGAATTACCCAGATATATAATATTGTAATAGAAATTAAAACACCAAAATATGATATACCCATTTGAATATCAGCGGCAATAGAAAACCAAGAACACCAAAATGTAGATAAATGATCACAATATGGAAGTATAAGTTATAGGACTAAGGACGTAGCAATATTCAATCCATTTCCTCTTAATATAACATCAATATGTGCATCCTTCTAGTCACTCCATGCATCCTTCCTTTGACTATACCTCCTTCACTTTCAACCTTCACCCTGGCTTAGAGGAAATTCCTAACAAGGTTTTAAATTGTTTTTAGTGTGCAAGGATGATTACCCAAGGTGATAAATTAATTCAGTAAGATTAAATGAAAGATAACTTCTCTCGGAGGCCTAAAAGATGACATTTTAGGAACCATTTTACAGCTGGTAAACACACTTTGGGAATGTTCAGGGAAATTCTAAAGCATCTGAAGGTGATTTTGAAGAGAATTGAAGTTGTCTGAAGAATTTAGTAAATTTTAGGAAAGAAAATATCATTCAAGATCCATTTATTCAACAGTGGGTATTCAGAGTGTAGGGAATGAGAGCTTCAATGGTGAATTTTGTCTTCTATGGATGATTTCGAGAGTTCCTGAATGATTTTAGAGGGAAAAAATATGCATCAAAATGTATGTGTAATAGACAGTCACTTGGATAAAAATTATAATCAAGAGAATCATGAGGTCTATGAAGGATCTGAAACATCAAGAACCTAGTTAAAATTCAAGTCATCAAGGGAATGATCATCATGAGCATGATGATAAATGATTTCCATGAGTGGTAATTAGTAATTTCAACCTCACAAATGGTGCATATCTCTTGAGATTGTTTCTAAACACTTCAATCGATACTTGGTAATGTTCTCACATCTTGAAATTCAGGGAGTGTCTTTCATAGTGCTTCAATGTAGTTAAAGTTCAAGAAGATGGAGCTCGCCCTCAAACATTCCTTAAAGTCTCATTCTAGGATCAATCCTTCCATATAAAGGAGGAAACCTATTTCCATGAGGAGAAATTGAGTGAATATGTGTCTAGATACTATAAGCATGTTTCCAATTATGTGACATCTTGGTCAAGGAATTGAATTATGAAGTTTAAAAAGGGTGTCATAATGTTCAAATTTGAAATGGGAAGCTCATGGAGTAAGCTAAGGACCAACATATCTTGAATCTGCCATTCATGTTCAAAACCTCTTCAAGGAACAATCCAAAAATGAGATTGTCAAGCTAATAAGACATTCATGACCATCATGTGTGAAGTATAAAGACATCATCTATCTATATGAGATGCATATGAGCAAAGAGGTGTATGAGTATATTGAATTTGATTCCATCCTAGGATAATTCTGGAGTCAAGTGGGGTAAGAGGATGATCTTCATATAGAGCGACCAGGCACGTAAGAATGATAAATCATATGAATTTTACTTAATTTCACTCACTTAGTAGTGTTCATAAAAACTCATTCAAACCTTGTAGTGTGATCAAAATTTAAAGGAGGAAGGACATTAAAACCACCTCATTTCAATCTAATAGGTGATCAAATGACAAGAATATCATTCAGTGATAAATCCTTTCATCTAAATGGTGAATACCTATTTAGTAAGTGATAGATAATCAGAAAATGGTTTAAGCATCATGGAGTTGATTTGTGATCACTAGGGTTAATTGTGGATGCCTAGAAAATTAAGAGAGTGATCCTCGCTCTTGACTTGTAATTAGAAGAGAGCATCTTGTTCCTATCACAATTTAGATCTCATAACAATGTTTCTAAACACTTAAGTCATCACTTGAGGTTTTAGAAACATGATTTCAATTCATGGTAACTCATTTTTACCTTTTTTTCATGTTATAAGTTTTGTCACTCAAAAACACAACCTAGGGTGATAGGAAGGTGTTTTCAAACTCACAAATTTAGTCCCCATCCTCAAAATATCCTCACCCATGGTAAAAAATATTCTATTTATGCTAATTACCCATTATATGAGAGGTACCTATCAAAATTTTAAAATATTCACCTATCACCATCTGGTGACCATCTGTCTAGAGCTTGCAAATTAAGGGCTAATTTTTTTCTAGAACCGAAAGGGGTGGCTGCAGTATTTTGAAATTCTTTATAAAACCTTCAAGTATTAGATAAAAATGGATTTTACCAACATGTATATCATTCGCATACCTTTCCATTTCATATTTTCTCCCTCTTAATTCCTTACGAAGCTCCCAAAATCCTCTAGAAGAAATCATGATTTCACCATTAGAATGTTTGTTCCCTTCACCTACAAAATCTCATTGTTGATACAAATTATCCGTGATAGAGAAAACCTTTCCTAAATCTTCCTAAATCACCTCTAAAACTTAAAATATTTCCCTGACATCATGTTTGGAATTCTTAATATATTTATTTAACTCTCTCATAGGGTGTTTTATTAGCTTAGAATGGCCATTTTAGACTTGTGGAGGAAGTTGTCATCCATCAAGTTACATTGAAACTCATCAATCATCATATTCAATCATACCTACACATTGAAACAAACTTAAAAACCTTATTGATAATTTATTTTGAGACAAGGTTGAGAGTTGTAATGACCTATTTTGGCTAAAGGAAGGATGCACCAGTGACTGGGAAGTGAAAGATTCATCTTTGGGCTTAGTTGTCATGCTTAAAGTTTGATTTTTTCATACCATACATTTTTCATGGCAACACCCTCTTGTACCAATTTCACCAAAAAAAAAATTGTAATACACAAAATTATTTCATTCATTTCTTGTCCATATATGAAATTATTTCAAAGGTTACTTAGTAAAAACACAAAAGGATATCTAAAAAGTATTTCTCTTAATGTTGATGTAGATTTGATTGCTTGTGAAGCATATGGCACTTGAATCAACCTTTCTACTCCTACAACAGGGTGAGAATGTACTAATTTATTTAGCATAAATCTTGATGAAAATTTTGATTTTATTTCTCTATAGAAATTAAATAAATGTGTGGAAGATTTTACACATTTTCACCTAATCCTACCATAAATTTTGTTGAGTTTTATATATATATCGATGTGATGCACTCTTTTAGCTTCTAACTCTTCCAGTTATGTCTTATTCTTCTATTGAACAAATGAAGATATTATTGGGTCCTTAGATAGATCATCTTCTTTCTTGCACCTTACTATTGTTAATATATATTATAAGGATCGAAGGATTATATACATGCCAACATGGGAACTAAGTTCACTCCCTTACATTGTTGATTGTGAGGCCCGCTCAAGTGGTCCTATTAAATATGCATTCCCTAAGCTTGTAAAGTAGGTACTCATCCATAGTATGATTCTACCATATTCTAAGATGAAATTAAGGATTCAAATCCATTCTCATGGGAAAATTCATGAGTCCACATATTATTTCAATTTTCCCTACCTTTGGGAGTTCTGAAGTTTGTAAATTCTAATTTTGACACATCTAACACTCCTACAAATGCCAGTAAACAATCCAAAAAGCCATAAAACCTAAATAATGACTATATTTTTTCCCAAAATAGATATTGATTATAGTATTTAAAACCTAAAAAATTTAGACTGAATGCTGAATTCTTGAAAAATACCTATGTATTGACTAGATTAGAATATGAAAATCTATCTTCTAAACTATGGTTGATGACTAGTTCCATAAGTGAGACTAGACTAATTTCCATAAAGTGTAGAGTGACCCTAAATATATACCTCCCAAAAACACATATACCACATTGAAAATAAGAACATGTGCATATTATAATGTGCTCGGGTTATAATGCGAGCACATTTCATCTTTTTGGGTATGAAATTCCCAATCCATAGGCTTGGATTTTCCTTAGATATCCAAACCTAAGGTTTGGACTGTGTAATCCGTGAATAAATCTGTGTTTGACAAAAAACATCAAAATATCACGTGTATACCCTGATATTTCATGCATTATAACATACTATTTAAAAAGTATACTACATTGTCAAGCTTGATTTTACTTTGGTGATGATATACTTCTTTATAAAATCCGATTCGTTTAACACTTTCATCCATAATTTCTTTTACTAGTGCCTTATTTTCTTGCCAAAACCTATGCATATGTTTTGGTGCAAAATTTATGATTTTTTCATCCAATTTTTTTTAAAAAGTAGTTTTCATCTAAATTCCATCCTACACGCATTAAAAAAACAAAAAATTGACTATTTTTCTCAAAGTTACGGGGGTGTACACACAAATATTTCATTTTCGGGATGTGTGCACTTTGAAAATTAGTAAACAATTATATATTCATCCAAAAATTATGAAAAATTAGTGGGACCTCGTAAATGGTATAAGCTAACTTTATACTTAAGGGATTTGATAAAAACAATTATAGAACTCAAAAAATGGGGTGCATACACACAATAGGTTCTTATCTTTTTGACACAAAAATAGACCTACTTTGTGTGTGCACCACATTTGACCCTCTTAATCTCCAACATTTTCAAAAAAAATAGTAGTTTAAAAAATGAATTCCGAGTTCTATAATACTTATTGCTATCACTTTGTCAAATTTTGAGCATATACATGTCAAATTATTAGATGAAGTTTAGGTTTCACTGATTTCAAGAAAAATGTGTCCACTTTTGACCCCCTTTTGGTCCCCCATTTCCATGCACTTACCCTTGTACCGATTGATTGATTTGATTCGAATGATGGAATATTTCTTTGATATTTATGTATTTAGTAAATTACAAATAGAGATATTTTTATTATTTTCCCCCAGATTAGGTCATTTAGGGGAATAGATTTGAAATAGTAAAAAATATTAATTGTAATATAAAATGATTATTCCTTTCTTCGAATGAGATCAGAGCAAGTTGTAATAGTAATATTGTAGAAGTTTCAATTTAATGTATTGTAAGATGATATGGATTATAATATGATCCTAATTGTATTCCCCCCTTTCAGAGAAAGGGTGAAGGGCATAGAGATGAGAACTAAGCTAAAATCAAGAAGTATAAGATGTTGTAATGTAAAATCGTATTGGATAGTATAGTCTAGATATTGAATACTACATGTGTTAGATGTGATTATGAGATGTTGAAATGTGTATGGTATGGTGCTAGAGGAAATTATGATCCGTATGGCGCGAATGGTGAGACAAAGAGAGTTATGAGGATAAAGATATGAGTGAAACCATGTGTCATGTATTAGTTGAAGGCTAATTGTAAATAATAACTATAGTATATGAAAAATTAGAATGAAAATATATAGTAATAGTGAAAAGTGAATAGTATTTCATTTGTACCAATATTGATTGATATTTGGAGCTCTGGGTTGTGACGATGCCAATGTTAGAGCAGTGAGATTGACTAGATTTGAGAGGTTAGTGATGGTCGTGGATTCATAGACGACCGATGACTTGGTAAGTGTGACTATTTTTGGAAAATTTTGTCAAATATGTATGTTTTTGTTGATTTTATAAGTTTTTTCTTTTTTTTTGTATTTTTTTGCATTTCTGACCTGTGTGGAAGCAGTCAATCCATTTATGTCCCCAGGGACACTAACGCCCATTTACAAGTGCTAGTGACTTGATTCTAGTCACTCATGACCTGCTCCTAGGTGTTGGCATCCCAGAGTAGGGTTTTGGGCACTGTGTTATGAAATGTTGATATTATGATAGAGGCCGAGATCAGTGGAGTAGAGTGAGTAGTGAAGCCTCTAGTTTTAGAGCTTCCGCTATTATGTATAGTGATAGTGAGGATGATTTATGATGTATTGTATATATTGAAGTGATGCATGGGGGATTTCCCCCGAACGATTGTATTTTGTAACTTATGATTTTTGACTATATATGGATATTTATATCATATATGTTGTTGATTTGTAGTATAATATGATGTGATAATTGTTACTTACATGTTGGGATGATATGTATTGTTGAAATGGTTATTTTGATTTGAAATGCATGATGTTGCGGAAATAAATTGATAATTAACTATTAGAGTGTGATTTTTATTTAAATGAGAATGAAAAGCATAGTATGTGATGAATAGAAATAGATGTATATGATGTATTATAATAGGTAATGTGAAAGAGAATTATTACTTAGACAAGATAAGAGAATAGAATAATGATGAGGTGGTATTGGTATGATGTGAGAATGTAAGACAATGGTTGTAATAATGTATGATGAGAATGAAGTGGGGGGAAGAAGAGTAATTTCCACCCAATGTGATAATGAGGTTCATTTATAAATGCCTCCTCAGCATTCAAGAATAAACCATAAAACAAGAGTGCATCATCGGGAAATGGGTTTTTCATGTGTATGGAGATGCTAGAAAAATATATTACATGGAGCACAATGCATGAGTAGTGGAAGGAGAGGTTCAGTGAACCATATCACGAGAGTGCATCATAGGGTAATGAAATGGAGAGTTGATTTCATCTATTAGAGATTAAAAATCATTTAAGGTAGAGATGGAGCATGTAAAGCAACAACGCTGTGAGAATACATGCCAAATTATATGCTAAGTGGAGGGGAACCAAAAATAGGCATGGTGAGATGGAATGTGGAAGCAAGGGGCTTAGGAAGCTAATGAAAGTATGCAATTATGGGTGGATTATATGGAGGATGAGGATGGATGATGACCTTAGGAGGTGAACGAATGACTACTTTAGATGGAGGTGAATGAGACAAATTAACAATGGTGGAAGCACGATTATGCAAAATAGAAAAATGGAGTGCTCACGAGAGGGTGAGATAAAAGAAATTACGTCTTTATCTTCCAATTTTTGTAAGCGATTATGGAGAGCATAAAATTCATTATCACGATGGCCATTGATCTAGTGAAAATTACTGAAAGGATGGTCATGCCAATGCTATAAGCGGTGAGGTGCATGATGTTAAGTATAAGGTAAACGGATGAGCCATTTTGTAGACACCAAATTTGTGTCTTACGACCCCTTGTGACCCGCATCTCATCTCGTAATCTAACCTCATTACCTAAACTTTACACAATTATTTATTAATTACCTTGTAATTGATAAATCCACATCACCTTACCCGCCACCTCACTTTGCCACCTCATCATGACCTAGCCCTAACCCTAAACTAACCTAATTAAGACCTGTGATTTGGTCTAGACTCACATCCATAACTAATACCTCCTTACTCGCACCCAAAGCTGACCTTCTAGCCACTTGACCAAGCCCGCAACTGATCTCTTGGGAGAAAAACAGGGAAGGCGGGCTATTTTACTAAAAATAGCCTACTTTTTCCTTACCGATGCCGGTTCCTACTTGACCACTGTCGGTTACGTAACCGCCATCGGTTCCCTGTAAATGGGCTTCCCAAACCAAAACAACGGATCGGAATTTCATTTTGGAGATCAGTCGAAGGATTGTTGAATCAAAGGAGAGTCCAAAGCGATTAGCAGAGTGGAGAACTTCACTTGACCAAGCAGAGACGAGTGAAGAAACCAGAAGAGTTGGCAGCCAAGGAGATCAACTTGCACCTTCATCAAAACCAGTAAGTTACATCTTGCATGTCCTCCATTATAACATTTCTTATGCTTTTGGAATTGCAATCTTCCCAAATCCGTTTCTGAATCCATTACCCAACGTACCATTGCCTCTAACTATCATTCTTTAGCTTCTAACCATCCCATTTCCTAATACTATCCAAAAACCAGCCATTACAAACACCACAACCAGTCCAGAAGATCCTAGGACCAACCGGTATCGGTTATCAGTGACCGCCATCGGTTATAGGTAACCGGCATCGGTTCCTTTGATCAAAAACCAGGAAAAACAGCCTTTCCCCTACCCAGTTCAGCCAAGCAATTTAATTGATATTTTACAGTATTTTGTGTTAACTCATATCGGCAGGGGAACTGACCACCTTCGAAAGGAAGTTTCATATTTCCTGGGCCCAAGGCAGTTCCCTCAATTTATTATCTAATCAAAATCTTGTGGTCTTGTGTTCTTATTTGCAAGGTAGTCCTTCCAAGACAAAAAGGAGTTCTTCGCAGTCAGCCTGATCTTTCTCTACGGTACGCGCACATCATCTCAACATTCTACAGGTATTCCTCCTAACCCTAACCTTATCTGTTTCTATAAGGAATGAAGCATTTCCAAGTGAAACACATTTATCGAGTAAGGCTTGAATAAAATCATGTGGATTTGCATTATGTGAGAATTTCAATGGTTCATGAGTAGGAGATGAAGAAGACTTAGGTGATTTCTGAAACAGTGGAGGTGAGGGAAGATGTTTGTGCAAAGGTGAAGATGGAGACCATGGAGGGAGCTTAGTGGATGGAAGAGGATAAGAAGTAGTAGATGATGAAGAAGTAGTAGAAGAATTAGAAGGGGGAAATATAATATGTGAAGACATTAAAGCTTGTTCTAAATCAATGAATTTGTAACATAAGAGAGTAAAAGATTCACATGTATCATATAAGATTTTTTATTTTAATGTAGGAATCAAGCCACGAAAAAAGATAAATTGCTTATCTAAATCAATGGGCTGAAATAATAACTAATGCATACAAGAATTGAAGCGTAAAATGTAATCTACAATTGGTTCTTTATTTCCTTAATGAAATAAAGGTAAGCATTCATATGTAACCTTAGCACCATTGTTAGAAATAAAGTGTCTAAGAAAAAAATCCTCCATATCATAATAATTACCAATTGATCCATAAGGTAAATGAGTGTACCATTGGAGTGCATCATCAACAAGGCCATGACAAAATCCTTTCAAAAAATAGATCATTAGAATAATCAAAAATGGTTGAATGATAATGCTTGAGGTGTAAATAAGGATTTCTAGTTCCATCAAAACATGAGAAGTTAGGCATGATGAAGTCCTTTGGGAAAGAAAAATTGTGAATCTTTTTAGGAATAACATTTTCATGTAAAGAATTATTGTAAATGGAAGCAATTAGGCTTTACTTTTAAGAGTGAGTGTATGAATTTGAGATTGAAAATTGCTAACATCATCCATAAGAGATATAATATCATGTGAAGGAATGGTTGGTTAAGTGAGGGGCATATTTAGAGGTTGGATCTTTCCATTGTGAGTGATCATGGGAATGTGAGAAGGAGTGGATGTGGAAGGAGGAGGAGGAGGTGGAAGAGGAGGTGAATAACATGGAGGCTCTATGGGAATGCTAGATGTAGACTCAGGAGATACAATGAGAGGTGTACTAGTGGTAGGAGTATACTCGTCTTGAACAACAACTTCAAAAGAAGAAGAAAGAGGTGGAAGAGGAGGAGAGGAACAATGAGAGGTGTACTAGTGGTAGGAGTAGACTCATCATGAGTGATAAATTCATAAAGAGAAGAAAGAGGAGTAGTAAACTCACATACATCATTCTTAAGAAAAGTAACATTATCACTAACATGTTCATGATCATAAACATAATTGACATCACTATCAGACATATTTTCACAAACAAGTATATCATCAGGACTGTCATCAACATAGAAAGAAGTGGTAGGAGTAATAATATTAGATCTATCATTGCATTGATTAGAAGCACATTCATAAGTAGTAAGAGTAGGAGATACAACTGATGCAACTTAGAATTTACTAGTAAATGCCCAGGCACACTAGCACATCACTCAGCCTAGACTGAGCACTCATTGAAGCACGTAAAGGTAGCAAGCCCCTCTTTAGGGTTTCTATTGTAGGATGTTAGCATGATGAATACTTAATGCATTCAGATACATAATTAATACATCATTCTACAGTGCATGTACAGATCTAATTCTAGAGAACAACATACTAAATGATAACCATGATGAAATCAGGCATGCAGGAGCCAATTATACTTAGTATTAATACTCTGGTTCAGAAAATACACTCCATTATATAAAAAAATAGGAATACACAAAATATTCTTGCAATAATAGCATTATATGCTCATGCACGTAATATTTCTGACATCATACTCTCACAGTAATCCAGTTCTTACATACCACTCCTATAATACGTAGTTAATTACATATTTATAAGGGTGGGTACTTTCCCTTCACCGATTATCTAATCCCAAAATAGGTCACATGCTGAAAATATCCATGTTCCTTTACAATAATAGGCTCACATGCAATAATTCCAACAATAGATCTCTCCTAGTTAACTATTAGTCACAATTCTATCTTTAGCCCACATCCATGCAAAGTGCTCCACATCCACTCTTCCAAAAATAGCCGATGCATGTCACACAAGTATTCATCTCGTTTGTGTGCTCCGCATGCCATCTTCCAAAAATAGATCATAACCCTGAAAATGGCTAAGTACAGAATCTGTCTTTGTCCTCTGCGTGCGATTCCTTCTTAATCCTCTCGCACTTTTGATTGCACTTTGATCTTCCACGTGAATATTTTGTACAACTTCTGCTAAGTTTTATACATGGTCTTCTCAACATTACCCCACACTAACTACATTTCCACCCCATCAATGGTTACCTCCTTAATTTTTAAAGAATAGAAAAAACATAAATGGAAGATAGTAAAGAATTTTCTATACAAAAGAATGAGTTACTCAGCAGTATCCTCTGCTTCAACTAGAAGAATCAATTCTGTATAATCTTCCTTTATCTCTACCTCTAATGCCTGTCATTCAGTCAGCATGGCCTGTGCCTTTTCTGGGATATTCACTGCAATAGACTTCAACTCATCTTGCGTAATTTCTCCCTTCTCATTTTTTAACACTAACATAATCTTAGCCATTGCAGACATTATCCCTTCTAGCAGATCCATCTTTTGAGCTATAATATTTCCTAGTTCATCCAATCTATTCTTGTGGGGCTCTTGGGCTACTGCAAGGTCCTCTCGCTTTTGCTTCACCACTGCTAGTCTCTCTGTGCATCCCAATGTTTCATCCTTCATATATTTTAGGACTTCATTGTCCTCTACCATTTTTCTTACCATTTTTCTTATTCTGATGCCTAATTTTGGAGCTATGTAGATATTCAATGCTTGATCCACTTTCTTCAACTCCTCCCAAAGGTTTTGAAGCAATGCCTCTTATGATGAATTTTTTCCAATCACTGCAGCCTTTTCCCTCTTTGCCTCTTATTCAGGGTCTTTTAGCATTGACACTTTAACTGGTCCCTATTCAAGCACCAAATCAACCAAAGTGTGCACATAGTGTATAGCCGAAGGGAAATTTTTGGGCACCTTGGGCTCTAAGTGTGGTCTTGCTTGGAGGATGTGATCCTTGATATCCTCTGCCATGCCAATAAGAACCCCATTATTTTTCTGTTCTAAGTCATTCTCTTGATTCAAGCATGCGATCTCTACATCCTTGGCCTTAATATCTTCCCTCAGCGCCCTACTATTTTCATCTTTATCCAAATTACTCCTTACCACCTCTGAAGATACCTTCACCAAGGCATTGCTTAAATATTCATCTGACACAATAGTAGGTTTTACCGTTATGTGTCTAGCCTGAGGTGCCTTCTTCAATCTTCTTGATACATAAGATTCTTCACATACGTCAAATTCTGGTTCATCCATATGTGTCTGAATTGACCAAGACATTTGTTTCCTTACATGCATGGTGGTAATGTCCTCATCCATCAGCTCCCATCTATACAATTCCTTAAGTCCCATGGTGCTTTGGAAATGGGCACAGACAATTTTACTTATGTCCTGAGCGTAGCCGAGGACTGGTGCAGTATGATTTAAGTATTCTCTTGCAGTGTTTTATCTACATCCTTTACTCCTTCTTCCCCATCCTTTATTTCTTCATCATTTGGATCTTCTACAACCTCTGGTGGTGTAGGATATTTAGGCACGCTCTCTTTAGACTCTTCCTCCTCCTCATCTAGCTTCAAATTTCTCCTTCTCTTCTCAGTTGTCTCCTTCTGTGGAGAGATTCGAGGTGATCTATGCACTGATTGTGGTGTGACACCTTGGATTCTGGTTCTTAATACACTTTTGAAATGAAACTATATTGGTACTGCATCCAGATCCTCATCACATCCTTCTTACACCTGAGATGGTGTAGTCTCGTGCTTAGTTTCTATCTTGTCTCTAGGCTTCCTTCATCCTCTATGCTCCAGGAAACCACTATCTTCTAGTTAATCTTCATCTTCATCCACCACTATAGTCTCTATAAGTTGTGGAGTTGGAACATTCTCTATTGTATGCTTACCCTTAAGCAGCCTTAGAAGCGCGAACTCATTTTCCACATATTTTTTGTTCTCCAGCTTGGGCTTGAGTTAAAGATACACAAGCACTACTCTAACATCTCCTACTACCAAGCTTACCAGCTTCATGCTTATTACATATGAGATAAGCCTCTCAATGTAGGAAGTCCATCCTGGATATACATATGTTTTTCTCAGGGTGTGGTAATAACAATCTACCTTATCTATGACAAAGTTTAGGTGGCATGCATTTATGAACCGGTGAAATGATTCTTATAAGTATTGTTCTGTGAAGGCATATGGCAGTTTGCACCAAGGGATCCAAGCTCTGTCCTTCATCACAAATCGCGTGATGTAAAAGTGTTGGTAGACTACAAACTCTACTACCTTACCCACCACCGCAGGTAACTCCTTTGGTATACGCCACTCCTCTTCAAATACCATGTGGAGCCTATCATACCACATCTCTAGCCTCTATTTAAATGGCCCACTCATGGTTCCCCCACATAAGTACTTATCAAATATTTCTGCCAGAGACTTATTTTACATGGGGTACTCCCAAATTGTTTCCTTTGGCCCATCGGGCACTCCAATCTCCATAAACACCAAAGACAATAAAATAGCACCAAAACTAATCTTTTCACCTGTACACAATTCTTCAATGATCATCTTTGCTATGTAATCCTTGATATTGTAGACCACCCCTCGTGATATTTTACTTGCAACATGCAGCCACATTGTATTCACCTGTGACCACCTTTATTGGTCATTTAACTTTTTTATCAAAAGCAGTTTCTTGTACCACTTGGTACTTCTTCAATTTATCAATGTACATGCCACATTGACCCTTGGTATATCCAAGATCCTTCTTTATCTCCAAGATCATTGCTTTATCTGTTAAGTCACTCTCTAGATCTACTTCTGAGGCCCTTAATCTTGTCATTGTTGAAATTGAGGAATTTGTGATTCTAATCCTCCATACGGAGAAGTAGAAGAAGTCCTCATGGACTCTTCTCATCAACCATCGATACAATGGTTCATATTTTCCAAAGTATGGCAGCTTATACAACTGGTAGAATCCAATCTTCTTTAGTAACTTCTCTCCAACGTCATTATACACTGGCATGTCTTTTGACATGCACTTTTTTGTTTTTGTGCTCAACAACACATCTGATTCCTTCTTATCATCCAATGTGTGATGGTTGTAATCACTGATCTTACATTTATGGATGTGAGAATCCCATTCTTATCTCACAATCAAACCCTTCGTATACTACATTTATGATAAATTACTCTCAGGAGAAATTTCTTCTTCCACTTTGACCTTCTACTTCCCTTTTACTCCTACTATAGGTGCTTTCTTCGGTGCCATTTAAAAATCTCACATTTCTATCGTTTGTAACAAGTAAGTTAAAACCCTAGTGGAAATTGCATGCCCTAGCTCTTTCGTAATGTGTCTACTTCACTCAAACCCTTCACCTATGGGGACACAAGCTTATTTTTTGCATAAATCTTCTCTCCACGTCTAATTTAACAATCTTTGCACCTCCACACGATTCACTCAGCTCGTATAAATTTAGCTCTTTTCAAATTCTCACAATTGTAATGGTGAGAATGAACTCACATCCTGTCCTTATATATATTTTCAAGAATTTAGTGCATTTATTACTCCTTTACCTACTAACAATCCTCTCATCACTTGACCATCTTCATTCTTTATGCGCAATACATCTTCACACCTAAGCTATAACCTTCTAGCATATCTTCCTACCTTCTAGCTTCAAAATTCTCTTCGACGTGCCTCCATGCACCTGAGTACCTCAACACTGTGCCTTCCCTTGGTAGTTCCCATGACCCTTGCTTACTTTGTGTTATACTTGTTTGTTCATTCATCTCCACCTATGGTCCTTGTTTCCACAAGAAATATCTTTTTTAACAATTCTCCAACTTGAATAACACCCGTAATAGTTTTTCCTTTAATGCGTACTTATTTTCAATAGCCTTGTACCTATATATCAATAACCACCCCACACTAATGGTATGTGCAATCCTCTATGTATAAAAATTATTCAAATAATAATTAGCATCTGGAGTGCAAACATGCTTATTACACAAAAACATTAACTAAATTGACAAAGCATAGTGACGAAGAAGGAAATATATAATTGAAAACCTAATCTAAATGGAAACACTGCCTTATTACAAACACTAAGAAGAATTATTTATAGTAGGGCTTTAACATACTCCCATTGAAGTACTCGGGTAGCAGTGTTCCATCAAGTGCCTCTAATTGGAAAGCACCTGTTTCAAGTATGTGAGTGATAAAATATGATCCCAACCAATGTACGTTGAGTTTGTTGGGATGGCACAAAAAATTAAAATAATAAAGGAGCATCATCTGTTCAATCTTGAACTTTTTATCCCTGATGTGCCTGTCATGCCATGATTTTTTCCTTTCCTTTTCTTATTTTTGACTCCAACGTGCTATTGCTCATTTCTCATCCATCTTGATTAACTCTGCAATCCATTCTTCTAATGCTTGTTCATCAGCTAGACCTCCAGCATGCGCAATACGTAAAGAAGGTAGCATGAATTCTTTAGGAAGAACTGCTTCCGTGCCAAACACTAAGTAAAATGGCATGGATTTGTTTAACCTTTTATATGTTGTTTGATATGCCCAAAAAACTGCAAAAATTTTATCATCCCAATCCTTTCTTCCAACATTACAGATTTTTGTCAATGTCTGGCTCAAAATCTTGTTGAAAGCCTCAATAGTTCTATTAGCTTGAGGATGCTAGGGTGTAGTCTTATGGTGCACAATCATAAAATCATCCAATAATATCCTAATTGTCTCATTCAAAAAATATGTGCTCCTATCACTAGTCAAACTCAAATGACATCCATACCTTGTAATAATGTTCTCCCATAGAAAGTGGTCTTCTGTAGCCATTGTAAAATCTTTTCTAGGTACTGCTTCTACCCACCTTGTCAGATAGTCTATGAAAGTGATGATATAATGTGATCCAGTCCTATGTGTGGATGGTGAAATAAGACCCACAAAATCTATAGCCAATTTTTCAAATGGTTCTGCACTAGTAATAGGTCTTAAAAGCATCTCATCTCATCGACCTAGTTTCCCAAGGTGCTGACAGTTATCACAAGCCTTGCAATATGCCTTACAATCTTTATACATGGTATTCCACCCTAATCCAACAAGTAGAATCCTGGGAGTAGTGGCGTCACCTGCATAGTGGCCACCTGTAATACCGCTATGATCTTCCTCCATGATATCTACACGCTCATGTTCCATTACGCAATGACGTAATACCTCATCCTGACCTAACTTCTATAGGTCGCCGCTAATCAACATATAGGGTGCCACGTGTATAGAAAGTTGTTTCTTCTCTAAGGATTTCATTCCTTCTAGTGCCATACCTATTCGTAGAAAGACAACAATGTCCTATAATTCCAATGATGCTTATTGTAACCTATATAACTATGCATCGGGCATGGTATCTTCAATTTCCTGTGCTTTTTCTCTTGACTGTATTATGGATAAATGGTCTGGTCCAGAATTATTTTTTCCTGGTTTTACCACAACTATGAAATTAAATTATTGAAATAAGAGTACCCATCTACATATGTGCCCCTATGAAACGGGCTTGTTCAATAAATACTTCAATGCCATATGATCTGTATAAAAGAAAAATGGTGTAGCTAGAAGGTACTGTCTGAATTTATGTAGCACATAGATCATTGAAAAATCTTTGCACTTTGTAGTTGCGTAATTCTACTCTGTAGGAGTCAACTTTCTACTAGCAAAATAGATAGGATGATCTATAATACCTTCTCCAGGATGAGCCAAAACTGCACCAATGGTTGTGCTAGAGGCATCCACATGTAAATGAAATGGTTCATCCCACGAAGGAAAGCAAAAAATTGACACAGTAGTAAGTTTCTCCATCAATGTCTCGAATGCATGCTACTGTGGTTATCCCCGGTAGGATATACCTTTTCCTATCAGTAACTCCTCCAAAGGTGCGGAAACTTTGGAATACCCCTTTATGAATTTCCTATAATACCCCATGTGACCAAATAATTTATACACCTCACTTTGACTGGTAGGTTATTTTTGGCCGATAATGACTGTAACCTTAGCTGGATCAACCAACAAACCTTCCTTGAAATTTATGTGTCCTAATAGTATTCCAAATGGTGTAGCAAATTTACACTTCTTGATGTTCAAAGAGATACTCAAATATCTACATTTTTCAAACATTAAGTGCAGATTTTCACAATGATCCTTAACTAGTCCATACACTGTCCAATCATCTAAATAAACCTACAATAAGTTGTGAATAAAATCTTTAAATGCTTGAAAAACTATGCACAAAATATAGTAGACACATTTTTTAGTCCAAAATGCATCATAGTATAGGGAAAGCTTCCCTATTCAGTACTAAAAGTAGTCTTTTCCTGATCCTCTTGGGAAATCCTAACCTGATGATGCCCATAGAACCCATCTGTACACGAATAGATTTCACACCCTGTAACACCTTCTAGTATTTCCTCAGTGAATGGCGTAGGAAAGTGGTCAATCAGACATGCAACATTCAACTCCTTGTAGTCCACATAGATCCTAATCTGACCATCCTTTTTGATACTGATTACCATTAGAATAACCCATTCTGACTCGTCGAGGGGCTTGATGATTCTAGACTTTAAGTTTTTTTCAATCTCTTCTTTGACCTTTTCACGTAAGTTGGGGTTCATCTTGTAGGGTCTCTTTCTAACTAGGCACGCACCCTCTTTAATTTTTATCTTCATCTCCCCTAATGATTCATGCACACCTTTAAGTTCATGGTACCCCATAGGGAATAAGTCTTGATAATCCCGTAGTAACTCTATAATTTTTGCCACATCAGAGTTTTAACAATAGTCTCCAATGATGGCCTCCTTAGGCTCAACATCTGATCCAATATTCACTTTATTTTTCTTCATAGGTTCATGATAGGTGCGCATGGTATTATCTACATTGTCCAACACCTTACGCCTACCTGTTGAATGGTATACATCAAAGTTTTCTACTTCTTCATCATCTACTAAGTAGACTATTTTTCCTTTTTCTTGCTCAAGGAAAGTGTGTTTAAGTAGTGTGGCATCTATCTTTGTTTCTTCAACAAAACGTTCTCCTGAGTCTCCTTCATCAAATAACAATTGAATGAGTTCCTCCACCTTGTCACTATCCCCCATAGTTAACCGATTTATAACCTTTAATGCTTCTTCTACCGAAGGCTTGGTAGAGAAGAAGTCAAACATTTGGGTCATTCCTGTAATTAAATCCTACCAATTTCTAGTCTCTCTATGGATTTATGCATATACATACCAAGCACACGTGCAACCTTATACCGTGGAATAAAACTTGTGCACCTAGAGTGAAGGTGGTAAAGCTTCTTGCCCCTCTATCTAGAGTCTCTCACACTATTGAACGTGGTGTTGAACATGTTGATTACCATGATAAGTAAAGATTTGAGTAGGTGCATTGCCCCTAAAGAACATAGTAGCAAGAGCAATCCTAATTTCATTCCATCCTACAAGATTATCCTTGTGGACCACCCACCAGTGTGTTGCTGTCATGTGTAGGGTATATGCTAGTATATTCTATCTCTCCAATTGGTCTATCCACTGTTCCTCCATGGCGGGTAGGAATACCATAGGGTCTCCTTATCTAGTGTAATGAGGTATCAAGTTGTTACCTATTCTTCTAATACAACTTGGTCTATTGTCCCTAACAAATATCCTCTTTACTTCACGCCCCACCAACTCATAAGTGTTATGAGCCCAATTATTACAAGCAACACTTGTAGTATCACTGATAGAATGTGCATCATCCCACTGAATTATTCCTTATTTAGATGGCTCAAGCACCTCTGGATCTCAAACGATGCATACATAAATCATATTCAGGTCTTCCTCACTCAAGGTCTCAACATAGGGAATATATTTGCCATCTTTTAATGGGATAATAACCATTTTCTCCTTGTTTTCAAAGATGATATAACCCTTTTTGAACTGAAGATCAACATTATTTGCATAACACCAAGGAAACCCCAGTAGAGCTGGGAAGCTATCTACCTCTACTAGCACTAAGACCTCAAAATATCTAGTGATCTTGGCTCCTTTTATGGTAATGGATGCATCTTTTAAAACTCCAATGGGAGTGGCCTTATTCTGATTAGCCATGTACAATACATTAGAGGATGGCTGTAATGGAGGTCTCCCCATTTGTACCCATGTATCTAAAGTAAGAACACTAACTTCCGCGCTTGTATCCATCATTATATTACTCAAGAGCCACCCATCCACAAAAACATTCAGAGTGATTTCCTTATCTTAATCTAGGTTATGAGGGAAAAGATTCACATGCTGGATCTTCCGTCCAGTCTCAATACTTGCGCATGGAGTGTTTCTATTTAACCAATTCCCTAATAGTGGAATGATATTCTCCTGGTGCAACATTTTGCACACTTCTTTCAATTCATCCATATCGGATTGGACTGTCACTGATGCTTTATTTTTCTCCATATTCTGTGATTGATCCTTTAAATACTGTATTTCACCCTGAATATTTTTGAGTACCCCCATGGTTTCTCTGATAAACATCCTTCTAATGGGCAGGATCTGGGTACCCGTGTATGTAGAACCTCCTCCTTAGTGATGGTCAACCTTTGCTGCCATGCTTCTTTGGCATGTACGCACCGCTTCAACGTGGGTAGTTATCCTTAACCTGCAATGCCTCAGATTATGGTTCCAATTTAGGCATCCACTACTTTTTCCACAGTGCACATCTATCCTAACCATCCATGCGCCTTTGTTTTCTTATTTATGCTACTTACTAAGATGCTCATATAATTCTGGGCATTCCTCATAACTATGATTATTTCCATAGATAGAACATGTAATATTCTGAGCACATTCACGTCTGTAATGGTCAAGAGATCCACATGTATAACATGTTCCGCAAGGGAACTTGCCTCTTCCACCACCATGACCTTATCCTCTAAATCCACCATGGTATCCTTGATCTCTACCATGACCACCTTTCAAAATGCCCTTTATTCTGATCATAGTGTGCCTGATTGTGATCTCGATCCCGATCTTGATGCTCGTTCTTGTCCTTTATAGTTATCTAAAAATCCTATATGTCATACACCAATATCTATAGCATCATGGATCTGACCAATCAGCCAGAAGTATTCCATGTCATAAGTTATGGATCTGTAAATTTTACAGTAACAAGAGACATTCTTCCTTATTACGACATTGTAATAATGAGAAACGGACTAAGCATCATCGTTTAAATGAAATATCTCACAGTTTAACAAAAATGAGCATACTGATCTGTGGGGACAACTATCCATTTATGTGAGATTCCACTTTATAATCTATACACCAAATCCCCATGCACGTCTCATGTGCTGAATTTGCTCGATAGCTTTTCCAACTACTTTTCCATAGCTTCGATCTGTGCCTTTAAAAAATGAGCTCACCCTAGTGTTTATACTTCTAACTTCCTCAGCGCGTAAATTTGCTTCAAGTGCTTCATGTGGATCAGTGTATGTATTATGTGATAGCGCCCTTCTAAAAGGTGTAATAAAGCCCCCAAAAAACCATTGCACATGCTGGCTTACATGAATATCATAAGAAATCTTAGATAACTTTGTTTTGAAATGAGCATCATACTCTCTAACACTCTCACTAGTGCCTTGCTTAATATCCTTGAGCGTGCTTATACTCTTCTACTCAAACTCAGGGATATAAAATTATTTAAGGAAAGCATCTTTTAAAGCTGCATGGTCTACGCAAGTATGATCAGGGTCAAATTTTCTATACCAACTGTGTGTATGCCCTTGTAACGTAGTAGTAAATTGAATTTCCCTACGCTCAGAAGTTATGATCCCTGTTACACACCATTTTATTTCACACATGTGCACGTGTTCAATGACATATTCTATGCGCCTATACTTTGGAAGATGAAGAGTCATCTTGATGTAAATATTCTAGGGTTGGTGTGGACCCTACCCACCTAATCCAGAACCTCCTTTGTTTCCTCTATCTCCAGAACCACCAGATCCACTAGACCTAGAACCACCTATACATCTTGAACTTGAACCTATAGATGAGTTTGGACCAGAAGATGTACTTCCCTGTGTCCCAAGAGGAGTACTGAACTGCACCCTAAAAGTCTGCGAAGTGTTACTACTCCTAGAAGAGAGTCCAAAATTCTACGTGCTTGAATTCTATGTGGATGAGACACCCAAAAAGGTACTCCCATACAAAAATGAAGACGTTTGTTCTACCATCGATGTGATTTTTATATGACTCACTCCTGCTCTCCCCCTTCCTGAATTATCTTGCTGATAGTTTGTTGTACTAGATACTAGAAGACCAAGCACAAGGGCAAGGTTTCCAGGTGGATTCAAATGCACGGCCATGACCTAGGTCATTTCTTCTAGCACACTTTTACGTCAGGCCAAGAGGGGTTCCATATCATGCTTTCCCAAATGGGGGAGTTCCTTATGCTTGGGTTCTACATCTTTTATGTGAACTTAAAATCCTTCGTGAACCATCTCTCTCCACAATCTCTCTCCACAACGCCAATTGCTCTACAACATCCTACAACTTCTCTATCTCCTTCTCGTGTGGTCTCATTATACTTAAGGTGCCTTTCCTCTCTCTTCCTTTCTATCGCTAGGTCTTCCAAATTTCACCAAATATGCTCCTACCCCCGTGTGTGGTGGGGTTTAGTTAGCCATCAATTTTCTTTCCAATCTCAAGGTTACCATCAAGATCTTGATTGCCCAGAGGATATCCTTGTAGGTAGGTTCCCCTAGGATATTGTAAAAATTGGAATTTAGCTACCTCTGGGCATGAATAAGTGGAAGTTGAGTACTCCAAGATATATATGTTCAAAGTACCATGGAACCACGTATCCACAACGCGAGTCCAAATTAGATCAACATCATCAAGGGTCTGAAATTATTACTGTGTCCAGAAAAGTGTGTGATACCTCTAATTCCATTTAGATGCATAAGTAACCAGCCACTCGTAGATTTATACTAGAAAAATAGTGAACAATCTCTCATAAAAATAGTCATACAGATTCTGATCCACCGACATGCATGCATCAAACTTAGATCCAGTGTTGAACCTCCATTCTTATTCTTCTTCTAGGTCATGTATCCACTCCTCAACACTTGCTAGGGTTAATCGGTATGTCTTCATCATGAACCATCTTGAAAACAACTGCAAAAAGAGGTCCCGACAATGGAACCAATAATGTAGCCTATAATTTACCACTAAAATCCCAGGCATGTTGGCACATCACTTAGCCTCAACTGAGCACTCACTTACAACACGCAAAGGTAGTAGACCTCTCTTTAGGGTTGTTGTTGTAAGAATGTTAGTATAATGAAGACTTAATGCATTCCGATCCATAATTAGTACATCATTCTATAATGCATGTACAAATATAGATCTAAAGAATAAAAATCTTAAATGATAACCATGATGAAATCAAGCATATAAGAACCAATTATACTCAAAACTAACACTTTGATTCAACTAGTACACTCCATTATATTAATCATGGTAAATACACAAAACCTCATTACAATAGATAATACCATATGTTTATGCTTGCATCAGATTTGACAACATGACCTCATAGTAAATCAGTTCTCACATCTCTCCTCTATATTACACAGATCATTACATATTTATAAGGGTGTGGAATTTCCCTTCACCACTTGCATAACTTTAAAAATAGGTCACATGTTGGAAATAGCCATGCGCCTTTACAATTATAGCCACACATGCAAGTGTGCTAACAATAGACCTCTCACAGTTAACTAGAAGTAGTAATCCTATTTTTAGCCCACATCCATGCAAAGCACTCTGTAGCCAATCTTCCAAAAAAAATCCTGTGTGTCCTGCAAGTCTTCATCCCATTTGTGTGCTTTGCACGCCATCTTCCAAAAATAGATCATAACCATGAAAATGGCTAAGTCCCAAATCTATCTGTCCTTTATACGCGATTCCTTGCCAATCCTCCCACACTTTTGAATGTTCTCTGCTCTTTCACGTGAATATTTTGTATGACTTCTGATAATTGTTATACATGGTCTGCTAAACAACAACTTTGCATTCATATTGACTACTAGTAGAAATAAAATCATGCACATGTACATATTCAACATTAGAAGTATAAGTATTGGCATCCATATTGATTCATTGAAATCTCATTATTTTATTAGAATCTAAATGCAAAGATCTGTTGTAAATGATATTACAATGGAGTATAAATACTAAAAAATTATTTAATTTTAACTATGAAAGGAATTGAGAGGGGTAAGGTACTTATATGAATTTCCCTTATCCTGTAGTGAGTCTAGACTGGACAATATGATGAAAAATAAACATATACCATCACAAAAAACCACTGAAAAATGTAGTAGAGGTGAAAATGGCTTAATTTTGGGTGCCCACGAGCATCCTAGGCTTGTTTCTAGGTACCTCGGTTTACATAAAAGGTCATAACTTGGTTCTGATATGGTCACTAGGGCTTCGCACTTGCTCACCTTTGGTTGTCTTTATGTTGCACTTAGATCTCAGAGGTACCTGTAAACCTACAATGAAGTGTAGACCTACAAAACCCTTGAATAGACATCAAATCCTAAAAAGGAAAGATTCAAAATGAGGGTTTGAATTGTGCTCAATTGTCACAATGGTAAAATTATGACTGATTGTTGCACTACATCTTAGACCCAATGTAGTTTTGTGTGCTTGTGTGTGAAATAGTGCTCCTAGGTCGCCCTCATGCCTATGATGCCAATATAATGGGTGGTAACTAGATAAAATGCAAATGTATGGATGGAATAGAATGAAATCCCCTTCCTATGTAGTGTGTATGTAGAGTAATGTGCCAAAATGTAGTCCCTTGCTCTATGTAGATAGCTATCCCTTGATAAGAATTTTCCACACTTATAATGGTATGTATATTGTGTTTATATAGGGATATCTTGTTCGAATTTCAACACTAATGACCCAACATGCTGAATAGTACCTCAAGAGATGAGAGGGAAAACTGAAAATACTAACCTCAAATGTCAAAAATAAGATCAAATATAAACAGGACACATGCACCTATGATGGACAGGAGTGCCTGGCACTAGTGTTTAGCCCTGGGCGCTAGTGTCCAGGGAAAAGTGGTGACAAATGAGTGAGAACTGACAGACATGGATCCTTATGACCTGACTAGAACTGTGTGTATGAGTAAACAAGTGTGAAAGAAAAAATTAGTAAAGACCAACAAGACAAGTGGATGGAATATGGGAATGGGTTCATCAATGAATACTCTTCTATACGCAATATCTATATGTAAAACTACATACTTTGCAATATAATTAATAGTAGTAAGTGCGTGATTTTGTGTCTAAATTTACCCCCCACTTTATGTTGGTGAGTGAAATCTCATGGTAATATAAAGTAGATAGAGATGCATACCTGAGAGAAGATCCGAAGAATCCCATGTCATTTAAGTAAATGCAAAGAGTGTAGTATAAGTACATGCCGAATGAGAACATATAGCATGGCGAACCATGGATCATTGTGTTGATCTATGTGGCGTAACAAGAGAAGTAAGACCGTTATGAGGAGCGCTAAGTGAGATTGATGATTGCAGTGTTTAATGATTAAAGATATTTGAATTTTTTTTCATTGATGCAGATGTGATGGAGTAGGTAGTGATTAATTCCCAACCTAATTGTGTGCGTGTGAAAAATTGAGGATTTGGGGCGTCCCGACTCCTAGAGGAAGAGTTTAGGGAGAGAATTCTAGTGTTACCCTCCAACTTTAAGTATATCTTCAAAATATCTAGCTACTGTCAGGTGGACAAAGACCTGGTTTTGGTTGATTTGGATCCAATTTTGATTAAATGTGATAACCCATATAAGAGCAATATAAGAAAGACAATGATGTCTCACTAGCCCCACTCCACATGTGTCATCGCAAATGTGTATGTGGTGGCTTCCATGTTAGGTCATCTGGAAGCCAGTCGTAAAATGTAGAATAACCTCTGATGTTAGGTCATCTAGGAAAGTGGTGATATAACTCCTAAATTAGGTCATCTTGGAGGATAAATATGTTGTGTTCGTGCTAAATTGATTGAATAGTGGAAGATTTTTATGATTGTAAAGATTTCCTGATTAATGTGTGTTGAATTGATTGATTGGGTGGTTCATTACTCATAAAGACATTTTATGCATTATTTCCCTAAGGTTAGGTCATTAGGGGGACTCAATGGAATGTGATGTGAAATCTCGCATGGTGTATAATCAAATGTTTGATAATGATGGGTTAGAAATGTATATTGATCATATAATGGTATAAGGGGAATTATAGGATGAACCATTATTGCATGACCCTCTTTTCAGTGAAAAAGGGAGAGTGATGATGATGATGAACGTTGAGTCAAAAGTAAGTGCATAATGTTATAATGGAGAAATGTATGATATATGTCGCAAAAGTGTGTGTTTATCGAATGGAAACTATTATCAAGGAGAAATATTTAAATTGAAATGCATATGATACATTAGTAGGAAGAATTCTCAAAATAATGATGTGAGTGGGAGAGCAATCAGAGTAAGGATGCTCAAGATATAATCGAAATCATGCAATGTGTATTAATTAATAAAATGATCACAAATAATGACCATAGTAAGGTAGGTAATTGAAGGTTACTATAAATAGTAATGCGAAAGGGTGAGTAGGCAATTCATTTCATTGTTGTGATAGTGTGATTATGAGCTCTAGTGTGTAAAGCTACCTCAAGTGAGAGCACCAAAATTGAGTCAGTTTGAGATGGTGGTGGTGGTTGTGGCATCACGTACGATAGTGGAGCTAGTGAGTTTGATTTATTTTTTCAAAAAATGCGTTGATATTAGTCATTTTTGATGAATTTTTGCAAAAAAATTGTTTATGAATTTCTTGGCATTTTAGACCCGGACAAGAGCATTGAAGGTTCATAATGATCCCTTAGAGACACTAACAAACCAGGCATGAGCGCTAGTGACCTACTCCATGGGTGCCCTAGTTATGAACTTTTGAGAATGCTATGCATTCAATAAAAAGAATGGGTTGAGTGCATAGTGTTATAGACGTGAAAATGGATGTTTGTTAATGTTGTTGGTGGACAAAATTTTACATATGTATGTGCATTCTAACGCTACATTTCTTGTCATTTGTGGTTTTCATAGGGATATCCACTCACAAAGAGTTTTGTGGTGGTCATCATTTGAATACATTGATAGGATTAGGGTTTGTAAATGATGAGTGGGATGTTCTAGACCATGTATCGCTTATGACACATGGCGAGGATGGGAAATGTACCCCATAATATGCCTAATGATCACAAATTTGTGTGAGCTCGGTGGTATGTGCACAAATATAAGTGTACCTTTTGGTTACCTACAGGGGAGATGTTAATTAAACATAGAAACATGTCCATGATCGCATATTTTGATGTATTACCTATCATTGGTGAGAGGGTTCATAGTTATGGCTCATGGATGATGCTCATAAGGCAAATGAGGGCTCTAGGTGATATTTTACGGGGACCCAAGTTCGTACCAAGGTCCACATTATCCTGGATGCCTATTTTGAGATCAAGGGTTCCACGATTGCATAAGTTTATTATCAATTGTGATTTTTTCGTTGATTTTGCAGTGGAGGGTGGTGGTGTGGGCCATCTTATATAAGATGCATGACATATGTACATTGCGGATAGAGGAGGAGAGCACAAGGTATTCCTGCAGGTACGATGTCTATGAGGACCACAAAATTATATAGGTAGATCTATACATATTTAAATAGAGGAGGATCATGGGGGTGTTATTGGAGCTACCACATTACTACATGTTTGGGCATATGATCATATTGTAGCATATTGCGGTATTAAGGCTAGTAGGTGGAACACGAGGAGAGTGGGCTAGGACAGATATATTTATAGGGAGATGGGTAGGCATTCATGGTAGGAAGATGGACACAAATACCTATAGAGTTAGGTTAGATTGTATGGGTCCATAGGTTGTGATATGGAGGACATACAAAGAAGTACAGAGGGTAGCTTAGAGGATACAATAGAAGATTATGACCTACTTGAAAAACCTATATGCTAGAGGATCTAGTTTCTTAAGGGTGGCCGAGTTATTTTGAGGTGAAGTAAGGATATCACAATAGTTTGATATGGCCCAGGATGTACCCCTAGATCCAAATGTATGGTTGAGATCCATTCAGAGCGTTGAAGAGGGATTGGAGACCTAGACCAGGGCACATATGAGTGCAGTTAGTACCTCTAGGGTCAGATCCAGAATGTACAATGCGACTGATACAATTGGTAGATGTGGAATGGCGTAAGGCATGTACAAAGGGCTACACATGTATGGTGGGCATCACAATCGACTGGGTGTTTTTTATTTATTGTATTAACTATACGCAGACTAAAGGACTGCCAGGTGGACAAACAATGGGGTAAGAACAGGCCTCTAATAGAGTAGTCCTAGGGACACCACCACTCTGACTATTTATCTAGTGGTGTTTTGATGACTCCTGTTATTTGGTAGCACAGTCACATAATTGATCCATTTGATTTAATGAATTTATCTTTGGGTGCAAGTGATGTCCATATTTGTGTCACTGATTGTGGACACATCCAAGTCCAAGAGATTGAATCCTTGAAGGATAAAGCCCTTCCAATGTACTCTGATTTTCTGCAAAAATGTAAAAATGATAGATATTAAGCCATAACAGGATCTGCTAGATCGGTTGCTGCACACCAGACTTCATAGACTGAAAATAGAATGTTACACTTAGATAAGCAAGAAAGTGGAATTCATAGGAAGAATAGGCATCTAGTTACAGGTTATTAAATTAGTCTTAGTTTAATTAGAAGGTATATACGAAGAATGGTGAGTGAATGTTGACTCCTAGTAAAGGGTAAATATGCTAAAAATAGGTTTGTGATGAGGTTTCTAGGTGAGGGGGTGGGATGATGTGTCTAGGTGAGGTGGAAATTAGCTTTAATTAAGGTAATTAAATAATGAATGAACTGAGGATGAGTATTACTTTAATTATAAATAATTAAATTAATATTAATGTGGGGTAAAAGGGTCATGGTTAGGTTAATATGTTTAAGTTGGCTATTTAAAAAGGGACCAAGGGGGGTGTGACCCAATTTGAGTGTCTACATTCTTCCCCCCCTTTTTTTATGTATCTTGTATTGGTAAGTGACGCTGACAAAAATAGGAAGTGATTTCCCCATGTATGGGTGAAGGTGATCCCTCTCAAACAAGGCACTGATGAGGTGTAATACGGAAGCGGTGAGTGGTTTGATAAATGTGTAGTTGGTGAAGATAAGTGGGGAAGGGTATGAGTACTATGGGATAGGGTGATGGTCAACTTAGGTAATAGGTAAAAGGTCAGGGTCAAAATCATGTCATGGATAATGGAAATCAAATGCACGCACACATATAGATTGCAACACAGTACTAGGTTGAAAAGTTTGGAAAATCTACATCATCCAAGGTCGATAGGTTTATCCAAACAACGGTGAGGTGATTTAGGTATCCAAGGTATAAGATATGGTCCAGAAACACAATGTAGGTCAGGTGCAGGAACATTTAGGTATGTTCTGGTACACCAAAGGTTTAGTCAGGATAAATGACACAGAAATAGGAAAGGTATGGTTTTTATGCTAAAAAAACATAGGTAATAACATCGTAAGGCATAATGAGTACATAAGGTCAATGGTCACACCAACTAGGCCAGGTTCAGGTAAATAGGTCATGGCATGGGTAAGGCTAAGGTATAGGTAAAATAACACTTCCCAAGACACAATAAAGGAAATGTAGGGGTAGTGTGGGATTGTAGGTATGGTTCTATAGGTTTCTGGAATAATAAAAGGTGTATGATCACTAATGGTTGTAGGTAAAAGGAATATTAGCAAGGCCAAATAGTTATAAGGGTTGACCATTGCCGGTTATAGGGTGACCAATGTCGGTTGGCTAGGGCAAAAAAATGACCGGTGCTGGTCAGGTCAGTTTTGGTTTATAAAATAAAAATTCCATATTTTACAAAATCATTGTTGTGTTGTGACTTTAGAGAAAACAACATATCTGTTTGACATTTTGTACCTTTTCGAGAGAGATGAACAAGGCATTGTACTGGGCTAAGGTGGAGATTATGAGTGGGTGACAGGAGCTAATAGATGGGTCCATGAGAGTGGTGTGGCTGGTAGTGATTGGTTGGAGGTGAGAGGTGGATTGGGACATGGTAAAGGCAGGAGAGGGATCCGGTGTGGCACTGGTACAATGGCCGAACGTACCACCATGTTGATGGAACCAAGATGAGGTAAGATTTGATCCCATTTGACACTTGTTAGTTGAAATAGTTTATAGAAATTGGTTTGGGTAGAAATGGTTTTGAGTAGGAATTAAATTTGAATTTGGAAGTAAAATTGATGAAATGGGAAGGATAGGAAGTCCAATGTGGGTCAAATATGGGTAGGGGAAAGCTAGTGGAGGTTTGGGTAGGATAGGGTAGGCTTTAAGGTTAATATGGTCAAATTGTGGAAAAAATGGGGAGGGTTTTGTAGGTTTGGTTGGCACGATAGTGAGTGATGTCAGTCAAGGGTGGCCGATGTTGGTAAGCTATAGCCGACATCAGTCAAAATAGCAGGTTACTGATGCCGATCATGATGGACCGATTCTAGACACCAAGGACTGATGCCGATTGGATTTTGAGGGAAAATGTGTCGAGATAGGGTTATGGTGGGAGTTAAAGAGAAAGCGGGGTAGTGAGGTATAAATTTAAGTGTTTTGAGAATGGGTAGTGTAAAAGGTATATATGATATGAGTTGAGGGGTGGTAAAGTGGGATGGGGGAAATAAATAATAAAAATTTCAGGAATAGGTTAGTCAGGTAAGTGATATGTGAGGTATGGTCAAAATTTAGTAAGGGTGTGGTTTTGATGGGTGCAAGCTAGGGACCAGTTGCGGATGAGAGACAAAGTACTACCTCTATTATCAGTGGTACAAGGGAGCGTGATGGAAGAGGAGTGGTGGCATGTTATAGATGTCAGCCTTATTAGGGTCAGATGATATAGGCCCATAGTTCAAGAGTCAAGATTTATGGTCACACTCATCAATAGATGGGATTCAGTGACCGACACATTTCATCTACCAATAGGTGAGAGAAAAATCACCCTAGAGGATGTGTACAAGATCCTATGGTTATCGATAGTGTGGGTGCAGGTTTATTCTTTTTATTTAGAGGAATCATAAGATCTGATGTTGATGACATTTGGAGAGGGTATGGAAGAGATGAGGTTCCATAGTGCGATCCTGAGCTAAGGATACATGTACATGACCCATCCTGAGGAGATGAAATTTGTGGTCCTGATCATGAAGGCAGTGTGTTGTTTTGTGTTGCTAGATGCGAAGGGTGGGAGATTCCCATGGCTGTTGATGGGGGATCTCCATGACATGATGGAGGATAGGACTCATTTTACTTGGGCACCCAGATACTTGGTGCAATTATACATGGAGTTATGGGCCTACGGGAAGTTGTAAAGGTATAGCTCCCACTGGGTGTGCCAATTTTTTTCACCATTTTCTTTATGGATTTGACGAAATAGATAAGGTGATGGGCCAAGGAGGAATACCTATTGCAATGGTTTGTTAGAGGTTATGTGCGCATTCTGACTTCTTGATCCAATGCTAATTGCGAGAGCTTCCTTTTGGCTAGGAGGAACTACCTGAAATACAAAACAAGACCACAAAAGAGAGTTAAACAATACATGTCAGTGGGTTGCCTAGTGTGTGATAGATCTAGGAAGTGTGGTACTTCCTTGGTGGTAGTCAACCCATTGTTTAATACAAATCAATGTAATATATGATGTAAATAAATAATGTCCTACTATAGTTGATATGATTTAGGTATCTCATTCAATTATAATAAACAAATCTAATCTAACATGCTAGGTTATGATCAGATCTAGAAGTAGGGTAGGTAGTCAAGGTGATGGAACAAGTCAAGGTTAGATTTTGGGTAGCTTGGGTTACTTGGATGTGGGTTATTAGGTTTTTGTTATTGGTAGGATTAGCAAATACAGAGACCGATGTTGGTCAGGTATGACTGATGATGGTTTAGAGAGAACCGATGACGATCATGGATAGCTAGCATCGGTATAGGCAGGATAGTAAAAACTCAATGAAACTTGGTTTTGAGAACTTTTTGAGGTAAGACAGTGAGTGTGAGGAAAATGGCTAGGTTTGCAATGGTGTTGGGGGTACTTAGAGGTATTCAGGAATCAAGTATAGGTGATTAAATGATTATGGGTGATGGAATGGTTGGATTCACAAGAAGGTAACAAGGGTGGGATGAAAAATGCAAATAGATGCTGATAAACAAAGATGAAGAAACTTTATGATCAGAATAAGTATAAAATGATGCAGGTTAGAGATACACTTACTGGTGTTTACAGATTTGATGGCTGGGTGATGGTGATGGTTGATCTATGGAGTGGTGCTCAGTGCCACAAAATTGCTTCCCGAAATGCTACCATGAATGAAAATACCTTCGGATATGTCTTGGTGCTGGCTATAGTTTTCTAAATGTGTAAAAGGGCTCTGGTTCTTTCTTACATGTAGATGTCCTTTGTTCCAAAAATCGTGAATGTGGCCAACCTCTCAAAAAAGGTTACCGAAATGAATATATGGTAACCGACGATGGTTTAGGGTGACTAATGTCAATTTCAGGTTAACCGGCGTTGGTTAAGGTGGGAAATCCTAGGTTTACTAAAAATGACAGATCTTGGCCAAAATGTTGGCCAACTCTCTTTATTTTCATGGATCAAAATGGAATGTTGTTCTTAGATAAGTGGGAATGTGGTTAGAGGAAGAATAGGCATATGATTTTAGGGTTGAAATAAGTATTATTTAATTAAGGTAGGTAGGACTAAGTCTTATTTAGTTATGGCGAGTGAATGTTGACTCCTAGTCAAGGGTAAATATGTTAAAAATAGGGTGATGAGGTTTCTAGGTGAGGGGGTGGGATGATGTGTTTACGTGAGGTGGAAATTAGCTTTAATTAAGGTAATTAAATAATGAATGAAACGATGATGAGTATTAATTTAATTATAAATAATTAAACTAATATTAATGTGGGGTAAAAGGGTCATGGTTAGGTGAATATGTTTAAGTTGGCTATTCAAAAAGGGACCAAGGGGAGTGTGACCCAATTTTGGTGTCTACAAGATGATAGAGTGTGTAGATGATATTGTAGGTGAGCATGCCCATTTTTTCAAGCTAGTGGTGATATAAGAAATGATGTGTACCATTCTACTGAGTGAAAGGGATGAGACGTGCGAGGAGACATAATGATCTAGAGAGGTTGCAGGTGGTGGTCCCTTAGCACAGGATGTATTTATGTGGTTCATCGAGTTACAGGGATGTTTCAGAGAGAATTCAATCGATATTAATCTATTACATAGGAAAATAGAGAGACATAGGGGCTGCGACCAATGACATATAGTGAGCGGTGAAGCTTCTAGTTCTAGAGCTCTCGTAGTGGCCAATAGTGATACTAATGACGATATATGATATGTAATAATGTATTGATGCAGGGCAGTTTCCCCTAACAATTATGTGTTTTGTAACTATGATTTTGGATGATATATATATATATATATATATATATATATATATGGATTTATTGGCGTATGATCATTGTATTTTTATGTTTTATTGATGTGTTGATGATGTATGATTCATTGATTATTGTTGCTATATGTGATGTGTGATGTGTTGAATATTGTTTTTATTTGTTGATTTGATTTTCAATGGGTATTTATTGACATTGAGCAATGTGATTATGATGAGATAGTGTATATATGATGATAGATGATGCAGGTAATGTGATTGTGAAAAAGTGTACTATATGTATGAATAAAGTTGTGATGAATGATAAAGTAAAAATGAATAATGTGTAAGAGTATGAGATGGTCATAATACTATAATGAAATGCATGTTAGTATGATGAAAAGGGGGGAGGAGAATAGCGATTCCCCCTAGTGTATCGATGATAAGGTTCATTTATATAATACCCCTCAATAGTCAATAATGTACCATAAAGTAAGAGTGCATCATTGGGAAATGATATGATTGTTTGTGTGAGATAGATTGATCAATAAAGTGTATAGCGCAAGAGTGAAGAGAGGTTCTTATTGTAACATATCCATCAACATTCATGTAATAATTATAATAACATGAGTGCGTCATTGGGGTTAAGGTGATGAGTTGAACTGTGGAAGCATGTGGAATGGAAGTAACATAAGCATATGAGTTGAACTGAATTTCAAGTGGAGTGGTACCAATGATGGGTGATGTAGTGGTGGGAAGTGGAGATGCCAAGGGTTGTGGAAGCAAATGTGTAGTAGTATCATGATGCAACAAATGAGATAGTGCAGCGATGGATGGAGGAGATGGAGAGCACACATGAGTAACAACCTATGGTGATGGAAATATAATAACCTTAGAAATATATGAAGAAGATAAATCAACTGTAGTAACAACATGCCTACATGGGAGTGGAGACATAGACCACTCATGAGAGCAAGATCCAAAGGCTGTGACACTATTATCTTCTAATTGTTGCAAGTGATCATGAAGGGTGCAACAATAATTATCGTGATGTCCATTGATATGTTGATAGTTGCAATAAGGTCTATCACAATGGCACTAAAATTGATGATGTGGATATGTTGATTAGAAGGTAAGAAAATCAAACACTTGTTAAGAAATGTACATAACACATCATGAGGTGTAGCGTGATTAGAAAAGTGTAATGGTTCCCATGAAATAGGTGGAGTATCCTGAGGTGTAGCCCAAGGCCGAGGAGGAGATGAAGGATGCTTATGCAATGGATAATATTGGACTTTATTGTGAGGTGGAGGAGATGGAGACTGTGAAGGAGCTCAACAGATGGGAGTGGAGAAGAACTAGATGATGTAATGGTAGAAATGAGAGGAGGATCTAGAACATGTGCAACAATGAGATCTTGTTTTTAGATCAATGACCTTATAGTACAAGAGTATGAATGATTCACATGTGTTATATTACAATCATTGTTTTAAAGAGAGAATCAAAACACGATAGAAAATTAATTATTTTTCTAAGTTAGTGGGCTGGAAGACCAATTGATGCATGTAAGCATTGAATCATAAAATTTAATCAATGATAGGTTCTAATGTGCCTTGATGTAATCCAGGTAGATGATCATATGCGACTCTAGGGCCATTATTGAGTATGAAGCGAAAAAGAAAGGATTCTTTCATCTCATAATAGGTACTAATAGATTTTAATGGTAGATGTGTGTACCATTGGAGAGTGTCATCTGTAAGACTATGGAAAAAGGATTTAAACAACAATCGATCATTAGAATATGAAGCCATAGCTAGACGTTAATGTTTGAGATGAAAATGAGGATCCCTAGCACCATCAAAACATGTAAATTTAGGCATAATGAAATCCTCAGGGAATTATGAATTATGAACATTTTCTAAATAGGATTTCCATGCAAAGACTTATTATCGATATAAGCATAATAGGCCTTGATTTTTAGTGTGAGAGATTGGAATTGAGATTGTAAGTGGCCAACAACATGCATGAGTGATAAGATGTCCTGTGAAGTGATAGGATGGCAATATTGTATTGAGTGGTTGAAATTTTCCATTATGAGTGATCATAGGAATGGCCAGAGGAGATATAGAAGGTGTTGATGCTAAGGGAACACTAGATATGGGTGACAAAGAAGTAATAAGTGGTGAAGAACATGGAACATCAATATAAGTGTAGGAATAACATCGAAAACATCATTAGAAGATGATTTAATAAAAGGAGAATAATCAATCATGTTATTAGAGACAATCTCGAAAGAAGATGAAAGTGGAGCGGAGGATTCACACTCAAAATCATGTAAAGAAGTGGAATGGGACTATCAAGTGTCTCATCAAAATTGAACAGAGATTCAGATGTAAGGATGTCATTAAGTGTATCATCAACATATAATGAAGGAGGATGAGAAATGATATGTCGTACATCATGAGAAATAATTTCAGAAATGAAAGGAGTATGAGATGCAAATATGGAATCATCGGAACTAGTATGAGAGAGAAAATCATGCACATGTTTATTGTCTTATTATTTGTTAGTTAACGCATTATCATAAAGATTAAGCATAAAACTAAGAATAACATCATCTAAGGTCTCATTAGAAATAACAAAATCATGAGTGTGGCTAATGGTATAACAAGGTATATAATGAGAATTAGATCACAAATAATGCTAATGGTAGAATGATCAAAGATAGTAGGCACATTGCATTCATTAGCTAAGAGTTGTCTTTGGGTATCATCTAGAAGAACTGCATTGCGATATAGAATGGAAAGTTAAATTATTTTTGTTTCATCATAGATAGGATTGATACTCACATGAGGCATGACTAGATGAGAAGGAGAAGAGCTATCCTTAGCTACAATGGATCATGTTGCAAGAATTTATAAGCTACGGGTTCACCAAAATGATTCAATAAAATATTGTTATTTTATTAGAATCTAAATGTAAATATCTGTTGTATATGATATACAATGGAGTATAAAAGCTAAATAATTTATTTAATTTTAACTATGAAAGGAAATGAGAGGGGAAAGATACTTATCTAAATTTCACTTATCCCACTGTGAGTCTAGAATGGACAATATGATGAAATAGAAGCACATACTGTCACAATGAACCATAGAAAAATGCAGCAAAGGTGGAAAAGGCTAGATTGGGGCACTTGGAGAGGGACAGGGGCACCCGTGGGCACTCTATGCCTATTTTTGGGAACTTGGGTATGCAAAAAAGGTCAGAACCTAGTGTTTATATGGTCGTTAGGGCTTCACACTTGCTCACATTTGGTCACCTATATGTCGCACTTAGATCACCAAGGTAACTATAAAATTGCAATGAAGTGTAGACCTACAAAACCCTCAAATAGACATCAAATCATAAAAAATAAAGATGCAAAAGGAGTGGTCAGACTATCGTTAGATGTTACAATGGTGGACTTACGAATGATTTCTACACTACATCTCATACCCAATGTAGTTCTATGTGCTTATGTGTGCAATAGTTCTCCTAGGTCACCCTCATGCCAATGGTGCCAAGATAATGGGCGGTAGCTAGATAAAATGCAAATGTGTGGATGGAATAGATTGAACTCCCCTTCCTATGTAGTTTGTATTCAGAGTAATGTGCCTAAATGTAGTCCATTTATCTATGTAGATAACTAGTCATTGATAAGAATTGTCCGTGCGTATAATGATATGTATGTTGTGTTTATATAGGGATTTGTTGTTCGAATTTCAACACCAATGACCTGACATGCCGACTAGTACTTCAGAAGATGAGAGGGAAAACTGAAAATACCGACATCAAATGTCAAAAATAAGATCAAACATAAAGAGGACATGGGTGCCTAGGATGGATAGGATCGCCTAACGCTAGTGTCTAGAGATAAGTGATGACAAATGAGTGAAAATTGATAGAAAGGGAACCCTAAGACATGAAAATAATTGTGTGTATGAGTGACAAGTGTGAGAGATAAAAGAAATAAATAATAACAAGACAAGTGGATGGACTATGGAATGGGTCATAAGTGAATACTTTTCTTACAAAAGATCCATATATAAAACAACATACTTGGCATTATAATAAATAGTAGTAAGTGCATGATTTTGTGTCTACACATATTATAACAAGCAAGAACACGATCAAACAAAGAATCTATAGTAATATTAACATGTGATATAATAGGAGTAAAAGAAGGTGCAACAACATGGATGAATGTGAAAGAGCAAGGAAAATATGAAGTAAATTTTTGGTTAGGAGAGACTATGTAAATGTTAGATTTTTCAAAGTTAGTAGAAAGGGTGTTTTGGAAAGAAAGAAGTTGTTAAAGGATAGATGATTCACATTGAGAGTTTTGGTAGAGGTCACAAAATTTAGATTGTACAGAAGCATCATCAAAAACATATTACAAGCATGTATTGGCCATATTATTCTTAGGATATTAGGATCTCCTCTTACCCATGAGGGTTTTTTGGGGATCCTAGGGAAATAAGTTTAAATAAAGGCGGGTTTACAAAATGATTTAATAAAATCAATATTAAATTCAATTGTAGAGTAACTGATATGCTAAAATACAATACAAAGGCTAAGAACTCAAGCGATGCAAAAATATAAGTAAATAGGAGAGAGAGAAATGACTTAGCTGATTTCTGTGAAGTCTAGGACCAATCCTATTGGGGTTAGCACACTAGTTGTACAGATAATATATCAGATCTAAGCATACATGCAAATAAAAGTGGATATTCTACCAGAAGAAATATACAAAATAAGAGACAAATCAACACCAAATTTAATGTGGTTCACCTAGTGTGGGCTATGTCCACCAAGAAACAAGCCAATATATTATCCAAAGCTTTGACAAGATATACAATGAAGATTTACAATCTTGCACACCTCTCATATGTACACTACTTTTTTTCTTTCAAGATTTTTCTTCATCACCAAGAATTCTATCTCTCACTAAATTTTTGTAATTTATGTTAATAATACTTCTAAACCCTAGCTTTTATGCTTATATAGTCATTTATAGACTTAGGGTACTTAGCCATGCAATTAAAATCAATAGATATACTTTAATGCTAAAAATATATCTAATTCCAGAGAGTTAATTAAAACATCCTCACACAAGTAACCAACGCCAGTTAGACCTAACCATTATTGATTCCTCCCTTGCCTGACCGATGCCAGTCATACCTGACTGATGCTAGTCCTAGGTGACCAATGTTGGTTCCCCCCTAACTGATGATGGTTACTGTATTTTCCAACAAGTTTCCATTTCATGCTAAACTAAAGTAATTGAGCTCCACAACTCAATAATATCCCACTTAGAGATTAATTACTACACCATACTTGTACAACGTCATTCTTGGATCCTTCCTTAGCTTTGTTTCTTCTTCTTAAATTATTAAACTTAAAGACCAACAGAAGTGGAGTGTAGCTCCAACTTCTCCTTTTCTAATGGCTTTGTTAGCATATCCATAGGGTTCTTTCTTGTATGAATCTTTTCTAGATTCAACTGTCCATCCTCCAATACATGTCATATGAAGTGATACCTCAACTGAATGTGTTTTGTTAGGCCCTTGATATATCTTCCAAATCTTAAGGGCACGTAATCACACGTGGAACCAATGAAGTGCGGAAGTGAAGGTGCATAAAGGTAGGATTCAAATAGGGTTCTTGGAGAACTAAGGGCGCATGCCGCGTGAAGAACAATTTGGGACTTAGCCATTTTGGCCTTTGGGTAGGACACAAGAAGAACGTGTTCTATTTGGATAAGGTTCTAGCCTGGTGACAGGGTGTCCTGGAAGGAATATACCTTGCGATAGAAAGATCCAAAAATTTAATCATGACATGGAGAGGCATGTGCCTTGGGTGACCCACACCTTGACACTTGGGGCCAGATCTGAGGCTACAGAGAAGTTTGTTAGAGCTTAGAGGCCTATTTATACGTGTGCCCTTGGCAAAGAAAAGAGACAGAAGGGAGGTAGCAGAGCTCGGTAGAACTACTGCGAGAACTATGGGATGAAAATGGGTAAAGGATTTCCAGTAAGGATGTAATGGGGAAATGGGGAATGCAATTTTTGTTTGGTGAGAATACATGTATGGATCCACACATGGCACATGACTATGGTCTACCTTCTGTAATCTTTTATAAGTAATACTATGAATGGATGTGATAAGGTTGACATGACAAATGTTTTAAGACTCTTTCTATGTATTACCTAAATATTTCTATTGTACTTCTATCCTTGTATAATCACGAATCTTACTTGAATGCTATGTATAATGATGGATTTACAACTTCCTAGTTCTATTAATTTTTTTGCGCACTTTTCTTTTACTATGACTAAAAGGGTATAGAAGCCATTCTAATCTCTATAGCTTTTTCATGTATTTTAAATCACTAAGTCAAGATCATGAGCATGCCTTCCACTGAACTCACATAAAAGAGAGACTTGGCTCCCTCTTGCATGCCTCAGGTGAGTGCCCTGCGCCCACTGGGTGATAGGCCGACATGCATGAGGTTCCCTTGTTCTTAGTGGGGTGAAAAAATGACTACATCTTGGTTCCGTTACTGGGACCTCTTTTTGAAGTCATAGTGGAACGTGGCATACATCATTATCTATGCAAAAAGTGATGGTGGAGAGCTTAACACTTGAAGGTGTTAAAGATTGGTTTAAAAGCACAGAGGACAAATTCACTCAGAGATTCAGTACTAGATCTAGCTTTGATATGTGAAGATGGGTGGAAGACACTCTTTATCATGAGTTGTACGAAACCTTCTTCTGTTGTTTCCCAGTAGAGTTATTCGAATGGCTATCAACTTATACATCTAGATAGATGTGGCATTATAAATCACACCCTTGGACCCAAGAAACATATCAGAACTTGCAAGATGCTGATCTAATGTGGATCCGTGCTATAGATCATTAGTGGAAGGTAGTATTGACTAGCTATAATCTGGAATACACCATCTCCACGTATTCCTTTCCAGAAGTTGATGAGTTTGAGTTATTGTGAGAGCCCATGGGATCATTTCTGCATGCTACTCCCCTTGCAATCAAAATATTGATGGTAACCATGGATTTAGAGGCATTTCCTATGACCGGCTAAACCACCCTGAGTGCTTGGAAATGAAGCCAGGTTGGGGAAGGATGGCTGATCTGACGACTGAACAGGAAAGGGAGGAGAGACAACTCAAGTATAAAGAAGCATGTGAAAAGGAGATTGATAGACATCACAGGATTACAAGTGGGTTATGGAGCCAAACTTGGTGGAAAGGAGTTAAGGTTCACGCAGAGGATGTGAAACCTGAATAGTCTTTAGTACCCCATCTTGGTAAGTGCGGGAGAGAAAACCTTGCGGATTCTAATGAGAGTCTGTCGCGTAGAGAAAGAAGAGTCATTGGCGTGCATCTGACCTTGCCTAGTGGCCAAACCTTGGCGCTTGGTTTTTTTGAACGAGGGAAAAATACAGTTGATCCATTTTATTTCAGTGAAAGTAACTGATTGGCACCTAGAAGATACAACTTCTCATTTGGGACTTCTATAGCTTCACACACTATTCTGGTATTTGGTGGAATATTTGGACAAGGCACGTATACAGCTGGTTTTGGAAGCACGTTAGGAAGTGGTGGGGGAAATATGACTGGGAGTGGTACTATTTCACAAACTATTGGTGCGTAATTCAGTGGGACAAAGGGAGCATTCAACACGACAAACACATGCCCTATACCTAACATAAGAGGATCTGGAGGTGGAAGTGGTGGAGCTGGTGGCTCAGGATCTAGTGGATCCGGTGGAGGAGGAAACACCAGAGGAAACCAAGGGACTGGTTTGGGAGGGCAAGGGCCTCAGCCACCTCCTCAAGTCTTTTTTGAGATGTCTCTACACTTACCAGATTACAGTGGGATAGAATATGCCATGGATCATGTGCATAAGTGCGATCTGCTATGGCACACGAAGGGAATCACGACCCAGGATCAAAAGGCCAGTCAATTTGTGATGACCTCGCAAGGATGTGCACATAGTTGGTATAGAAAGTATGACCCTCATTAAACTATTTGTAGATTATATCTGCGTTGAGAAATACATTCTTGGTGAAATTCTATATACCTGAGTTTGAACAAGAAGAGCATCAACTCTCTCAAAGAAGTCCAGTAGGGAATGGAAGAGAGCATGCGGGACTATGATGTGCATATTTAAAACTCTATTGTCTAAACTATCTTATGATAGCCACCCTTCAGAAAATTCTCAGTGGTTTTTAAGAGCATTGATCACACCCTTTAGGAGGGCTTTATCTCATAAAACATTCATGGACCCACGTGCGAAGCAGTTGAATGATACTTTATGCGCTGAAGGTAGTTGGTAGTGTTGACACTAGTGTTAGCCCATTTATGGAGGCTCAAATTACTATCATGGCTAAGCAATTGGAGAAATTATCTGCCAACACAGTTTTCAGAGATTCATGGACGGATTTGGTGCATAGATTGTAACGTATAAGGGCACACCAAAGGATAGTGGTGGGATATTTACTCAGAAGATAGTGCGTACCGTAGTGATAAATTATGAAATATGTCATCAGGACAATGATGCAAGTAGATGCCCTTTGCTGCTGCACGCAATCCGTAAAAACATGTATCTTGTTATTGTAAGATACATACCTCACCCACACATGACACTAAGGATTGTAGATTGATTGACTAGATTCATAAGGTAATCGATCTTGGTGTATGCTAGACTGACATTGCCAGCATTTGCAAGGGAGATGACCATGGGTAAGGAGAGCGTGGAGATGGAGGTCCACATGGAAGAGGGTTTCATGGAGGCTTTTATGGTTGGGGTAACTGTGGAGGAAGAAGTGAGTTTCCGGGTGGGACGTGTTTTAATTATGGAGTCACAGACCATTCTAAGCACGAATGTCTAGATCTTCTATAATGCTCCTAGCGAGGAAAAAAACATAAGTACGAAGAGTGCCCAGAGTTATATGAACATATGAGTTAATAGTACCGGAAGGATAGGGGCACTTCCATGGTGATTATTAAGAATGCTGACACGTGCAATGGATTATGCCAGAAATACGTGAATAAGAATTAGAGCTTATTATGTTAACAACAAGGGCAGAGTTTGCGTGCGTACAAGGGAAGAACCTAGGCAGAGACCTCTAGTTTTGAGGGAAGAATTAGTACATGGGAAGTATCCAAACTCGGCTCACTAGAAAGAAGTCTACCAGAAAACCATGGACGTAATTTGGAGCTTACAAGGGGAGATCTAATGCTCAAAAGAGTAGACTAGAAAGGATGAGAAAAGAAGAACCATAGAAGTGCCAAAGAGTGACCTGGATGAGATTAAGGAGGTGTGTAAAATGCTGAGGTAGTAGAATATTATTCCCCTTCTAGGAGCAATGGTTGAGGGAAAAGGTACCATGTTCTGGGGAAGAACACGAAAGTTAGATCCTGCATGCAAATCTCCCACCTCACAGCCTTGATTATGACAAAGACTTTACCCTGAACGTAGTAGTGGATGGATGGTTTCTTAGCAACATCCTCATCAACATAAGCATGGAAGTTAATGTTCTTACTCTGGATGCCTGGCATCAAATGGGAAGACTTGCATTACAACCATCTTCAAATGTCTTGTGTATGGAAAATAAGACAAAGGCAATGCCCATCAGGTGTATTGAAGGATGCGACCATTACCATTCATGGGACTAGGTTCACTCGAAGACTTTGAATTCTTAGCCCTTACTAAGGCAAATAATTTCCCAGCATCTACTTGGGCACCCGTGGTGTTATAAGAATAATGCAAATCTTCCGGTTTTAACAAGGGGTACATAAGCTTTGAGAACAAGGAAGAGTGGGTAGTTATACCACTGGTTGATGGGAAGTCCACCCCCTATACTCAACCCCTTGGGGAGGAAGTCTTGGACAGAATATATGTGCACACCATAAGAGATCTAGAGACCATCCACCCTATAGAAGGAATCATCTAGTTTGATGATGCTCAATTTTTTAGTGATAATACTAGTATAACTTGCGATAATTGGGTGCATGGGACTTATGAATTGATTGGGTGACATATAAAAGGATCAATAACCAAGGTAACCATGCCACGTATAGTTCAGCACCTAGGAGGAAAGGAAATAACCAAGTATCCTAGGAATACATACCCTGAGGTCTTTTTGAGAGAGATGGAAGCTCACCGGAGGGGGGACGAGTGACGAAGTATGCTAAGTTATGTTCTGATAGGCACAATAACAAGGTAGTGGGCCGCACATAGTGAAAACTTGTTAGAATGGCATGAAGTTAGAATTGCGCTCATTGTCTGATTCTCAAAAAGTAACATACCGACCACTATCAAGGATTACAATGGCAATGGACCCACCTCTTCCCACATATAGGCATGTGAGAGCGTCTAGGGAGAAGGCGTGCAGAAGCTTTACCACCCTCCCTTTGGGTGCACAAGATGTATTCCACACTATAAGGTTGTGTACGCACACTTGGTATATCCATTATGAAACATGCCACCAAATGGGAAAGTTGGCAGGAATTGGTCGCTAAATTGGTCCACACATTCAAGTACTAAAGTACCAAGCAACCGGTTGATGAAGCATTACAGACTATCAAGCACCTCACTCTAGGGGATTGCGCCATGGCGGAAGATAGGTTAGTAAAATTACTCAGTGGGCCTAGCTTAGAAGCACGGTTCAAAGAGGAGGAACTAGAAGACATATAATTCGAGCGCGCATGTGCTGAAAATGAGAAAGGAAAGATGGTATACATTGTTGATGGAGAGGAGATGGAAAGCCTGAATGTCAACCATTTAGTTGGGGCGCACAAAGTAGTTAACAGTGCGGATGTATGTGCACGTGCATATCATGAACCACTCAAAACTAAGAAATTTAACATCGGCTAAGAAGAGGAGCCTAAGGAAGCTATCATTAGGGACTACTGGTCACACAAGGAAGTATCAAAGATCATCGATCTCTTGCATGAATTTGAGGATTTATTCCCATGCAGATACCATGAGTTGAAAGGCGTCTACCATTCATTGGGGGAAATGAGGATAAATTTGAAAGATGGTGTGCACCTGGTCAGGAAGAGGCCTTACAGGATGAATCCCAACATGCGCGTGAGGGTTAAAGAAGAGCTAGACAAGATGATAGCATCTAGTATCATTGAGGCTGTGGAGGAATCAGAGTGGATAAGTCCAATGGTGATCAACATAAAGAAGGATGGGTGGATTAGGATATGTGTGGATTACAGGGAATTAAACGTTGTTTGTATCATAGATCCTTTTCCCACCCCCTTTACTAAAGAGATTTTGGAAGGAGTTGTTGGGCGCGAGGTCTATTCCTTTACGGATGGATTCTCGGGATATCACCAAGTAAGGATTGCCAAGGAAGACAAAGAAAAGACAACTTTCACCACCGAGTGGGGAAGCTTTGCATACATGGTCATGCCCTTTGGGATGAAGAATGTGTCGGCTGTATTTTCACGTATAGTGGTACAAGCATTTAAGGACTTCATCCACAAGTTCCTTCAGGTATATTTGGATGATTGGATAATGTATGGATTGGTAAGGGACCATTGTGATAATTTGAGGTTGATGTTTGAAAGATGTTGACAGTTGAGGATCTCCCTCAACATCAAGAAATGTATCTTTGCAACTCCTTTTGGAATGTTTTTGGGACATATCATATGCAAAGAGGGCTTACTGGTGGATCCTCATGAAAGTTGTAGTTATTATAGGGTTAGGGGAGCCTACCAGCCAAAGCGCAGTGCGTGGATTTCTTGGACACACTGGGTACTACAGAAAGTTCATTAAGGGATATGCCAAGATCACTGCGCCTTTGGAAATATTGCTCAGACACAAGAGTGCCTTTCAGTGGGGAGAGGCGTAGCAGAGGGCATTTGACACTCTAAAAGAAAGGCTTATCACCACACTGATTCTATGACTCCCATCTTGGGATAAAATTTTCCATGTGCACGTGGATTCCTCTGGTACATCAATGGGAGCCATCCTTGCTCAACCAGGAGAGGGGATTGTTGATCATCCCTTGTGTTTTGTAAAGTAGAAAGTTGACACCAGCAGAGTAGAATTATACAACGACTGAGCGCAAGGCATTGTCAATGATCTACGTGACTCCACAAATTTAGACAATATATGCTGGCAACTCCCTTCATATTCTACACTGACCATATGGCCTTGAAGTATTTAGTAAACAAAGCAGTGTTACAAGGGTGCATATGTCTGTTGGGTACTTTTATTTCAGGAATTTGAATTCAAAGTGGTGGTAAAACTAGGAAAGAACAATTATGGGCCAGATCATTTATCAAGGATTGATTCAGGAGAGGATGCACATAGTATCGAGGAATCCATGCCAGATGCACAACTATTCAGGTTACGGCGTGCGCCCTCAGAACTAGAAGACATTGTTGTTTTTCTCAAAGATGGTGTGGCACCCGAAGGGATGAATGCTCTGGAAAGGAAAAGGTTAGCCATACACGCCACACCCTTCATGTTGATCAATGGGGATTTGTATAAGATGGGCCGTGATGAGGTTTTGCACCAATGCATATTAGAACATGAACGCATAGATATAATAGAAGAAGCCCATGGTGGGATTACTGGAGGACACTATGTAGGGAATGTAACCATGTGTAAGATCCTAGTCATTGGACTAAGGTGGGAGACAATTCACCAGGATTGTATTGAGTTTTGCAAGGCCTATGACCACTGCTAGCGCCTCAGAAAACTTGGAAAAAGGGACGAGATGCCATTGCACCCGATCACTAGTGTGGAACCTTTTGAAAAGTGGGCAATAGATTTTGTCAGACCAATCTCACCAGCCGTGCGAAGGAATAACTCATGGTATATTATTACCTATATTGATTATCTGACAAGGTGGGTAGAGGCCGTGCCCACTAAGGATTGCACCGCAGCCACAACTGCTAGATTTTTATGGGAGAACATTATCAGTAGGTATGGGTGCCCTTTAAGTTTAACAAGTGATAGGGACACTCACTTCTTAAATGAGACAATCAAGATTCTATTGGCAGAATTTATGGTAGCCCATCACAAGACTACCCCTTATCACCCTCAGGAAAATGGGACTGCAAAGGCATTCAACAAAATCCTTAGTCACACATTGACTAAGATATGTGATGTGGGTAGGAAGGATTGGGATGACAAGGTGTCAGCAGTCCTTTGGGCATATAGAACAACGTATAAAAGGTTGAACAAGGCCACACCATTTCAACTGGTGTTCGGCGCGGAAGGCTATTTTGACGGTTGAATTTATGCTACCATCACTATGTATAACATGCGTAGGAGTATTAGATGATGAAAAAGCACTGGAAGAGAGAATAGATGAGTTGATGAAGTTGAATGAAAGGTACTCGCTAGTAAGATGGAGCCAAACAACTGAAAAAGCTAAGAAAAAGGCATGGTATGACCACCACATTAAGAACAAACAGTTTGAGGTTGGCCAAATGGTATTGCTATATGATTCAAAATTTCTATGCCATCCTGGAAAGTTGAAGGTGCATTGGTTGGGTTCTTATGTAATTTCATACATCCTTGATTCGGTCGCGTGCTAGTTATAAGCGCTAGATGGAACAAAATTACCTGGACACTTCAATGGGAGTAGGATGAAGCCCTACTATAAATAATGCTTCTTGGTGTTTATAAATAAGGTAGTTCTGCTAGTTAGTTTAGAATTTCCTTTCATTCATTTTCCTTTCTTGTATTTCCATTTCACATTGTTGTCTTGTTTTACACCTTGGGCGCCGGTAACCTTATTACTTTTTGACTTATGAATGCATAGAGGACCGCGCATAATTTTAGTGTGGGGTGAGGAGATAAAAAGAGAAGCATGAAGTTATTCTACAGGAGGATTGGGTTGGTAAACCCTTCGAACTGGCCCCGTTAAAAAAAATACATTAGGAGAAAAGAAGGTAGATGGGTGGAAAAATAAGGTTACATGGGAAATCCTCATACAAGGAGAAAAAGCACAAAAACATGAGGTAGGCGAAAGCAAGAATCATGAGGATGGAAGAGGTGCCTTTGGCGCTGGTAACACATGCACAAGAGTCTTCTGTCAAGATGGATTGTTTGCACACCAGAAGGTTGGAAAAGTTTTCACACAAGGATTAGGTGCGGGTGGAAGAAATTTCACACAAGGATTGGGTGCGGGTGAAAAACTTGTCGTGCAAGGATTGAGCGCACAAGGAAAAGCATTGCAGTTGGGTTTGTTTGAAAATGCCACATTAAATATTGTCGTACGGTGGTAGGTAGCCTAGCCTTTAATGCGTAAAAGTGGATGAAAAGCTATAAATACAAGGATGGGTAGTTCATCATTTTACTTTACAAAAACAAGGAAAATGATTTTCTTTCAAGAGCTAGGGTTTTGAGAGCTAACTCGTGCAAAGGAAAATCTCAAAAACTCACGCACAATCAGTCCACTAGATCTACAAACTAGAGTAGAAGTGATTCACGGGTGTGGGGAATGTTGTGAAAGAATGCTATGATCGAAGGAGGAAAATAATAAATTAGGGTTTGTACTCTAAGGCACGGGGCACGCGAGGAAAACTCTCAAATAACTCAAAAGTAACCAGGGAATGAAAGAAAAGGGTAAAATGATGGCCACAAAACCAATTGATAATCCTGCAGTACAATCCAAGAAGGGAAAGGGTAAGGGAAAAGGAAAGAAGAAAGAATAAGAAATCCCTTTGGATACCAATGAGGAATGGTACTCAGAGATGCAATACACGGATGGGGTTTTGTTAGGGCAAGAGTGAGAGTCCCATATCAGACAGATGAATGTAATCAATTATAATCACCGATCAAGTATAATTGTGAAGGAAATAACACTAGAGCTGGTGCACCCCATAAACAAATGAACACCTGACGGGATGTTGATCTACAACGATGTAGTCAAGGTGAAAATGGAGAAGGCAAGGCTTCTCCCAGCTTTACGAATTACCATAATTCAGGAAGCTTGAGTGCCTGTACCAGTGGTTAATGACACACGTGCATGAATATTTCTTCTGCTTCACAAGGCACAAAATGTGCATAACTCCCCAATTAATCTCACACTTTACAGGCCTAAGTTGTAAAGGGGACATGATCATAGATGACCAATAGGATGAGGAGGTAATTAAAGAAACCATTACATCCCAGGATTATAAGAAGGGATCAAGGTACTATGACATCACGGATATCAGTGATATGGTGATGAAAATGGCTGCATACCTTGTTTCCAAGCTGAATGGGCAAGAGAGGTGGACCCAAGTGAGAAATCCCTAGTTGAATGTCTGTAGAAAGGTTGTGGAGGGCACCATATATAATATCTCCTAGTACATAGCAGACGAGATCATAAGCAACATAGAGAACAGAGGAAAGATATTGTTTGGAAACATTCTATTAACCATTGTGTTCTCAGAGATCGGGGTTCTAGATGCATCTGATAAGTTCATATGGTAGTACCCCGATAAAGACCCTTCACCCGAGGACAGGTTCCAGAAGTATACCTGTGAGTCAATGACAGGGGTGCACAAGGCATGTTTTGATAAATGGTATATGCACCTCAGGAATGCATTCGGGGTGGAATGGTGGATCCCAGAACAACTCCTCATGGTGACTAAGGATGAAGTAGAGTTTGCGGTATACTAGCACTTCTGCATTGGTAGATTTATCTTGGTGGATGGCAGTTGGAGTCCCTGGTGCAAACTCCCCTTCTCTTTCACTACCCAATTCTTCCAAGAAGGGGTAAACAGGTATAAGGAGTCGAAGAAATTAAGACTTGACCTATCCACCCTTGATAGTGAACACAGACAGATGAGAAAGAAGATGGTCTACCCAGGGAAGTGCATGTACGTTGAAAGATACGTATCATAGGATGTACACATTATAAGGCCCATGACCTTACCCATTTGAGATCACTGTTGCTAGGATCTAACTACACATAAGGCTGAATTTTGAAAAGGGCGCATATTTGGAAAATGAGATATCCATTCTAGGTGACCCCATGGGAAGAAAGAAGCCCATGTTAAAGCATAAGGAGAGAGAAGAAGAAGAAGAAGAAGAGGAAGAACAAAGGGTGGTGGAGAGGTAGAACGTAGGTACTGCAGGGCTGAGTACCTACGTCAGAAAGAAGAGAAGAACGATGGTTAGGGAGCAGACCCCGGAGCCTGCGAAGCCACCATCCCTTGAAGGACCCTCAGATGAAGAGAAGACAACATCCCTAACTTCATATTTCTCTGAAAAGGAAGAATAAAAAGGAACGGAGGAATAGGGGTCTGAAGATGTAGACGACCCAGAACGCCTATCTAGGTGAAAAGGATGATGTTGAGGGGGAAGAGTTGGAGGTGGATCAAGGTCCAATTGATGTCCATGACTTAGAGGGAGAGGAAGCAGAGGATACAAATGATGCCTTCATCTTTGTAAGGAGGAAGGGCACACAAAGGGAGGAAGGCATGCGAAGTGAAGAGAGGAGTGAAGGATCTAGTACCAAAGAGCCAGATATGCCCAAGCTCACTCAGGGAGGTGAATGAGAAGGTGATAAGGGAGACAAAGAAAATAATCAATACCTTGGTCGAAGAGGAGTTGGAGCATAGTGTGAAGCTAGTGCTCAATGAATTCAAAGAAGAGCAGAGGGAGAAGAGTGTGGGTAGCACAAAAGGCCCAACTCTTTCGGTAACTATTCCCAAGGGCGTACCCATGGGAAGTAAATGCGTGGAAGGGGGAAGAATAACGATGGGTTACATTGATGATCCCAACAAAGTTATGTGTGTGCATTTCCAAATTACCAGTGCCCACTAAGGAGCTCACCGCCATGGATTCCTTTGACCCTGAGGGTGGATACCCACGAATGAGGAAGATGCTATCATGGGCATTCAAATCCCACCTCGATGAGCTTGAATTCGAGATTAACCAAGGAGTGGTATTAAAGTTGTCTGAAGGAAAGGGGGACAACCCCATTGTAAACACACAATAACTATCAGATGAGCAAGTGTGTAATGCGCTCAACAAAGTCTCTATGGAAATCGAGGCTAGGATCTTCGGCAGGAATGATAGGGCTAGAGTCTTGGAGGACCTATTGGAAAAGAGGAAGGAAGAAGTGGTAAAGCTAATGAAGGATCTTAGCCTTGAGAAATTAATCAACGCTTAACTGCAAAGGGAGCTTCAGCATGAAAAGGCTAGAGTATGCAAAGTTTCCAAGAAGGTGAAGCTCATCTTCCAATCGATTATCATGAAGCACCTAGACCTTAACCCTCCCGCACAAAAGTATAGATCCTCCTTGGAATTTCTAGAGGACTTGACTCAGATCCTCACCATGGAGAGGCAGCCCTTGGCATTGGAGTTGGAAAAATAGGTGTCAGCGTGCTTGGAGAAAGAAGACAAGTTGAAGGTCATTGCACTTGTGGCTGAATACAACAAGATGCTCACTGACATAAGAGCAGCTACACAAACCACGGGGGTTGCTTACAACCATTGTGCAGATCAAGACAAAGTGAAAAGCATACTACTTGCCAGCAACAAAGCTGAGATGAAGGAATTCAGAGAAAATAATAAGGGCAATAGATCCGAGCGGGAGAGGATCATAGCCAAAGTAGAAAAGAAATTTGAAGCCATTGAGAACTGGTGAGTCTCAATCAAAACCCAGCTAAAAGAGCTCTACAAGGTCATCACAAGGAAGATGGATGCCATGGAAGATCACGCTAAAGAAATGGAGACTGTGGTGGAAACCATTACCACACAAGGGGAAGGGCTAACCTTTGACGAGGTAAACACCTTGGTTGGTGACATCTGCACTAAAGCATAGGAGGAAGTCAGCACTTGGAGTGCACTGGAGGCTGACCTCTAGAAAAATTTTCCCCCTATTCTTTCTTTTTCCCATTCTTTATTCTCCCCCGCCCATTCTTTTCCAAGGCAAGGCCTTGCATTCTTTTTGTACTACATTCTTTGAAAAGGTTCCTGAGGGCAGAGAATAAGTGAAGTATGGGTTGATGTTGGGCCCCTATCTTAGCTTCCAAATCTTAAAGGCACGTAGGCACACATGGCTAGAGGAAGCGTGCAAGTTAAGGTGCATAGGGCAGTATTCAAAATGCTTCTTGGAGAACCCAGGATGTGCGCACTATGCGAAGAACCATTTGGGACTTAGCCATTATTGGCCTTTTGGGTAGGACACATGTAGAATGTGTTCCATTTGGATAAGGTTCCAGCATGGCGACAGGGTGTCTTGGAAGGAATATACCTTGCGATAGAAAGATCCAAAAATTTAATCATGACATGGAGAGGCATGGACTTGGGGTGACACACACCTTAACACTTGGGGCCAGATCTGAAGCTGCAGAGGAGTTTTTTAGAGCTCAGAGGTCTATTTATATGTGTGCCCTTGGTAAAGAAAAGAGGCAGAAGTAAGTTAGCAGAGCTCTGCAGAAATACTGCGAGAACTATGGGATGAAAATGGGTAAAGGATTCCAGCAAGGATGTAATGGGGAAATGGGGAATGTAAGTTTTGTTTTGTGAGAATACATGTATGGATCCACACATGGCACATGACTATGGTCTACCTTCTGTAATATTTTATAAGTAATACTATGAATGAATGTGATAAGGTTTCCCTGACAAACGTATTAAGACTCTTTCTCTGTATTACCTGCATATTTCTATTATACTTTTATCCTTGTATAATCATGAATCTTACTTGAATGTTATGTATAATGATGGATTTACAACTTCCTAGTTCTATTACTTCTGTTGTGCACTTTTCTTTTACTATGAATGAAAGGGTATAGAAGTCGTTCTGAGCTCTATAGCTTTTTCATGTCTTTTAAATCACTAATTCAAGATCATGAGCATGCCTTCCACTGAACTCACATAAAAGAGAGACTTGGCTCCCTCTCGCATGCCTCGGGTGAGCACCCAATGTCCACTAGGTGATAGGCCGGTGAGCATGAGGTTCCCTTGTTCTTAGTGGGGTGCAAAAATGACTACATCTTGGTTCCGTTGCTGGAACCTATTTTCAAAGTTGTAGTGGACCTCATGTCTTGTATTTGACCTCCTCATGTGATTAAGGACACTGATATTTTCTCAATTTTAAGTGTCCATCCATAGGTGTACTAACAGGTTTTGCATTATGCATGTTGAACCTTTCTGACACCTTGTAGATATAATCATCCTGAGACATATACAATTTTCTTGTTTCTCTTGTCTCTATGTATTTGCATGCTAAGGATTCTTTTTGTAGCTCCTAATTCTTCATACAAAATGTGTGAGCTAGCTTTCCCTTAAGCTCAATAATGTCCTGCATACTAGATCCATTTCCTTGGAGCTTGTTTGAGCCCATATATACTCTTTTTTAACCTGCATACTAGTTTCTCCTTACCCTTGACTTCATACCCAAGTAGCTGCTTCATATAAATATCTTCATCTAAATCACCATGAAGGAAATCCGTATTCACATCTAGTTTCTCTAAATGTAAATATTCTACTGCATACCTAAGCTCAATACAGTACAAATAGAAGTCATCTTAATAGCAGGAGAGAAAATTTCACCAAAGTCAATACCTACCTTTTTGTGTAAATCCATTTACTACAAGCCTCTGCCTTGTACCTTTTCTATCCACCCTCTTCTTCCTTGATACTGTAAATCCATTTGTTCTGTAATGTTCTCTTACCTACTGGAAACTTAACTAAAATCCCAAGTCTGGTTTTGTTCTAAGGAGTCCATTTCCTCATCCATGCCATGCTCCAATTAAACGTGGGTCTTATCCTACATTTCTTCTTCAAAAGATCTCTGGTTCACCATTATTAGTCAATAATAAATAAAATAGAGAAAGGTGTAAATTATTACTAGAATTTTACTTACCCTTTTTGACCTTCTCACAGGAGTTTGGGGTATCGGAGGCTCAATCTGGACCTCCTAGACATTCCTATCCAAATCTGATAGTGACCGATGCCGGTCACCTCTAACCGACATCATTTCTGATAACCGATGCTAGTTTGGATCATCTATAACTGATACCAGTTCATCTAACCAGTGCTAGTAAGGGGTAAACTGACATCGGTTACTGTGTAACCCTATCGGTAATTATTTTAAATCTGAGAGTTCATTTTCATTCACAAACTTCTCAACTGGTTCATCCTTGGGTACCAAAATTTGATCCTTGTACATTCTCTTTTCATTCCATTTAACATCACGAACTCCTAATCATTTTAGAATTCTCTAAACCCCAAAACTAGAAACCGAAATCACTAGATCCATAACCAATGAAAGTGCACCTCATTGGATTTTTCATCCAACTTCTTTCTATTTTCCCTATCGACGTGCAAAAAAGCTTCTAAACTAAAAACTTTAAGAAAATAAATATCTACTTCTTTTTTTAGTCCAAGCTTCCTTTGGTATTACTCCATCTAGTGAACTTGAAGGCCCATGGTTAATCAAATAAAACCACTGTATCAACTGTTTCTCCCCAAAATTGTAAGGGTAGTCTAGAATTTATTCTCATACTTCTAGTACATTCCATTATTTCCATGTTCATTCTTTTTGTAACACCATTATTTTGTGGTGTTCTTGTAACCATTATTTCTCTACATATCCCATTCACTAAAAAATACTCATTGAAATCCTTGCTAAATTATTCACCACCATTATCAGATCTAAGGAAATTTAACTTAGAATTTGATTTATTCTCAAAAAGGGCTTTCCATCTTTTAAAAGTCTCAAAAACATCATATTTGCATTTAATACAATAAACCCATACCTTTTCTTATAGCATCATCAATGAAAGTAACATATTATTGGGATCCTCCATGAGAATCTACCTGAGCTGGTCCCCACACATCTGAGTGTACAAGCTCCCATTTTGGCTCCTTCTTAGTTGCCCCAAGTTTGAGAAATCTCACTTTGTTTTTATTTCCAAAGATACAATTCTCACATAAATCAAGATCTAAATATTTCAAATATGATAACTTAACCTTAGCCTTTAAGATCTGTATTCCTTTTTTGACTCATATGACCCAACCGGTTATGCCACATGCATGCATCTAAATCTAAAGTAGATAGTGCAGAAAACGAATCCGTAATACAGGTAGATAAATTTAACGCTCCTACCTTCTTACCCTCTTGCCACAAAAAAAATCATCCTTGGTAACTTTCTAAGAGGTCTTTTGAAAAAATTAACCATGCAACTAGATTCACCTAGTTTCCCTGTAGAAATAAGATTCCTCCTGAGGTTTGGCACATGCCTCACATATTTCAATGCCCCATGTATTTCCATTCTGTCAATTTTAGATGAACTTCCCCTTTACTAGTAATACTGCAAGGTTCATCATCACCCAAATAAACATGCCCAAAATTTCCTTGGACATAATTTCTGAAATAACCCTTATTAGGGGTTGCATGGAAAGAAGCTCCTAAATCTAAAACCCATGATTCAATTTCTACAATCTAAATAAATAATAAGAGCATCTTGCATTACCTCTGATGCAACAAGATTTTCTTCTTTACCTTTATCTGATTGTTGGTTCTCTTTATCCTTTAACAAACAAGATTTCTTTCCTATGTCCTATGTTTCTTTCCACATTTCTAAAAAGTAACTCCCTTACTTCTGGATTTAGAGCTTTTATCCCTTGACTTTGATTTCCCATTACTCTTACTCTTGGATCTCTCCTTCTGCCTGCCCCATGCTTTCTACATTCAAATCATTTTCTAGATGACGATTCCTTTACACTCTTCCTAAAAATTTCTTCATTCAATATTATACTAACCACATCATCAAACTTTAAAATAATTATTAGCAGATGATGTATTACTAACAACCATTACCAAGTTATCCCAACTATTAGGAAAAGAACATAATAATAAAAGTTTTTTTTCTTTATTCATCAGATGGTATAGCAACCAATTTTAACTGATTTACAATAGATCAAAAATCATTCAAATGACTAGATGCAGATCCACCTTCATGCACCTTATAACTAAATAGTTTCTTCATTAAATAAACTTTATTTGAAGCACTAGGTTTTTCATATAAATTAGTAAGAGATTTCATTAAGTCTACCATAGAAAACCGCTTCTGTAATATTGGAAGTCCACAAATGCTGCTAGACTCAATCTTATATATCCCAAAGCCTTTCTATCAAGAATATTCTATTCTTCATTAGTCATCTTTGTAGGTCTAGACTTCTCATCTAACGGTAAATACAAATATCTTTGATATAGATAATCCTCAATCTGCATCTTCCATAATTGATGATTTCGGCTGTCAAATTTCTCTACCTTGTATTTGTTTTCTTCTACCATTTCTGTAACTCCCACTCAATCAGAAAACCCTCTGTGAGTAAATATGTCAACACAACAAAACCCTCAAATAAAAAAACTCTGATACCAGTTGTTGGGGTTAGCACACCAGTTGTACAGACAATATAACAGATCTAAGCATACATGCAAATAAAAGTGGATATTCTACCAGAAGAAATATACAAAACAAGAGACATAAATCAACACTAGATTTAACATGGTTCACCCAATGTGGGATACGACTACCAAGAAATAATCCAATATATTATCCAAAGCTTTGACAAGATATACAATGAATATTTACAATCTTCCACACCTCTCAGATGTACAATACTTTCTTTATTTCAAGCTTTTGCTTCATCACCAAGAATTCTCTCTCTTACCAACTTTTTGCAAGTTATTTCTAATTCTTGTTAATCATACTTCTAAACCCTAGATTTTATGCTTATATAGTAATTTATAGACTTAGCACACTTAGCCATGCAATTACAATCAATATATAAAATTTAATGCTAAAAATAGATCTAATTCCCAAGAGTTAATTAAAACATCCTCGCATAGGTAATTGATGCTAGTTAGACCTAACTATTTCCAATTCCTTCCTTTCCTGACCGATGCCGGTTCCCCCCTAACCAATGATGGTTACTATATTTTCCAGCAAGTTTCCATTGCATGCTAAAATGAAGTAATTGAGCTCCACAACTCAACATATCCAAACTGGGAAAAGTATTGAACATGTTGGGAAAAGTATCATTACTAATTACAATAAATTTTGTAATGCAGGAAAAGGGGGCACTTGGGCATTGAAGACTACTTATGGATGCATATGACTGGATAAATGATCATAATCTAGTTTTTTCTATGTCACAAGATTGTTGTTATTGCTTCTTTTTTATCTCATAAGAGTCACTCCTTAAATTTAAAAGGTACCTGTAACCTGAAAAATAAAATTTCACTTACACAAGCCCACAAAGAACATCAAACTGAAAAAAAGACCAATATGGGTAGTCAAACTGACCCTGACAGTCACCGCAAGAGTGAACTTATGACCGAGCACCAATGACACCAAGATAGAGCACTTGTAGCTAGATAAGATGAAAATGTGTGATATAGAATTGAACACTTCCCCTTCTTATGTAGTGTATGTATCCCAAAAATGTAATCCCTTTTATGGTAGTGACAATATGTAGATGAGATTGCCCCTTATAATTGTTATCCAGAATAATAGAGTGTATGTTGTGTATATATGGATCTCTTGTTTGAATTTCAACACTAGTGACACAAAAGGTTGACTATGAGCTAGGGATAAGGATAGGAAAATTAAAAATTCCAGCTTCAAATGTCAAAATAAGTAAAAAGAGAAAGCAGGACAAAAGCACCCAAAATGGACACAGGTGCCTAGGTGCTAGTGTCCAGAGTGGGCACTAGTGTCCTGAAATAAATAATGAAAAATATGAAAATATAGATAGACAAGGATCCCTATGACCTGACCATAACTGGATACAGAAATGACAGATGTGAGAGAGAAATATAATAGAAACAATCAAAGTAAGTAGATGGACAAAGGATTGTGTCACTGGTGAATACTTTTCTTACTTAAAATCCATGCATATAACAACATACTTGATGACATAGTAAAATAGTAGTATGTGCGTGATTTTGTGTCTATAGAGAGATAGAATGGAAGGAAATTCTAAGCTTTGCATTTCTCCACTACCAGCCAGATGTTGATTCTATTCATAGGATTACTCTATTGCTAACCCAACATTCATAACCCCAATAGAGATATTGGAAAGCTCCTTGAGAGAGAGTGTTTGATGTTGCAATTTTATTTTTGTTGCTATTTTCTTTTGAATTTTAACTTTTGTTTGTGATTCTTTTGATTTGTTTTTTACATGATATTCAAATCTCTCAATTTTACAAGGGGTTTAAAATCACTACTGGCTTTATGGAAGGAGTGTGAGTGACAATGGAGATGAAAATTTGCAACCGTCAACAAATAATTACTTAGGGTCTTGAAGACAAGTTGTTAAGTGTGTAAGAATGCATGAATTTTCAAGAGGACAATCGTTCTTAATTCACCAAGTAAGGAGAAACTAAGTTCAAGAAACTATATTAAAGACTATTGACTCACAAAATGTGACAACAAGGTAATCAAGATTTCACCAAAAGTTGTGAAACAAGCCAAAAGATGGAATGAGAATGAATTGTAAGTGAAATTTGTAGCATTGAATCGAGAATTGGAATGAATATTAATAAATAGAGAAAATGAAAAAGAACATCCATGGGAAAGTGTTGTTTATTACAATTTTGAAATATATTGATTTTATGTTTTTGGATTTTGAAAGATGTTTAGTTGTGTAGATGTCTGTGTTTTTGTGTCAATAATGATACAAATAAATGTGGGGAGAATCAAGGCATGTTTTGAATCCAAGACAGATGAAGAGAAGTGGAAGGTAAGGAACATGTAGAATGTGGTAGTGATGATGAATGAGATTCCCCCAATCCATGTAGGGACTAGATATAGTGGAGTAAATGATAGATGAGGTAGATAATGGGATTGGATTGTATGATGGGAATGATGAGTGAAGAAATTATGCCAAACAAAAGCGATAAAATGGTGGTGAGGTGAGGATGTGAGAATGAGGATGAAGCAAATACGAAATATATGGAATGTGGTGAATGTGTGATAATGTCAAGAGGACGTGGATATGAAAATAGATCAATGGGAGAAAATATAGCAATATAAAGCATTGTGCTAGTGATGAGGTCATGTGGACAAGGATTGGAGAACATATGAATTTCTGAAGGAAACTTGAAATTCAATGATGTAGTCTTATAAAAAATGGGTATGATTAGAGTACGATGATATGGAATAGGGAAAGGAATGTAAGAAGGAATGTCAAACAAATGAAAATGTGTGAGAAAATTGAAATGATTGAAAAGTGTAATTGGTTGTGCAACTAAGAATAGTGCTTGGATGAGTGATGGGGAATGGAGTGAAGTGTATGTGGAAGAAGTTAGTAAGGTAGGTTAAGCGGTGCATGGAACCATATGTGATGAAGAGAACAATGTAGATAGAGTAATTGGTAGTGTGTTAAGTGGAGTATATATAATTGAAACAAGTATAGACGTAGAGTATGTGATGGGAATGATAGAATCATACGGTGATAGCAATGATGGAAAATAGATAGATGTGGTGATAAAGTGAAAGACTTAAAAAGGATGAGGATGAGACCATGTCCATAGTGGATTTAAATGATATTGGAGATTGATATGAGGATGATGTAGATAATGAGGGATTAGGTGAAAAATATAGTGTTGAGTCCAAGGTGGAAGCATCTAAATATGTGGATTATGAAGTTTTTAATTTATATGATGTAGTGGGAAGTGATGAATCAAATGATCAAGAGATGACACATGGAGAAGAATTGGGAATAGTATTGTGTGAAGTGATTGTATTCACATTTGTAGATGAAGTCAAAGGAGACGGAGAATCCACTGTAATGTCCTCCTTGTTGAGAAGGTATTGAATGATATTAAAAAGATGGGGACATGATTCAGTGGGGTGGCCATCAGTAAAATGGTAGGCAGATGTTTCATGGGAGGAATGCCATAAGGGAGGGGCCAGTTTGGGTGGGAGGGTGATGAGATTGATGTCAAGCAACTTGTGAAGAATATAAGAAAGTGGCTCAGTCAAAGGAGTGAATTTATAAGAGGTTTGGATGAAGTTATGAGTTCTAGGAGAACATAATGAATACAAATATGTGGGTGTAAAAGTTAATAAAGTGTGAGGAATATTCGGTTGATGGAAATTGCGAACATGGGAATGTGAAGGTGAAAGAAGTGGAGGAGGAACTAAAACATGTGGTAAGGAAGGAGGATGACCAAGATGAACATCCTCAAGGAGTTGTGCCATTTTCATGACCTCATCAAATATGCATGTTCATGAATTTTTAAGTGGTGGGAGATGTGAGGGACACAACTTTTGGAAAAGAGGTAAATGAGTTCAACTTGTGGGAGGGGGAATGAAAGGTAATGAAAAACAACATGCCAATGCATAATGAAGTTAATAGTGGAATCTTTATGGGATTATTGAATCATGTGAAAGTCAAATAGTTTTTTTTTGGGTATGATATGGATGGATAAAGGTAAAAAGGTGACCACAAGTTGTGTGAAAGTGTAAATGTTATGTTTCGGGAGGTGGGAATACCAGTCAAGTGTATGGCTAGTGAGTGAAAGTGAGAGAGTATGTAGGAGAAGAGTTTCATCTTGTTAATTGAGATGGAATGCATATTGGAAGAGATACAAATGATGGTGGGGATCCTTGGTGCCATCAATTTTTTTGAATGTGGTAAATTTGAAGTATGGTGGATAGGAATGATGTTGTACCATGGGGTGGATATGATCATTACAAATGGAGTGATAAGTCAGTGTGGGTGGAAGTCCCCCATGTGTTGGGAATCAAGCTTAACAATGCATTCAATAAGGTGTTGATGAAGAAAATTAGGGTGTGAATGAATGTGGAAAAAACTAGAATCCATGATGAATGAAAGTTTCACTTGTGACTGGGATTTTGAAACATGAGTGGAAAAAGTGAGCAAGATGGTATGACCAGAAAATCACAGGCTAGTCACGACTTCTAGGAAAATATGAGATATAGAATAGATAGTAGAAATGGGTGAGATATGAATTTTGAAGGTTACAAATGAGTCATAGTTGTAATTATATTTGGGAAAAATATGGGATGGGAAAATTACAACATAGTTAGAGTTGTAACTGAAATTGGGAAAATCAAATCTTATCATTACTGTTAGAAATAGGTATGGAAGTGTGACAAAATGTGCTAAATGACATAAAAAGTCATATGTGTAACTCAGAAATAATGGAAATTAAAAGTGAAATGTTTTGATTAATGTGGTGATGTTTTTTATTTTTCTTAACATGGAATATGGGATCACTTTCATTTGGCTTCCAATAAGAGGATCTCTCTCTATTTACCCAAGGTTATCCAAATGAGCATTGTGCACTAGAAATATTTCTAGTTGCAGTATTTACTTTACCCCCTTGATTAACCAAGATAGATTTTACTTGGATCGATCAATCAAAATGTGGCCACCACTAAGGATAACCTTGTCTCTAATCTCACAGGTGTACTAATCAAGTAGATGGGGGTACCCATTTGTTGACTAGTTCCCTCAAGGTGCCAACTACTTTGGGGGTCCTTTGGTACTCCTTATAATGAATTTTAGGGATTATGCCCAAGAATTTCCCACATTTATGTAGATGGGTATTTACCCTTATCCATACCTACGATAAATGTGTAGTTCTTTCCAAATTCTTTCACTTAAGAAAAACAAGTGTTTTTTAAATTTTTTTATAGAAACGAAGTTACAACACAGTCATAGTTACGACTGACCTACAACCTGTTTTTTTTGTTTTTTTAGATTTTTAGTACATCTAGAAAACCATATATTAGATTTGCAACATAAATGTGAGAAAAGAATAAAATAAAGTTAAAAAGAGTACAAAACCCTAAAGAAAACACTATCATATTTAGAAAATAAAAAGAGTTAACCATAACCAAAATGGCCCCATTGTGGTCACCAAAATGTATGCCTAGATTTGGATCACCTGAAAAATGGATTATTTCATATGAAATATCCAAATCAATGCTACTAAAACAAAATGTGATTATGCTACCATTGTGATGAGAGGGACAATTGTGGTTTCTTTAAATGAATAAAGTGGGTAAAAATCTTTCAGATCTAAATCTAAACCTACACACAAGCAAATTTTGGAAAATGTTAGTTGTCTTTGGTGGTTAGGGGAATTTCCTCGATCATATCCCTAACCCTTTTAAATAGATGAAATAAATTTTATTGATGCAAAATGAAAATGAAAATTATACCTAACTTAGATCGCAGGACAATCGTAGTTGTGATTCATAAAAAATCATATGGAGATCACAATCCAATCGTAGTTGTCATTCCTGCCTGTGTTGGAATTTTACTAAAATAGTGTTGCAATAAGTTGTATCATTCACTTTCACTTCTTCAAGGACTAAAAAAATGATATAGGTGAGAAAGAGATCAAGAAAACTCAAGTATATATTTTGTGCACAAAGATTTGGAGGTGTCTAATGTCCTTAGGAGGGTGAAATGATGAGGATGGGGGTGATTTTATAGATTTGGAGTGCATAGGGGAATGTGACACACATGGGTGAAATGATAGGGTTTATATTACATTGGGCATGCATATGGGTAGGTGGTATGGACATAATTAAATGTGAGTTTGTGAGGGTTAGTAAATGAGTAGTGAGGTGTCTTTTATCCCCATTTTTGTGGGAATTTATATTTTTTATTTGATCTTGTGGAGTTATTTGATTTTTTGGGGGTTTTTTAATGTTTTATGATGTTTTTGGTGTTTTGGTTAAGATACCTTATGCGCACGTGCATTTTATGGTGCCTACACAAATATTATATGATTTTGAATTCAAATCACTTATTGAGATCATCCCAACTACTTTCAAAAGCCAATTATTCCTGCAAAATGATTTTCAGGGTTGTTCCTCTTTTGGCTTGAAGGGGAAGTTACAGTGTCTTATATTAACATGGAAAATTTTGAAGTCTTGGAAATGTGTCCATAATGTGGAGGATTCCAATAGATTTCCATTTCATATTTTTTTATCTCCCATATCCTCCTATAACTCCCAGAATTATTTGTACAAGAAAACTTTCTTCGTTGGAGTATAAATTTCATTGCACCCGCAATAAACCTATTTTTCTTGTTTGATTCTTGACATCACTTGGATCCACATAATTAAACAAAAATTCCTTAAATGCATCAAAAAATCCTCTGCACAGCTTCAATATGGGTTGTTCTGTTGCAATCACCTTCTGAAGGGCATCTTTCTAGGTCTCTGGGGATAGTTGTTTAGATTTGTATTTCAGTAACTTTTTCAATCATATTAGGCATACATCCATGGACATGAAACACACTTGAAAATCATGTTACTATGTTCCTCTTATCTAGAATGAGGATAACATTGTGGAAATGTTGGCTAGAGGAAAGTTTTACAGTGAATAGGAGAGTAACTTTGTAAGTGGGGGCTTGGTTGTCATGACAAAAAATTTAATTTTACATGCTATACATTTAGCATGACAACAACCTAGTGTACATTTTTCCATTCCTCACTTTGATCTCAAACATTCAGTTTTGCTCCTTCTCATTTGACCTTTACAACTTAAATCACCTTCAAAAGCATACATAAGCAATTAAAACTCACCTTATTTAGAACCTATCACTCTTATGGTTTCCTATTGAAAAATCTATCATGAAAGGCACCCAAATCTCCCTAAACTCTTCAAATACCTCTACACATTCATTAGGAAAACACCATATAAAATTCAGAATCTTCCCACTAGGTCTAGGGGATTACTTCCCACATTTGCAAGCACTCAAAATAAATCACTCAAGTATATTTTGAAGAGAAAAAATCAAGTCAAGCTTTTTCAATGGAAGGATGCCAAATTTTATTACACTACAACTATATATAACATGTTAGGTGGATAATGATATGTAGTTTGAGGCATCTTTCAAGTTGTGCTAATTTTTATAGAGCACAAGGTGCCCATAACCCAGCTAATGTTTATTTTACAGGAATTCTAATCCATAGTTAGGGTTTAAAATATTGAGAAAATCATTCAGAGGCCCCTGTAATGTGACCAAAAGTGACCAATAGAGAGTGATGAATATATTTAGACAAGTGCTAAACCTATAAATTTACAGATCATAGTTTTGAGTTGGGTCAAAACTGTTTAAATAGTTCAAGATCATACAAAAAATTCTTGCCCCTAGTGTATGGTCATTCCCAAGAAAATATTTAGGTCATAGGTTCAGTATCAAGGTACTCATAATTCTATATATCCATGTTCCATCATTTTTATCACCCAAATTAGTCTAAAATCATCTATAATCAAGTAATTACACTCGATCCCTTGTGTTTGTGAACTTGTATTGTATCATGTACACTTGTTGCAAGTATTAATGCATTATCATGATATTGAACGGTTAATGTTAGAATTTAATTAATCAGAATAACCCATTGTATCTTCTATTTAATTCCTTTTTGGTTATGTGTATATCTTAATCAAATATAAAAGGGTGAAAACATTTTTTGAGCCCAAATCTTAAATTAAACATTATGTTTCAAACCCCTAGTGGTCCTAGGGTTTTTATTTTATTTAATTGTATTTGGATATTGTTCTTTATCATGCTGACTCTCTGGGATCATTATCAATATATATATATATATATAACTATATATATATATAACTATATATATATATATATATATATATATATATATATATGTAGTTATCTGACATTTTCTCATCCTCATGTCACCCTTGTCTTCTCTTGTGCCCAAGTCTATGATGATATATTTGCTAATACTATTTTTTATTATCAATGTTGATCATGCACAAGGTGATGGTTTTAGTACTCACTCTAAAAATCATAACCAGGACCTTACTAATGATGATGGAAAATAATTCACATATGTTTTATAAGAGAATATTTCTAACATGTATATCCTATTATACGTTGCACAAGATCAACTTAAACATGCTTTGTCATCTACCTTAGATATGTAGACATCTAATAATTAGAACTAACAATTTAATACACTTAAATTTTGCTAATTACACAACTTCCTGCAAGATTGATGACACATTGTCAATAATGCTCCATTTCTCATTTATCACCACTAATTAATCACATTACGACAATTGATTAGTCCTTCTGAAGCTCAAAACCCTAATTAATGACCTTTCATTAATTAACCCCTCCTTCTATCTAATGTATTTAATTATTCTTAATCAATTACGACCGTTAATCTAAATCAACAAATATTCATCTATTTAATCAAAATTCCTCTATTGGAATCACCTGAAATCATGTTAATTCTCTTTTAAAATAGTCTAATAGGCCAATCTCCTTATTAATTAATCACCTTTGATTAATTATGTGCACCCTTAATTCCCATGGGTCACTAAAGGACAAGTTAAACTCTCCTAAGGTTGACTCAACCCTCCCTAAACCTTCCTTATCCATAACTAACCCAAAATCTCTTTTATCCCACATGTAAAGGGATGTAGAGACTCTTTTATCCATTGGGCTATATAAGGATCCCTCCTCTTACCTTTCTACTTACACCTAAATTAGAATAGAGCCTAAGCTATAGCCATTTTAATCTTAGAGCATTCTCCATTAGAGTGGAGCTAAGCATCATCCCTTTACATTCAATCATCCAAGTTATTTTGTGAAGATCAATGGAGTTAATCAAGAAAGGCCTTATTGCCATGAATTGATGAACCTCCATCCTCAATCCTCTTGGATCAAGAAATAATTATCAACCCTTTGATAGCTAAAGGATCTACCTAGGTCCATTTCATTGATTTAGCTTTCTAAAGAGTAGAGAAATAAATGTTTACATGTTAGTTTGAAGTTCATTTTTAAGGTTTTAAAGCATAGTGTTGATGTTTATTACTTGTTTAGCTCTTAGCATAATGGTGCATAGATTTTAGTTTAACATTGTTTTGAAGCTACTAGGTGTTAGTTTCAAATTCACTTACATTACTAACAAATTCTTGCACACATTTGGCATGTGGGAGTGATCCTTAGTCCCTTAACATTATAGTTCAAATTTTGTTGTTATTTAAACATTTGGCTAGCCCTTAATATGCACATGTGTGAAATGATGTTAAAATTCTTATGATTTTGTTAACCTTACATGTGTGAAGTCTTATTTAGAGGTTTAATTTTGATGGGTTATTGTCAATTTTGAGCTAACATGTAAAAATTTGGAGCATTTTGAACTTGTTTACGTCATTGGGCTGTATTTCAACGTCATCACCAGGTACAATTTTTGCAGGGGTGTGGAGGTACACAAAACCATGTGAAAGCACACAAAACCACGCACAGGAACTAATCCAAGTGTGCACACACACTATTGTAGTATTGTACCTTTCTTCTGTCAGAAACCTGTCAGGATAGCGCAAGCACCCTAAAGGTAGCACATACACCCTTCTACTAGCACACATGCTCTGTGTCTATATTAGTGGCACATGTACCCCTTTTCTAGTGCAAGCATCCCTCTGTCAGCGTACACACACTCTCATATCTTTTTGTACCTTCTGTTTCACTTCCCATGTGTAAGCATCTATCCTCTAGTGAAAACACACTTATGCAGGCACATACATCTCTTAGGTAGCACAAACACTCTGCAAAACTGCTAAGTTTACACAGAGGATTGCAAGAACAATACCCCATGTGCACACACCATAACCTATACGCAGGTACCTCAATCTAAACTTACATATCAATTCTATGTTTACAAAGGTTTGTTTCATTAAATATGAACACCATTATAGGTTTAATATGATTAATTTTTATTTTACAGGGTATGTTTACATGCTTTTTTTAGATTATATTAAACATTGGATAAACCTTGCATGCTTGGTCATAAGAGTAAGGTCATGTATGCTCTTCCCTCGCATCTTTTGGGGTGATCTTGGGAATCAGAAATGATTGTTATATCTTTCATTACTTTGAAAAACATTTAGAATGTCCAAATTTTGTCAAGATGTATGTATTTTATGTTTGAATTAAGTATTTTCCATTTATTGATTTCTTAATTGGATTTTTTGTCATGTATGCTCTTCTCTTGTGTCCTTAGACAATCTTGAGAATTAGGAACAATGTTTATTTTTTTTATGCGTATGTAAAATTCCTAATCCATTGTGCAAAACCAAAAATTATTTTCAAAGAAAGGAGGGGTCAAGACAAAACAAAAATACTAATACAGTTTTCATGTAGGTTGCTAAAAGGTGTTCAAGCAAACCACATTAAATTAAACAAGATAAAAAAACACACCATAAACATCACACTGTATTTGTAGGTTTCGAAAAAGGGTACGTCCCTATCCACTCATCTAGAACATAACCCCTTTGGCATAATGCCTTAAGCTACAATAATGGGGGTGGTTCTTGGAACCCCAAAGTAGTCCACACAAGAGGGAACCTTGTGGACAAAATGGGAAGTTATCTGCATAACATACTTGACTTGTTTTACCATTTGTGATATTTAGAATCAAAGTTATCTATATCGTGACCCGAGTGAGAGTACACGATGGATGTATTTATTACCCACTGTACTTGAATGGGGTAAAGTAAAGACAAGATACTCTAATAATTATTCAATGTGAATTTTCTTGGAAAATTGAGCTCGCTCTTAGATAAATTTTGACACCTAGTTGAGTGAACCACCTACAAAGCTATCTTTGACTAGAATCAAACTTTGACCATATCAAAACCAATTTGAGTTTAGATCCATTATTCATCATGAAACATGTGAATCATTACTTTTGCTTAGTTTTTCACTCACCCTAAGGTGAGGCAAAACTTTTATGAAGTGAGGCCAACATTTTTCACCCCCAATTGATCTACTTCCTTCACTTTCTTTTGACACATTGTTGATTAAAATAAGAGTGAATACCCTTGTGTTTCTAATTGATTATATTCACCAATTTTGTGTTTTTTTACATTCATCCATGTTTTTTACTGAGTTATTAAAAGTCTAAAGTGTGTGGAGACAATTTCATATCATTGGTATAATTTTTGATCTTGATACCCAAGTCAAGATTGTCATCATAGTTAGGCTTGATTCATCACCTTGACTCTCATTTGAACGGTTATCCTGTTTACATTGTGTCACTGCAATTTTGGTATTTATGTCTTATTTCTTGTAAACTTGACCTAAATATCTATATTGTGATGTTACACTATAAACACTTTAACAATTCCTAGGTATACTCTAGTTTTAGTTTGATTTCAATTACTACCTCGATTTTAAAAAGTGTTGAGTGTTACCACTTGTGCGTGTTATATCAGTATCATCTTGATATTAATATCTTAATTTCTCAAAAAGTTTTGTTAACATATCTTGGTGAAATTTTTGTGTCGCTCACAATCATAATTGATACTTTTTGGAATATAGGTCTTGATTGGATTTGGGCTTTCTTTTAGTATATTTTGTTTGGGGATCGTATCAACCTCTTGGTATTACTTACGACTTATTAATTTATTTGAAATTGACATAAGTGGTGACATTTTTTTGATCATCTTAAACATCAAATATTATTTGAAAAAACTTAGGAAGTAATTCGATGATTGATTGATTTAAAATGAACCCTGTGTGATTGTGTATTATGATTATTCGTCACTTTGACTTATCCATTTAAGACAATCAATTTGATCCATTGATTCTTTACCATTCATTATGCTTTGATCATTAATTTGGATTTGTGTTTTGAACTTGCATGATTGTTCCTTGTGTTTATCCATCTTGTAAAAACATTTATAGGACAATCCTTTGGTTCTTTGTTCCTCTTGATCTTCTTGTTTTTTCCTAAGCTTATGGTCATTTTTTAAAATATATTTGAAACCTTGGAAAAAAAATTCCTATTAAGAAACTTTTGCATCAATCGAACATTGGAAATATTTCCTTTATATCCTTTATGTTGTTAAAACATTGATCAATCCTTTGATATTTACACCTCCAAACTTGTTGTCTAAACCTTGTTGGATTATCAATCTTGAGTCATCACGATGTATGTTTTCCTTAGCTTCCCTTTTGGAAAATCACACAAGCATCCCCATATTTATGAAATGTTTAGTTGGTTGTTGTTATGTTGCACAAATCAACATGAAACCTTCTTCACTTTGGAGAAGTTTGATCATACAATCTAGGTCTAGGCATTTGAACCCAACACACACCAACAAAGACTGATTATTAAAAGGTCTCTTTACATAGGACAATAAGGAATCAAAGTTTCGACATTCACATCAAAATATTCCCATCATGAGTAAACCTCATTTGGTTCTTCGGGCTAGAGAACCCATTCGCGTACCCCATTCCCTACCTTCATCTCATAGTTAGTGGTATGGTTTAGATTCTTCTGATCCAAATTATTATTCAGGTTCCCCCCACTCTTTTTCTGATTCTAATCCAAATATTTCCTCTTATTCTGGGGATTCCAATCCAAATATTTCCTCTAATGATTTGGATCCAAACTATTATTCATAATCATCTAATTCGACTCCTAAGTCACGGTCCTCCCCCTTCTTCACAGGGCCTCATTCATCCTACTTCTACTATTATTCTTGATTCCCCCCTTTCTTCATGGGATCCTCTTCATCATCCATTTAATATGACTCCTATGATACGGTCCTCCCTTTCTTTATAGAACCCATTTTATCAGTCACCTCAATGACGTATTCTTCTTTTAAAGATACGTGCCACTCCAAATCCCTCCAATCAAACATATAATACAATTCTTGAATCGTGGTACTCTCTTTCTTTACAAGACCCTTGTTATTATTCATCCAATGTGATTCTTAAATCACGTTCCTCCCCTTCTTCACAAGACCTTCTTTATCAATCACCCCCACAAAGTCTTCCTTATTTGAAGATTCATGTGAACAAAGTCCTTCTAATCAAACTTCTGAATCGGATCCTATGTCACAATATGTAGACTTTGGAATTAATCCTACTAGTTTACAAATGATATACCATTGTATAGGTAGGTCTACACCATAGTTTTCTAATCTCGAGTCATCTAGTCCTAAGTATACTTCGTCTCTTGAGTCATCTTCTTCTATCAATCATCATCAAACATCTTCTAAGACTTCCACACTAGTTGGACTTTTTTCTTCCAATCAAACCCCTGTGGTCGATCAACAACCCATACCAATTGGTTTCTTTCAGAAAAAAGGAGTGATCATGGCATTTATAGGGGCACACAAATATGTCCCTCTAACAAATTACAAGCAAGGATTCTCTTTATACTTTGATGCATCCGTGTATTGTGAGGAAAAAATTGATTCCTTTTATCAAGAAATAGAGGAAGAACCTTAGATAATGAAATTTGATGCTCCGATTATTCTTTCATCTTCACATTCTTCATTATGTGATGAAACTCCTAGTTCTTGCATTGATCCATGGCATATATTCTCATCACCCAATCACTTATTTCTATAACAATTCCTCAATCACAATCTCTTATGGGGTCAACGCCAAGTAGCCCTTCATCTTCATCTAGGTATGGGTTACCTTCTATTAGTCATCCCTCTACTATTTGTGGGACATTTTCAAGTAGTCCACTCTCTTCTATTCTTGGGCCACATCCTAGTAGCCCATCATCTTCCAGCTATGGGTCACGCCCCACTATCCCTTCTTATTCTATTCTTAGGCCACATCCTAGTATCCCTTCATCTTCTATTCATGGTTCACCTTCTAGTAGCCCCTCTTCTTTAATTATTAGACTGTATCCTTTTCATCCATCACATTATTCTTCTACCAAAGATTGTGGCAAGCCCACCATCATTTCTCACATCAATTCTAAACGTCTACATTCTTCTCCCACTTCTCATGATCATACAAGTCACACATTAGCTTATAAAAAACCTAGACATGTTCTTTATCAAGCCAATACCAAAACACTGAAGAGCTCAAAATATCCCAACAACTCAAACAATTATAAAATTCAAATCAAACACATGTTTTCATAATGTACACCAACGTACCCATAGTGTATAAACCTATGGATAGGTAACTCAAGCTCCCACATATGAAACTAATGTTTCAAAACAAATCACAATCATTTGTTGAGTGTGAGCTCACCACGATCATTGAGATTGGGAATAATATTACACTTGATAAGAAAACATGCTTAGTATCTCTTATTAAAGAAATCGTGAACATTGTTCTTGGATCCTATCATGTAAATTGACATGTTTCATTCTGATAACCATCAAAAAATAAAATAAAAAATCATAAAACAGTTCAAAAATACAAAAAAAAAAGAAAACATTAAAACATTACATAAACAAAATCAAAGGTACAAATATCAAACATTACAATCAGGTATTACGTATAGATGGATGTTCTTTCTTCCCTTTCTTTCATATTCCTCTATAAGTCATCCACCATTTTCATCCCTTTGATAATATTTTAGTTAGCTTATTTCATACACATTTTTTGAAATTTATCTCTATGGTATCTGTTTGACCCTGGTCTTTTATCACCTTGGTAAATTAAAGAATGACTGACCTCTTAGAGATCCTATCACTATCTACATCTAATAAAAATTTTGTGAAGAAATTTTAGATATTTTTGTTGACACTATCCAATGTCATCATCACAATCAATTTCATATCCTTCCATCAATCCATCAGTGGTTCTTAACCCCTTGTCAAACAAGAGAGCTGAAATAAGTTTTGAGGAAGCAAAAGAATCAAAATCAATCAATCAAAAAGTAAAAGCAAATTGATATATAACTCTCTGTTGGGGTATTTCCAATAATCTCTACCCGGGCTATGGACACCTGACTAGTAGTAGAGAAATGTTGTGATTAGAATAAAATGCATCTCCGTTGAGGCTATGGACGTATGGCTGGTAGCGGAGCAATGTATGACTCTCCTTCCACAATCCATTCACAAATCACATTTCAAACTAAATCATTCCTACACATTGGCTAGTGTCTTCACTTTTTGTCTATCAAATATTTCCTTCAAGTGGTAATTCATTTCCACGTGATCACATTGGATCTCAATGAGTAAACAAGATTAGTATGTTACCAAGTGTTAATTTTTGGACCTTGGTCAAACTATTTCTTTAGCACATGTCTTGTCTCATGATTTGTGCCTTGAGCTAATCACTTTTTCATCAAATGCCTTCTAAATATTTTCATAGCATCCTCTATTCTTTGAAAATCATTTAGAACATCCATGTGTACAGGATGGCCTCTTTGCCATATTTGAAGACACTTTTGTCCCCTTTTAATAAGACAATTTTCTACTTCCTTTCTCTCATGTTTTTCTTGGCCAGCTTATGTTGGGGGCATCCTTGCTCCCTCATGATTGAACCTGTTTTATATTTTCCTTGATCCCCCTTGAGCATATGAATAGTTTTCCTTTGAATACTCTCACCTAATCACTGGGGAATTTTCATATATTCATTTTCTTGCACATATGCATGGCATTCTGCCCTTATACATTCTATCTATCGCTGGGGGAATTCACACTTCTTTGTTTTCATGTACATAGTTTCAAAAAACTTAAAAAATCACAAAAGCATTCAAATATGTTTTAAGAAAAATAAAAAATAATAAAAATCATCCTACAAAACGTAACTCTTTGGTTCTCACTTGTTCTTGTCTTTGACTCGCGGATCATCTTGATCTACCTCCATCAACAAAGTTAGTTTTCTTACTATGTCTGTAATCTGGGGCATAATAATTTTCTTGGTATTGTTTCATAGTGCATGATTGCTTTTCATAGGACCCAAGTGTCCTCTATTATTCCCCTTGCATGTATCCTTGCTTCGGGTACCACTTTTAGCCCTTGTCGTTAATTCACACAAGTTGGAATCAAAGCTTGATAACAAAAACATTTCATTATGTTTTTCTATTAGGTTAGCTTGTTTAATTTCTCGTATTGCATTGAATTATATATGTTGCAAGGAGTTAGGCATCTTTTACTTTCTCTTATTACATTAAATTTTGTATGTTTCATGGATTTGGTGTTTTTAGCAATGGAAAATTGTTCGTAGTATGGATTTTCATGTCATTCTACTTTTTTTGTATGCTTATATTTTTAATAAGGACCGATGATGTAGATCCTTGGCAATATGATGACATGGAAGTTGTTTTTAATACACTAGATGAAATCTCATTCCTTTCTCGCCATCTTCATTTTTCCTCTATATCATTCTCCTATCAACTTTATTCTTCTAATTCACTCAAGGCTGCATTCCCCTTCCCATTCTTTTATCAATTTCTCTCATCTTTTTCAATCGAGAAATTTTGTGACATCCCTAAATGGTGTTAGTGCAGAAGATCATCTCGAGAGCTTTCCAACGACTATGAGAAAGTGAAAAATGGACATCGGGAGCTCTAGATATGTTCGGTCAAAATTCAGACATCGGGAAAGTCAAACTATGGTCAACTGGTCAATATTGGACCAATTGCACTGTGACATGTGGCTTGCCAACACTCATCGAATTCACTCGATTTTCCTATTAGGAGACGACAAGTGGATTACATGCTATGGACCGAGTTAATTATTTGTATACCACATTATATGGGTCGAAATTATATTATCTTGGTAAGTCCACTTTCCAAATGGCACACATATATGCCAAACCACTATATATATATATATATATATATATATATATATATTAATGTTTATACATTAGTATAAACCACCACATGCTATTGCCAAACTTCCACGCACATGGAGGAGGTGGTGAAGCGGTGTTGTGGGAGGAAAACGCCATACGTGGAACCTTCCACGTGGAGAAGGAGGATCAAGCGGTTGTTAGGGGCGGTTAAGCCTAACGTGGTCTTTTGACCACTTCATTTGCGTGGAGGAAGGCTATTTAAAGACTTAGACATTATCCCTCCCGCCCCCCCCCCCCCCCCCCCCCCCACCGCAAAAAATGTGTGACCTTATCCAAATGCGACTCCATTTGGGATTTAATCCCATTAAACATGCAATCCGCCCTAATATGGGATAAGCATATCCAAAATGCTACGGGCTAAGGTTTAAAAATAGCCTTAGATAATATTTATCACATATTTTAAGGGCACTATTTTTTGTATAAATAGGGAACCCATTTGCATTGTAACAGACAACCCAAGCTTATTATTTGTTAAGCTTATTTGTGGGATGTGTCAACAAGTATTGTCTATTGGCCTATTATTTTAGGCAATAGTAGATGAAATATTTGTGATTGGGAGTAAATTATAAACTACCAAATAGGCCCATTGAGCCACACCAATTACTTGCAAATCCTGGATTGTCAACCGGAGTGCTAGCTTCGCATTGATAGCGTCAGGAAGGCCGATCGAATCCAAAGGAGATTTTGCATCAGGAAGGTGAAGAACAATTCGACTGATCATCGAAAGTTTTTCAAAGAACTAGTGTATTGATAGGCAAGTAAAATTCCATTAGGTTTTCTTGTGAAAGTACTATTGTAACTTACAAGTTTTGATTAGTGGAACGGTTTGACCACAAACCCAGAGACGTAGGCAATTTCTAAACTCCGTAATCAATCTTTGTGCAATTGTCTTATTGTCTTGCATTATTTTAAATTGATTACTTAAAAAGGAGTAAATCATCGGCAAATAATTAAAGCCTACAAGGGTCCGAGATCAGGTAGTAATCATCTGATTATTTTTGGATCATGTTTGGTATTAGAGCTGGTAAATCTAATTAACAGAGTGATTGCTTCAAGTTGGTGTAGTTGGTTCAGTTTTTGTGAACAGGGTACAAGTGCACTATGGGCAAGATGTCTAAACAGGCAAAGCTTGAGGAAATTGAAGCTTATAATCACCAGATCCAGGAAGAGAATTATCTCATGCAATCAATGTATTACTCCTTGGAAAAGGAGAATGCTTGTTTGAAATTGGAACTGAAAACCAAGGATGAGTTCTTGGCAAGGTTGCAATGTGGTGATCAGAGGAAGGAAATACCTTCAACTTTAGATGCAGAGGCCATGGCAAATGATTGCACTGTAAGTTGTTCACCACTGGAATCTTCTTCTTCCTCCCATTCGGTTTTGGATTCAGGTAATGAAGTCTTTGGTTTGTTTGAAAAGCATACTAGAGGCATTGGATCCAAGTTACTAGATAAAATGGGATTTGATGGAAGAGGCCTTGGTAAAAATGGCCAAGGTATTGCTAACCCAATATAGGTCGAGGATCGTCCTCGTTTTGCAGGTTTGGGTTATCCTAGTGCGGGAATGGAAATTGGAGAATGCTCCAAGAACACTAATGAGAGACAAGCTTCTAAAAGAAAAGATAATACCCCACTAGTCCTGTAAGAATATTCTGAGCAGGAAAGTTGTGCTTCATCGTCATAACCAGGATGTGGTAAGAGAAATCAGCGAAGAGGTAATGAGATTCCACCTCCAGTTTCTTACCATAATCGCAAACACAGTAAAACTTCTGATCCACTTTTTCAACTTAAAAAGTATGGTTATGATTTTCAAAAGATGTGGAATTATTTTCCATGTACTTTCTATGGATTACATAATCATTCAGTGGAAAGATGTTGGAAGAGAAGGAAACTGATGAAGAAGTTGATGCCGTTCATCAGGAACAAGGAAAATCAGAAAGACCAATCTCATCATGCAGAGTCGAGAAATGGCAAAAAGAGTTCCTCATCCCAGAAGAAGGAGATTAAGAGGAATTTTTGTGCTCATTGCTAGAGGAATGGGCACCAGGTGGAAAATTGCTGGAAACTGCATCCATCTCACCATCAAAGTAATGGCAAGCCAAAGATGGAATGGAGGCCTATTGCAAAGGCAAAGGAAGTTTCTACTCCACCACCAGTTGAAAAGTCAACCCAGGACCAGGTAATACCTAAAAGTGAAAGTCCTTTAAAATGGGTAAGTCAAAAAATTTTCAATTATATATTGCATAATTCAGATTGATGAATTGTATGCAGTATTAAGTTTGGAGATCAGATATTGTGAGAAAATGCTGAGAGAAAGGTTTACAATACTCGGTGGATTTTCTTACTTAGAAAATTTGATTAATGCTCCAAATATATCTCCTAATCAGCGTGTGAGTACCTGTTACAGCTTGGACACAGGAATTAACTCATATAAAGCTCAGAGATTTATTTACCATTTGTGCAGACAATAAAGCTCTCAAAAGATCAGCTCGGAACTTCATTATGTGTAGAGGCATTGTGACCGTGCAGTAGAATGGTAACTGAATCATCATTGGCATTAACATCGGGTCGGAACTTCATTATGTGTAGAGGCATTATGACCGTATAGTAGAATGGTACCTGATATTAGTATGTCAACAAGAGGAGCTCTAAAAGGATCATATCAAAACATCATTCGGTGTCAAGGCATTGCAACCACACATACGAATGGTAGCTGATCAACAGAATTAACATCATGCATCATAGAGGCTCAAGGTCTTAAAAGAGGCTTAGCATCATGCATCAGAGGTGTTGAGGTCTATAGAGACTTAGCATTGTGCATCAGACGCTCGAGGTCTTGAAAGAGGCTTAACATCATGCATTAGAGGCATTGAGGTCTGTAACAAACTTAGCATCATGCATTAGAGGCTTGAGGTCTTGAAAGAGGCTTAACATTGTGCATTAGAGGCATTGAGGTTTGCAAAGGGACAAGGCATTGTCCATCATCGACATCAGATCAATCATAACTCTACGTAATATGGAGTTCCTTCAAACTAGTTTGGATTCTGCGGAATCAACTTGAAGCCAGGAGCTGTGTTATAGAGTAAAAGAAGATCCTTGTTGTCAGATATCAAGAAGCTTAGCACCGCATAGAAGGAGCATTGAGGTTTCATTCAGAAACTTAGCACCATAAAGCGGAGGCGTGGAGGTCTTCTTCGGATATACGAGTGGCACAACGAAAGCGTCGTGGGCCCATAACCCACAGGTCCTAGGATTAGAGCAGAGTTGCCGAAGTGAGAAGGTTGGAGGAGAAGACCCAAGGGTCTACTGAAGCAGCACTTCCGAGGTGGCAGCAGAGTTTTTCAGATTCAGGACAGTATGGAGGCTTTTTGGGACAAAAAGCCTTTCTCAGTGGGGAGGTGTGATCAGGTGATCATTTTTGAAAATTCCCTAGACATCCCTAAATGGTGTTAGTGCAGAAGATCATCTCGAGAGATTTCCAACGACTGTGAGAATGCGACAAACGGACATCGGGAGCTCTAGATATGTTCGGTCAAAGTTCAGACATCGAGAAAGTCAAATTATGGTCAACTGGTCAATATTGGACCAATTGCACTGTGACACGTGGCTTGCCAACACTCGTCGAATTCGCTCGATTTTCCTATCGGGAGACGACAAGTGGATTACATGCTATGGACCGAGTTAATTATTTCTATACCACATTATATGGGTCGAAATTATATTATCTTGGTAAGTCCACTTTCCAAATGGCACGCATATATGCCAAACCACTATATATATATATATATATATATATATATATATATATATATATATATTAATGTTTATACATTAGTATTAAACCACCACATGCTATTGCCAAACTTCCACGCACATGGAGGAGGTGGTGAAGCGGTGTTGTGGGAGGAAAATGCCATACGTGGAAGCTTCCACATGGAGAAGGAGGATGAAGTGGTTGAGATGGGGGCGGTTAAGTCTAACGTGGTCTTTTGACCACTTCATTTGTGTGGAGGAAGGCTATTCAAAGCCTTAAACATTATCCCCCACCGCAAAAAATGTGTGACCTTATCCAAATGCGGCTCCATTTGGGATTTAATCCCATTAAACATGCAATCCGCCATAATATGGGATAAGTATATCCAAAATGCTACGGGCCAAGGTTTAAAAATAGCCTTAGATAATATTTTATCACATATTTTAAGGGCCCTATTTTTTGTATAAACAGGGAACCCATTTGCATTGTAACACAAACCCGAGCTTATTATTTGTTAAGCTTTTATTTGTGGGATGTGTCCACAAGTATTGTCTATTGGCCTATTATTTTAGGCAATAGTAGATGAAATATTTGTGATTGGGAGTAAATTATAAACTACCCAATAGGCCCATTGAGCCACACCAATTACTTGCAAATCTTGGATTGTTGACCGGAGTGCTAGCTTCGCATTGATAGCGTCGGGAAGGCCGATCGAAGCCGGAGGAGATTGTGCATCAGGAAGGTGAAGAACGATTCGACTGATCATCGGAAGTTTTTCGAAGAACTGGTGTACTGATAGGCAAGTAAAATTCCATTAGGTTTTCTTGTGAAAATACTATTGTAACTTACAAGTTTTGACTAGTGGAACGGTTCGACCATGAACTCGGAGACGTAGGCAATTGTCGAACTCCGTAATCAATCTATGTGCAATTGTCTTATTGTCTTGCATTAATTTTTAAATTGATTACTTAAAAGGAGAAAATCATCGGCAAATAATTAAAGCCTATAAGGGTCCTAGATCATGTAGTAATAATCTAATTATTTTCGGATCAGTCGATCGCCTTCTTTCATTGCCCCATCGAAACTCGAGGGGGCATATCTCACTTCTACTAATTTTTCTTCTACCCCTTAAAAAATTTACCTGTCTACTATCTTTGAAGTGGCGTCACTTACGCCACCCCAAAGAGGGGCAAATGTAGACACCTGATAATTATAATGAACAATTTAATACACTTAAATTGTGCTAATTGCACCAATTCTTGCAAGATTGATGACACATTGTCAATAATGTTCCATTTATCCTCTATTACCACTAATTAATTGCATTACGACAATTGATTAGTCCTTCTGAAGCTCAAAACCCTAATTAATGACCTTTCATTAATTAACACCTCATTCTATCTAATGTAATTAATTACGACCATTAATCTAAATCAACAAATATTCATCTATTTAATCAAAATTCCTCTATTATCATCACCTAAAATCATGTTAATTCTCTTATAAAATAGTCTAATAGGCCCATCTCCTTATTAATTAATCACATTTGATTAATTATGTGCACCCCTAATTCCCATGGGTCACTAAAGGACAAATGAAACTCTCCTAAGGTTGACTCAACCCTCCCTAAACCTTCCTTATCCACAACTAACCCAACATATGTATTATCCCACATGTAAAGGGATGTAGAGATTATTTTATCCATTGGGATATATAAGGATCCCTCCTCCTACCTTTCTACTTACACCTAAATAAGCATAGAGCCTAAGTTATAGCCATGTTCATCTTAGAGCATTCTCCATTAGAGTGGAGCTAAGCATCATCCCTTTACATTCAATCATCCAAGCTATTTTTTGAAGATCAATGGAGTTAATCAAGAAATTCCTTGTTTTCATGACTTGATGAACCTCCATCCTCAATCCTCTTGGATCAAACAACAATTATCAACCCTTTGATAGCTAAAGGATCTACCTAGGTCCATTTCATTGATTTATATTTTTAAAGAGTAGAGAAATAAATGTTTACATGTTAGTTTGTAGTTCATTTTCAAGGTTTTAATGCATAGTGTTGATGTTTATTACTTGTTTAGCTCTTAGCATGATGGTGCATAGATTTTAGTGTAGCATTGTTTTGAAGCTACTAGTTGTTAGTTTCAATTTCACTTACATTTTTAACAAATTATTTAACACAAGAGACATATGTTATTCTTGCATTTACTATGTCTACATTCTCAAGGGCACATAATATTCCAATACACAATGTTTATATGCCTATTCATACAACCACTATTACTACTACACGTCTTATATATAATGGTTCACATGCTTCTTCATTTGGCACACAAGCTCTTGAAACCCTTATTCACACGTTATAAGATCAAATATTACAATTGCAAAAAGGCGTGTCTAATTCTTATCAGACTATGGAATCTTCTCTATTATATCCTAAGGTGGCATGTTACCTTTGTATCTTGTTTTTTTTACACCTAAAATTTCTATCTATGATGGAAAAAGTTACCCCACAAAACATATTAGGTAATTTCATGTGGCGTGCATTGATTATGCCTCTTATTGCATCTTACTTACCAAGTTGTTCCCTCATTGTCTTATGGACTTTACATTGCAATGGTTTTATAATCTCCCCACACATTATGTGTGTTCTTTCACTACATCAGAAAATTAATTTTTTGGCACAATTTTCTATCAATATTGAGGATATGTTTCTTATGCACAATTTTCAAGATACGCCAAGCCTCTGATGAACATATCAATGATTATGTATTATACTATCAGACTGTGTTTACTAAGATGAATAATATCCTAGTTGATACTGACTCATAAGACCTTTCTACATAAATCTTACTTTCTCCTTTGCAAGAATCAGTCATGTTTGACAAATTCAGATCATTTGACCATCTATTTGATTTACTAAAATATCTTGAAGCTAAGTTATTACATATGAATAAGCTCAAGTATATTTTTAGTACTCTTAATACATATAATGTCAACTTTCAAAACAAATCTACAATTATTGGAAAGACTAATGATGCTAGGGATTCTTCGAAAGACACTGTTAATGTTATTAATGAATCTTATAAGCTACAATTATAACCCACACAATAAAATTTTACATGTTTACCATGTGCTCCTCATAATTTCTTAAAACAATTACTTGAGTGCAATCTTTTGTTTATCCCTCCACCATTTGAGGTTGATAAGAGAAAGCCTTAAAGTAATTTTTTAATGTCAAATCCTATTTTTATTATCACGGATGTATTGGTCATTCTATGGAAAGATGCATAAATATTCATCTTGTTATTTAGGATCTTATTGACTTCAATGTCATGAAATGGTATGATCCCATTGAATCTTCTAAGCCAACAAACAACAATTCTAAATTGTCACTCCCTATGCATACAAGTGATACATATACTTCTAAAGTTTATAATGTTCATCATGTGGTACCACCACCACCCTCTTATGATCATCACTTAAATTCTATGATCTGTACTGTTACTCATATGTCACCTTCTACACCATGCATTACGTTCGATGACTTTGATAAAGATGACAAATTTATTTAATATACATTGTCTATTCCTATCTCTTGTATTCACTAAATCATGCACTTATTATGTGCATCTAGCCTCTAAATAATTCATTTATATGCATGATTCCTAAGTGACAGAAATAGTCATTAACAACCTTTTCACTTTGCTTTGACATTACTTTTATGTTTTTCATCCTTATTACTTGCTATTTTTGAATTGTAGCTTGAAATTTTACATACTAGCGAACATCTTTCTTAGATCTAATTTTAATGTTTACCTTTTTGAGTATCTTGTATAATACCTCCCATTAGGGACAAGAGTGCCTGGGAACTACAGTCCCCTTTGGGCACTTTTTGTCCACTTTCTCTCTTTTATTGATCTTTCGAATGTTACTTCTTTCTTGTCTTCTTATATCACCCTTGGTCAGCCTTTCACTTGTTAATGATGAAACTTAAGAAAAGGAATCATATATATATACATACATGTCTTATTTAACATCATTAATGGGAGTAAGCATTCAAGAGGCACATAATATTACAAGGAGTTAATACTTTCTATCTACTATACCAAGGAATGCATTTTAGGACTACATATTCTGAATTCCATATCACACATTTGCATTGGGAAAAAAAAATTTAGCCCGCTATTCTCTGTGTGACTGACACTTAGGGAAACCTAGCTCAAGGGACATTATTCTAATCACACACACCCTATAACTACATTGAGTCTGAAACAGAGTGCAACGCTAAGTGGAAATCACATTAGGGTGACCTTCGAGGTCAGTCTAACTCAAGCATATGCATAGTTTTATTCATCTAATGTACACTCAAGTATTGTATATGTAGCTAGGGTTATATTTTGTAGGTACAAGTGTGATAGATTAGGAGTACATAAAACATGACATGACCTACATCAAACAAGAAGCAACTGTTGTAAATATCTCCCCCCGGGTCGATATAGACAAACAGGAGAGTATAGAAATAAAAGAAGCTCAAATCCCTGACATTCAAGTGGCACACGGAAATGGTGCATGACAATGAGTGTCAACACTAAAATGTATGCGCCAAGGTGTAGGAAAGTGGTGCACAGAAATGGATGTCGACAGGGTAAAGGGTGCACCCTTGGCGCACGGAAATGGCGCATGACAATGAGTGTCAACACTAAAATGTATGCACCAAGGCGCAGGAAAGTGGCGCACAGAAATGGATGTCGATAGGGTAAAGGGTGTGCCCTTGGCACACGGAAATGGTGCATGACAATGAGTGTCAACACTAAAATGTATGCGCCAAGGTGCAGGAAAGTGGCGCACAGAAATGGATGTCGACAAGGTAAAGGGTGCGCCCTTGGCGCACGGAAATGGCGCATGACACAGAGTGTCAACAGGGAAAAATTTGTGCCTTGGCGCATGTAAGAGGATGTCGACACACACATGGATGCACCTATGGTGCACCTTCAGGAGGCACAACATTTTGAGCGCTGACAGGAAGCAGACCCTGGCGCAGATATTCAGATGGCCATAAATTTTGACTGGGAGCTCGGATTCATGCAAGGTTGGACTTTTCGGAAAGCTTACAAGGTCTTTAATTGGGTGAGAACAAATTATTAAAAATGTGAAATAAATTTCACCACTTTCTGGGTTCGCTAGGGTTCTCACCTACCACCATAATGAGATAATTAAATGCAGTCTGGAGGTGGTTGGGGTAGATTTCGGATTCCTCTCTTCTCCCTCTCTCATTCTTCCTATAAATTGTAAGGAGAGGTTTCTTTCTGGTGGTTGTTCATCTTTTCAGCTCTACCCTCCCTTCTTTTTCTTCTCCAGGGTTGAAAAAATGGAGTTCGAACCTCCTCCCCTGCTCTGTAATGGCGTTTTTGCCTTTTACTATTGAAATGATGTTCTGTGCAAACTTCTGGAGCAACAAAAAATGTGTTTTGTGATGCATCTGTCCATCCTTGCTCATTTTTTGCTTGTTTTCTTCTTGTCTCTCTTCATTGCAGGTATTTGTGCATGTTCTAATGTTCATTATAGGTCTGGAGCTGTGTTCATGGAGTGTTGGGACATTTTTTGTGTGAAATCTATCCTTGGGTTTGTGATGCGTCTGTCCATCCTTCCCATTGCTCACCTCTCCTTGTTCTATGACAGTTTTGATAGATGTTCAACATTCTCCTTCTCTGGTGTATCACCGTTTTAGTGTAGGCTTTTGCTATTTTTCCCTTTTCTCTCTCTCTCTGTCTCCTTGGCATGGTTAGATTAGCTTGTCTGCACTGGAATAGCTCGTGGTAGGTAGTTTAGGAGTAGGAACCAACCTTCTCTGGAGATTCCTCTCTCGGTTTCACAAGTCCCACACTTGGAGACAGGATTTAATGTTATGCAATCACACTGGATGATAGTATGGTTAACCCAGAAACCTGACCAGCATCCAGGGGTGCTGTGATCTTGCACTAACAACAACATAGAAAGAATCAAATCTTGAGTATTTCCACGGACACCAATGCCTAGATTGGATGCTAGTGCCCATACAACTCTATCCTAGTTTAAGCGCTCTTGTCCCTAAGATTTTTTCAGCCCAGTTTCTGATACAAAGCTTGCACAACCTAGAAGCTACCCTTCTAGATCAATCTTTGGTCCATAATCAGTTCAAACCCACATATACAAGTTGATTTATTCTCTAAACCCTATCTATCACTACTGCTTGCATTTCCATTTCTTGATCTTTCTTTTTTATTGTTTTACTATCTAATTAACAGTGTCCTTATATTAGATTTAATTTTATTAAATCATTCGGTGAACTCGACATCCTTTCATTCCTATCTTATTGAATCCATTCTCATCATGGCTAGTACATGTCGTGACTTCTCTACTGAGGATCTCAATGAACTCAATTCTTATCTTGTTGAACATCCTGAAAAACTTGGACCTATTAATTTTTTTTACCTATGAGGAAGCCCAGAGGATTGCTACCTTTTCTCCCCTTGGCACCAGTATTTCTACTTCTACCACATCTTTTATCCCTCTTTCCTCCCCTCTTACCAATGTGGGAGCTTCCACCAGCCATATTTCTACTTCCCCACATAATCCTATTCTTTATCCTTCTCTTATCTCCCACATTAAACCTAGTTCTTCTTCCATAACCCATGATTTAGAGTCTCTTTATCATGATTTGCAAGCACAAATTCATAAATTACAACAAACCACTTCTTCTTCCTCTCCATCCCTTGATTCCTCCATTCTTCTTCACATTCCTCTTTCAGTTAAAGAGTATTATTATTTGCTCCTTGCCATTTTTGTTTCACCAAACTTTCCTTTATTTGATGGCCATGGATATCCTCAAGAGAACCTTATATCCTTTCACATTGCTTATCTAGACTATGCATATGATGACACCCTCTTGACCAAGTTGTTTCCTAGGAGCTTACAAGATTATGCTTTGTGATGGTTCTATGACTTGCCCTTACATTTTCTTAAATCATTTAGTACTCTTGCTGATTTTAATCTAGCTCATTTTTATGAATATTGGAATGAAAATATCTTATGTAAAAATAGATAAAATTAAACAAGGATCTAATGAACTTATTAGTGATTATATATTGGGTTATAAGAAAACTCTTTCCAAAATGAACAATGTATTAGTTGAATCTGAATTGCAAGACCTATTTATTAAAATTATTTTTCCTCCTTTGCAAGAATGTGTGCTTTTTTATTCTTATCATCCCTTTAACCATCTATGGCATACCTTGAAGATTCGTGAGACTAAGATACTTTCTTTGGGAAAACTCAAATATGGTTCTAATATTTCTGATCATTCCTCTTCTAAATTTACAAGAAAAGTTCCATTTCAGCCCAAGTCTAATGATGCTAAGTGTATTATCAATGTTGTTTCTCAACCTCCTAAGATTCTACCCCAAGACCCTCAGTGTATATTTAATCTATTTCCTTATCCTCTACATATGTTGTTTCCCCAACTCATTGAAATAAATATGATTTATCTTCCACCTCCTCTTGAGTATGATTCTAATAGGCCCTATGGTAGGAAGTTTGATGATCATGCACATTGTGATTACCATACATACAATGTCCATTTTACTGACAAGTGTCTCAAGCTTTTCCATTATATTCAATATCTCATTGACAATAATGATATCTAGTTTCCTAAATCTAATGTTTCTGCTTCCAAATATACCAATGATAATTGAAAGTTAAAAATATTTGATAACTTGTTACCTAAGAAAGACAAGTCAGCCCTAAGTCATATTCTAATCATACCTACCACAAGTACCTCCTCCTGATTCTTTGGATCATCCCCTTGGATTCCTTGTTAGTGCTACTGATCTCCCATTACCTACAATGATTTTCACTAATGTTTATTTTCATGCCTCATTCTCCTCCCATAAATTACATATCGATGCTTCTGGTGTGCCCCATGTCATTAAAAATGTTATGGTGCATCCTACTTTCAAGAACAATGCACACTTATTACCTTTCTCACAGTCAATTGGCTTTCCTCTATCTCAGATGACACATAAGTCTCCCACTTCTTATGGTATGTTATTATACTCATTTTTGTTGGGCCTCTTATGTTTTATTTTCCATTTACTATTGGATCTATGGTTACACATTGTGACATGCTCTTAGGACTCCCTTTTCTCTTGGCTACCAAATTCGTGCCTTCTATTGTTCACTTGTTCCTTAATTTTATCCATAATCAACATCTTATCTTTATTCGAGGCATTTCACCATAGAAAACTTTGTCCTTTACTCCTCTTTATTGGCGCATGATTTTATTTTGTTCCTAATCATGGCATGTTTTGTGTTCCTCCCTATGTTTTTTGATGTGCATTGGCCATTAAAATCACTACTTGAGATTTCAAAATGATGTTCACTATTCCTTGAGTCCCAAATAAAATAATTATGTTGTGTTATCGATCTAATGTTCATGTGTTTTTCTAAAAAAACTTAATGTTTCTCATTTTTTTATTTAATGGGATGATTCACAGGTTTGAGAGACATAGGAGATGATGTGGAGATCTTAAATATATCATTGATCCATCAAGACTTGGCCTTATTCCTTTGAAAATATGTTCCCTACAATTTTATAGGTTTGAAGCTCTGTGTGGTTGTAAACTATGGTTTTATCCCCAACACCTGATAGAAGGAATATTCAGATAATTTGGGCGTATGTAGGCCTTCGGTGAACTTTTACATTTTATGCTAAGTTACAAATTGAAAGCACGTCCTTGAGACCCAAAGCACAATAGATGAGGACATGTGGCAGTGTACAAAGGTAGAATGGTCGACGAGTGGAGCTATCTTGCACAAGAGTAGTTTTGTAAATTTGTTGTTTTTTGTGAGGATGTAAACTGCATCCCTAGCCTTGAGGCCTAATAAAAAGGATATGTGACAGATTTTAGTGACGCCTCATAATCAGGGAAACTTTCTAGCCCCGTAGTTGGCATTTCAACAGCTCTTGTGCTACCATCAATTGATTCCCTAACCCCTTTAGCCCGCAGAAAAAGATAAGCGGAAAATATAGCCATGTAAGGACCACTTTTAAACTTGGGAATTAGATCAATGGCCAAAAATTTGAAAGAAGCGGGTGTTAGGAAATATAATGTTTACATTATAACAGGATATTTACCGAAAGGTAAATAATAATTAGTTAGTTATATTATTGTTATATAAACAATAATATATTAGTTGTGGTTGTTTTAACAACTTGTATGATTTGAGTTGTGTATTGTTACGTGAGTAACAATCACAACTAAATAGGATTATTGTTAGAGAAAATTCCTAATTTATAGGATTTCCATATTTCTATTTTTTTTGTATCTTCGTATGTTTAATGTATGAAGAAATACAGAGAATACAGAGAGATAATATAATTATTCTTTGTGTTATTCCTATGCAATTCTAGTCCAAATTTTATATTTGGTATTAGAGTGATCAGAGGTCTGAGGTTTTTTCCAAATGAGAGTCATTTATCATTTAAAAATGCATTCCATCAATCAGTCACAGACCTGGTGATTAGCAACATGCATTGATTGTCAAATCCATTGTAGTCCAATTCACACATCGTTTGTTGGAGGTTTGTGTTAGTATATTTTTAGAAAATAATTTTTCCTAGCTTGGCATCTACATTGATCCGAAAGGAATCAATTCCAATGATTCTCCTTGGTGCACACATTCTACTTCACATATATTTTTAATTGATAGTGCCATATTTTATTCTATAGTCTCCTACATTCCTGATCTCTCTTCCGTTGCTTTTTTCTGATTAAGAAAGTATTAAATTAGTGTATTTATGTTTAGATGGGATAGTTTCTTATGGTGACAGACCATCTATAGCCAAGTCTAAAAAAATAAATTGTTCTCTCGCTAATATTCTATACGTCTAGTTTTGATCTGAGCTCCTGTTTGAAAGAAGACATTGGCTTCTAGATTTCTATGTGATTTGTTCCCCTAAAAGAAGAAGATTATATCAACATTGGTTCTCAAAACCCACGTCTCTTCATCTCAATTGTCTCCATTGCATTCTCCAGCCATGAATATGTCATTCTTCACTTCCATGATGCTGCCAACAACACCACTCAATTGTTAAACTCAAATATTGGATGATTTCATTTCACTGGTAAAAGATATATTTCACCGTTAACGCACATTTTATTTGGAAAATTCATGTTTAGGTATGTTTCATATCATTTTGGGTCACATAAATGTCAATTTTTTTCAATGTCTAATTTTTAGAAATCATTTTTTCATGAAAAGTCAATAGTTTGTATTTGTTGTATCTGTATAAAAAGTAAACATTAATTAATTTTTATCATTCATGTATATTAGAATTAACGGATTTGTAATTGTCCATTAAAAATCAATTTTATAGTCATTAGTGTCTATTTGTTTGTAAAAAGGTGCATTTTTCAGTTTTAGCCGACACTTCTTTTTTTAATTTGTGAAGAGTCATAATGGATAAGTTGATTCACATTGAAAATTTTGAAGGTAAATATTTTCATACCTAGAAAGTATGAACCCAGTTGTTCCTAATCAAAAAAGATTTGCAGGATATTGTTGATGGAAAAGAGAAGAAACCAATAAATGTAGATGAAGCAGCAAAATGGGCAAGCAGAGATCAAAAGGCTACAGGGATTATCGAATTGGATCTATCAAATGCTTATTTGCATCATATAGATTTTAAAAAGTCTCTCACACAATTTGGGAGACATTGAAAAAAAAAATTGGATCATAAGATGGAAGCACAACAATATCTTTAAAGCAGAGATTATTCATCCTTAAGCTAGAAGAATGCGACAACATGGTGTAACATATTAGTAAGTTTCATTCTATTTGCAATCAACTAGCTGGAATAAATATAGATGTGCCTAATGATGACGCTAAAGCAGTATTACTCAATAGCATGCCTCCATGCTATTCTAGCATGGTCTTTACATTGAGTAAAATAAATCCAAGTTTAGAAGAACTTATTTCTTCTTTGCTAGATGAAGAAAAGAGAATCATGTTTGAGGAACTAGAGGAAAAATCAATGTATGGTAAGAAACAAGATAAAAGAAGATTTAAATCTTCTTTCAGACTTGGATCATCTTATAAATATTCAAAGCAGTGGCTTATGAGTTATTACTATAGACAATCTGGTCACTTGCCCTCAAATTACAAGAAAAGAGTGCAAGACTTACTTAATGGGAAACTACAACATAATGCCATGGTTGTTGATGAAGAAGGAGAAAATAAAGAGGAAGGAAATACTACTCATATAGAAAATCAAAGTGATGAAAATTTTCTCTATTAGGTAATTTTCTATTAGAGGATGGAGGCACCAGAGGTTGGAGGACAACTAGAGACCTCTCGCCAATCACCAATGATAGTGCCACATAGAGCTATGGTGGCATATATATAGTGTGAGTATATTATTTTTAGTTTGGTTTCATGCACTTCATTTTTCACAATTTGTAGTTTTCAATAAGTGGAAATTTCACATTGAGGGGGGAACATGATTCAATGTTCCATTTCAATTGTGAATGTGATTATTCCTACATAAATTCCCTAATGAAAAAACATAGTGAAGAACAGATAACACAGTGAAATACATCATCATGAGTCTTGATGAGGTATAATAGTAAGATGTTTTCCTGTTCATACCTAGGTTTGTGGTTAGCCTCCTAAAAACCATTGAAGGTTTCTCAGATGTGATCCTTCTTGAGTTCCCATAGTATTAGGTCAAATGTGTTCCCTAGAGTTACTAGTTGATAAGTAGATGATTCATGAGTGTGTTCTCATCCTTTTCAGTCAGACGTGTTCCTGACAGTGCATGGTTGATAATAAGTTAATGTTTTCCTTCTTCTATCTTAATCTCAAGTGTGTTCCAAGATCATGAGCACTGAGAGGTGGAAGGCTGTAGAGGAAGTGTGAAAATTCTTAAACTACCATGTAAACATTAAGGGGGGGGGATGTTAGGAAATATAATTTTTACATTATAGTGGGATATTTACTGAAAGGGAAATAATAATTAGTTAGTTATATTATTCTTATATAAACAATAATATATTAGTTGGAGTTGTTTTGAAAATTCATATGATTTGATTTGTGTATTGTTACGTGAGTAACAATCACAACTAAATAGGATTATTGTTAGAGCAACTTCCTAATTTATAGGAGTTGCATATTTCTATATATTTTTTGTATCTCCGTATGTTTAATGTATGAAGAAATACAAAGAATACAGAGAGATAATATAATTATTCTTTGTGTTATTCCTGTGCAAGTATGATCCAAAATTTATAGCAGGGGAAGTGTCCACCATTAATGAAAACATCTGGGGAACTATATGAATGAGAAATTGACTCAGTCCTTCACTTTACTCATTAAACTCAAAGATATTGAGTATACTGGAGCCCTAGGAAAAAGAATAAATACCTAATTATTATGACTGAAGCATGTGGAAGCTTTAAATGGTGTTCAAAAGCTTGTGTCTTCTCAGGAATTTGGAACTACAATTACTTTGGTGCATGGGTAAGTTATTGAATGTTAACTCCCTTTGATTACTGTAATACAAGGTCGTGTCAAAGCAAGAAAAAGGATAACTATGGAATTATCTTGATTCCAATAAATCCTATCTTTGAGGAAATATTATTTTCCCTCCCACATCTATTTAAATGAAGATTAAAATGGTTGGAACTCAAACCAAATCTCACCTTGTATCTGACCTAAGTTTCATCACTGATACAAACTTATAAAATGCATATTTGGATTAATTTATTCAAAGGTTGCATGATAGTTATAAAATTGAGATTATGAAGAAGATATATGAAATTTTAATTTCCCTAGCATCAACCATTCATCCTTCTTCTCAATACCTCAAAATAGCATGGGTATGTGCTGAAAAATACAACCATGAGAGTAAGGAAATTAGGGATGTAAGTGGTGTTGTGATATTTTCATTGAATCCTGAAACCTTTTATAGGATGTTAGGACTCCTTGATGTGGGTAGATGGGTTGATATAAATTTTGAAAAGGTAGAGCAATTTTAGATTACAAATAGTTCTCAAAATTCTAATATCATGAATAATTCATGGTTGGAGAAACCCATGATTTACGTTACCCTCCTTCCCAAGAAGCTAAATAGAATTGATTTATTGAGGAGATTGAGGACCTTGTTACATTCTTGAATAGGATTATGGGAATTGAATATACTTATCACTATCATGATTGGATGTTCAGGTACATCCAAATCATCCTCGGTTCCCAAGAATACATCTATTGGGGGAGTTGTGTTAGAGTGGTCCACAATAAAGGATTAGGATTGGATAGGATCGAATGCATAAATTAGAAATATATGTGGAGTAGTGAGATGCAAAAACACTCAAAAGAAGAAAAAACTCTTCATTCGTTCATGCATAAGCCAATTAGCCAAAAATATTCATAGTCTAGACACAATATCTATGAACTTAGGTGCATTTATAGGTCCTAAAGCATACTAATGTATACATGATTCCTACGAAATAAAAGTAGTGTTTGACAAATCCTTTTATCCTTTTTACTTTATCTCTTACACCTTACTGGCTTTACACATATTACAATTCCGCTGAAACTTGACTGATTTATATTTTAATGGCCTTAAAAACTAGTGACTAGTTAGGAAAAAATCTTTCAAGAACTCATGTCCCTCATGGGAGCCATTTCCCCCCTCTTTATTTCTTCTTACTCCTTTGGGTCATTTTCACTTATTGGGAAAATTTTAACACTTTGGGTTGGCCTTCTAGTTGTCAATTACAAAATTCAAACAAGGGAATCATATATATACTTACTTACTTCTCTCAAATAAGGGGACAAACACTATAAGCATTATCTATCACCACCTAAGCTTACACAAAGGCACAAGAGTAGTACAAGGTATACATCTAGCACATTCATGTAAGGGACAAGGGATGAAATGATCTGCATACACTGCACAAGAGGGGAATTCATTCTATTCCATTACACACATTTTTCAAACTTGGGACAAGTCTAGATCTATCCCCCTATCATCGTGCAACTTACACAAGTGAAACCTAGGGAATGGTACATAGATACACACATAAAGAACTATATGGAGTCTGATATGTAGTGTAGTGCTCAGTCGTACATTCACTCTTTGGGTGACCATCGGGGTCAGTCTGACTCCAAATTCTGCATATTTTTTCTTACATTTGACGTGGTTTGTGGGCATGTGTAGTAATTCATATGTTTTTCAGGTTATAGGTATGATCGAAACCCTAACAGAAAAACCAAAGTGACAAAGAGTAAGAAACAACGAAGATCTTACGACCCATAAAAGACCATATTTTGAGAATATGAGGAGATACTAGCTCCCAGATTAGTCTCTAGCACATGGAACACTCTTCTACTCCTATAGGTGCTCTCTCATACATTCTTAGGGGTTTGAAGCCTCGTTGAGGCATTTTGACACTATGCCTTGCTAGATCTAGGACTCAGACAGTCCTAATCATTCTCAGGTTGTACGAAATCAGCTAAGTCATCTTTCTCCCTTCATTTGCTTAGGGTTTTACATCCTTGAATGTTTATTGCTTGTGCATTAATGTACTTAATTACCTGAATATAATTTGATATAGTAGTTTCTCTAAAATTAGATTTAATTCAATTTAGATTAAATCATTTGATGAATCCACTCACTTGAACCCTACCTTGCTTCAAGGCCCTCTTTTTATGCCCATCACTCGTAGTGGTTGTTTTGGTCATCTTGAGCACATTGAGCTTCCACCATCTTCTCATTAACTATCTAAACCAATGGATAACTCTTATAACCTAATGATTAACTCAATCCACATTCCTCTTGAAAACATCGAAGCTTCCAAAAGTGAACACTCATATGATGAGGAAACTAATGTTGATCAGTAACAACTTGATAGTCTCACTATTTCCATTCTACTTTACACAATTACCCCACACATATTCCACATGTCCTAAATTCTCTAATCTCTCCCAAAAATTATTGAGATCATACCACACTTCCCCTCGTGGCTTCCTCCTCGACTAGCATGAATTCTTCCCAACCTTCCACCATTCATGTTTCTATTACTATAACCACCACTCCCCTCATTCCTCCCAATAATTCACATACACAACTTGGCTCATCTCTAAGCACTCATTACCTCACCTCCTTGTACCATGGTTTACAAACCCAAATTCACCAGTTACAACAAGCCTCTTCATCCTCCTCTCCATCTATAGATTCTTCACTCCTTTTTCATATCCCTTTTACACCTACTATATCCTCTTATCTGCTACCTACTAACTTTTTCACACCTAATCTTCCTATCTTCAATGGCCATGGAGACCCTTAGGAACACCTTCACTCCTTTCACGTTGGATGTCTTGACTATGTTGATGACCTTACATTACTGGAAACATTGTTTCCTCGAAGATTACATGATTATGTTATGTAATGGTTCTATGATCTACTATTCCATTTGGTAACATCTTTTACATATTTAGCTAACACATTCCTTTCTCATTTTTCTATGAATATTGACACTAAGATATCCTATGCACAACTAACTAAAATCAAACAAGGATCTAATAAACATCTTGTGGACTATGTTTTGCGGTATAAGATTAACCTTGCCAAAATGACCAAGGTTCTAGCTGATTTAGAATTGTAAGATCTATTCATTAAAATCCTTTTGCCTCCACTCTAAGAGTGTGTCATTTTCTATACTTCTCCTTCTTTTGATCAATTGTGTCACATGCTCAAATCAGGAAAAAGTAAACTACTATCTATAAGAAAAATGAAGTATTATGATACTTCTTCCACTTCATCTTCCAACAATTTTCAAGCCAAATCCACATTCAAACCATCCATTAAGCCTACCGATTCTAAATTTACTATCAACACTATTTCTACACCCACTAAGGTTTAATTACAATCCACAACGTGCACCTTCACTATGCTACCTTACGCACCTCCACTCCTATTACTGCAACCCATTGAAAGCAATATGATTACTCTCTCTACCACTCAATCTAGATCCTTCTCAACCACGTAGATGTAATTATGATGAAAATGCACACTATGATTATCACAATTGTAATGGTCATTCTAATGATCATTGTTTTAAGCTCAAACATCTCATTCAAGATCTTATCGACAACAATGCAATCGAGATTCCAGAGTCGTCTACTTCTAACCAATCAACCATAATCAAAATCTTAAAATCTTCAATGATCCATTGCCTAATCATGACAAGCCAACTACTGATTCCTTTTCCAATCACACATATCATGTGGTGCCTCCTCCCTCATCAGAACCCCTTGATTTTCTCATTGCTACTACCAACATGTCACCGCTAATTGTTACATTCTCATATCATGATTACCATGCTACATTTTCTTTCAATTCACTATATATCAATGCTTCCAATGGTTCTCATCAAGTCAATAATACTATGGTCCATCCCTCGGCCCTTTCCAATACATGTTATGTGGAACTCTTACTAGCTATCGAATTTCCAATCTCTCAAATTACATTTCCAATCCCCAATTCTTATGGACATTTAATCCTCCTTGTTACTATTGGGTCTCTTACTATACCAACATTGTTCATCGTTACATCTAAAATCAAACATTGTGACATGGTCTTAGGCCTCCCTTTAGTTCATGATTCCCACACTATCCCTTCCATGCTCCATTTATGCCTTAAGTTCATTCATAACAAACAAGTTATCATCATTAAAGGTATTCCACCGTGCACACATTACCTTGACCTATTATCCCCACTACTTCATCCCCAGTAATGGCATCTAGTCTTCCAACACCTCTCAAATCAAACCTATCTTTGGACCTAGTTCTCCCATCTGTACATGGCCCATATCACAAACTTGTCATCCTCGCTAGTCCATTAGTCCACCCCTTCATCCTAAGAGCCTTACCTAGGCAGCCCATTCCTATAGGTGTTCTTCACCTCCTTAACCACATCGGTCTCCCTCATAGACATATATTTACTCTCATACACTACCAGTGCTAGACCATGGTCACATACCTTCTCCTTCTTGGATACCAGATAAGGGGCCATCATTCTTCACTATTTTCAGATAGCTATCTATCACTCACACACTTGGGGGGCATCGCACTTTCTTCCCCATAACTATTGGTTTTTTATATCATCGACTCATAGCTTATTTACTACATTTCATACTCTATGATTCACATTAAATATCTCCTAGCATCTACACTCAATCATATATAATATGCCTATGGTGTCCTGATGATCGCAACCTCCCCCCCTCTTTTGGTGTTTTTATTCCAGTGGCTTAACTTTCTTATTTTGATGTATTCCTAGGCTTTTCTTAGTGTGTTCGTTACTTTCCTAGGATTTTCCTAGTTTGTTTGTTGTTTTGGGGCATGCTCTCATACCACCCACTTTGTTGCTGGAAAATTCTTGTATCATGTTGCATTTGATATAATATAAGATCCTTTTTTCATTAAAAAAAATCATATATAATACCTTTCCCACCCAATGACACACTCTTGTTTGATGGTTAATACTTGTTTGTTGAGGGATAAATTATTAAATGAACCCCACGTCACACACATCCATTAGAGGGAAATGTGGTACCCTCTTATCTGCACATCTTACATATCATAAAACACCATAAAATTCACATGACATCTACCCATCTTGGTTGTATTTATTCTTGTTAGCTTAAACTATTTACATGTATTTTGTTTCCTATACTAGCCGGATACTTAGTATGTCATTATCTTTTTCTATACACACATACATGTTCACATGGTATCTTGAGGTGAATGTAGGACCTTTAATAGATTCTTACATGATGCATGATGCTTGACATTGTTTTTTATCTGTCCCACATATGCCTTTGGGGGCATCTACCTTTACTGCTCTCATAATCCACACTCACAGGTCATGTTGTTACAACATTTACTACTTCTTATCACTAACACTTACTTTTTGTTGATATATACATGCTTTTACATACTATTTATATTTCTAACATGCTAACGGGTGCTTCATGTGTAGCATTTTCCTTGTAGGATTATATACAACCATGGTTATCTCTTATTGTTTGTTCACTATTGTTTGCTATTGTTTGCGGGCTATGCCTTATGTCATACTTGATCATTGTTTTCTTATGGCCATTTCAGCCCTGATTGTCTTGTGATATTTTGAGCAATGTCCCATGTATGTAACCCAATTTTTGTGGTCCCTTTTATCTTCATAGTTACTTGATACATTATATTCTATTGCATGTAGTTCTTTTTCACTAGCCTATATTTATTTGTATGTGCCTTGGTTTCTACCATGAAAATACCCTACCCCCTACAGGTATCCAATCCACAATATGTATATCAGTTTCAAGTCCTCTTGTTTGGACTGCCTCATTCTATATTGGTCACATGCACCCCAAATGAGGGGGAAACTATTGGGTGAATAAATCACCCCTCTAGCAGCACAGAGTCCCAAAATTTAACAACACAATACACAATTAACAAAATCACAAAGTCACAGAGTGGTCCAAAATTAGACTTTTATCACAAACACAAAGCAGACACTAGATCTTAGTATCATATAGGAATGGTGGGTGCTTGTGTCCCACCTAGGCACTTGTGTCTTGGGGAAAAAACAGACAATTTCTCATTTCAACATAATTTCCAATAGTACAAATTTATAGTATCAAACACTTGGCTTCCGTTACAAAATTCAATTATCCAGATATAATTTGGTTACAAATCAATTAAAATACGGTTATAAATCAGTTATGAATCGGGACATGCCAATTTGCATTACAACTTATCATTTGAGAAATGTCATGGAAGGAGAGAAAAATAGACCTCTCTCCCCAACACTCTTCTTTTGGCATGAGATCATCTAAAAAACTCATCCTTGGCATGAGATCACCCAAAAAACTCACTCTTAGCATGAGAACACCCAAAAACCTCACCCTTGGTGGCAGAACACTCAAATCCAAATCATCTCCAAAGAAAAAAATACAATTTTCTATCCTATACTCTCTCATACATCATGTGCACTATTTCTTTAGCTACTACTTTTACATACTTATACATATGATACTCTAATATTTCACATACGTGTCTTTGACTACTCATTTTATTTTCTTTTGCAGGTCCATCCTTACAAGAAACAAAAAACAACTCACATCAACAAAGCACAAGCTATAACAGCACATTACTACACATATAATTAACCCCTAGGGTCTATCTCCCTATCCTAGTTATCACACTTCACATTACGATCACTTCACGTTTCACATGACTACTTCTACACTCGACACGCTACTGGTTAAATGCCTCTTCAAATTACAAGGTACACATATTCTATCTAATTTATGATATCAAGTATTCACTCAATAACATAAAGTGGGGGAAAATGTAGACACAAAATCTATGCACTTGGGTACATTTCTAGGTCTTAAAACATACTAATGTATACATGATTCCTAAGCAAGAAAACTAGTGGTTCATAATTCCTTTTATCCTTTTTACTTTATCTCTTACACCTTACTAGATTTACACATCTTACAATTCTATCAAAACTTGATTGATTTATCTATTAATGGTCTCGGATACTAGCGCCTAGTTAGGATAGAAGTGCCCAGGAACTCATGTCCCTCTTAGGCACTCACATCCCTCTTTTTATTCTTATTACTCGTTTGGGTCCTTTCTTCTTCTTGGGAATCTTTTAACACTTTGGCTCAGCCTTCCAGTTGTCAATTACAAAATTTAAACAAGGGAATCATATATACTTAGTTACTTATCTCAAATAAGGGGACAAACACTATAAGAATTATATATCACCTCCTACACTTGTACAAAGTAAAAAGAGCACTACAAGACATACATCTATCACATTCATACAAGGGACAAGGGTTGCATTGATCTGTATAAATTACATAGGAGGGGAGATCATTATATTCTATTACACACATTTTTCATACTTGGGACAAGTCTAGATATAGCCCGCTATCATCGTGTAAATTTTACAAGGAAAACCTAGGGCATGGGACATAAATACACACACACACACACACAAAGAACTACATGGAGTTTAAAATGTAGTGCAATGCTCATTTGTAAGTTTACTCTTCGGGTGACCACTGGGGTCAGTCCAAATCCACATTTTACATATTTTTTATTATATTTAATGTGGTTTTTGGGAACATGTAGGTAGTCATCTATTTTTCATGTTACAAGTTTGATCGAAACACTAATAGCAAAACTAGAGTGATAAAGAGAAAACAACAGTGAATATCTTATAATCCAGAAAAGACCATATTTTTAGCATCTAAGTAGATAAAGGAGCCCAGATCGGTCACTATCACCTGGGGATCTGTTGGTCTGAAAATCTGTCGCCCGGACAGATCTATGGATAGACGAGCCAACAGTGTGCAGGGCATAGCCCCTCTTTGAGTCAGCAAAGCGAAACTAGTTTATTGCTATTCTACCAGCAGGAATCTATGCAAGTCTCACAGATTCTGCCTTCGGGGGTTTGGGATCTCATCCCAGTAGGGGTGTTTCCGACTGCGAAAAGAAAGGAAAGGAAGAGGGAATGAAGAAAGAGCAGGTCCGAAGGAAGAAAAGAAATGAATTCCAAAGTAGAAAGGTCAGAAGATTTATGTTTTGGGATTGGTAGTAAACAGAGCCAAACCTACTTGCATAAACAAACAAAGCAATACTGATGATGAATAAATGACAAAAAAGTAGATATGAATCTAACAGAATAAACACATATAGATCTAACATAAGAAAGGTCTGATGCATAACACAGCTATTCAACACAAAGTCTCAATATTTGTATTACTGTTTACTTCTGTTACAAGAAAGCTCAAAGTCTTTTTTCTTCACTTCTTTTTTTCATCTGAAAGATATTCATCCATCTCAATATTACAAGTATTGGAGTATTTATAGAAGAAGAAGAGAAAAGAAGGAAAAATGGAGCCAACAACTATTTACAAAGATATTTACAAAGTATCTAAAAGTAATGTTGAATTTTTACAACTTGATGGATGACATCATCCCATGATGTAACATGGATGACGTCATCATTTGCATCAACATACTCTAGATATTTCCATAAAGACGAAGAAGAGAAAGAGAAGAAGAAGAAGAAGCAGCAGCAGCTATTCGTCATCATCATCTTGCGGCCGAAAGGGGGTGGACTACTTTTGTTGCTCCTCAGGTGACGAGATATGGAACTGAGAGTGGTATTCCATGAACTTGTTGATTATTGGCCCTAGTTGATCCTGGGAAGGATCCTTGTTCCTATCACTTATCACCTCACAAGTCTCCCGCTCATCTATGAGCTTCTCTGGGAGTTTGGAATAGTCCTTTTCCGCCTCAATGAGGAACCCGATGAAGTCCCTATAGGCCAGCAGGTTGTTGATAGATTCTGTGTCAAATGTGACCTCTGGCCCCGTTCCTTGAGAAGCGATCTCCTTGAAGATCTGGGTGGTTTCATCAGCTTTCCTTAAAGTGAAGGAAGGAGTAAGTAACCCTGGCGACATATTAAGAACAATCCGTTCCATTTGGTGCATCGCATCCAGGGCTTCTTCCTTGACTTTGTCAATTTTTTCTAGAATAAATTCTAGCTGATCCACCCGGTAGTCTAGAGTGGACATGATTTTGTTGAGGGCCCTTAGATGGCTGAAGACGCCGAACTTGACCAGATCTTCGACTGAACAGTTAAACATTTGTTGGAAGGTTTCATGTTGCAGTCTAGCATGTTCTAGCTCTTCTGATATGGGCCCTGCTAATGCTTGGAGCTCTTTATTCACCTTATTGATGTTCAGGTACAAGTCGGAGAACTCGGTGATCACTTTTTTGCTGTCTTTGAGGATTTGGCTCCTCCAAGCGGAAACGGCCATACCCTGCTCGCCGATCTTGGCATACTCATTAATTTTCTCCTGGCTAAGAAGCTCAGAAGTCTCGGTGGCAGTTGTGGGAGGCACACTACCCATCTTTTGTAAGGCTTGGAGCAAATATTTGTTTTGCTCTTTTAGTTGCCTTTTCTCTTCCTTGGTTTCCTGAAGCTTTTTGCAGAGGGCGTCAACTGCAGAAAGAGCCTCCCCCTGAAGACTTGTCCCCATTGTGACTTGGGTCACAGTAAAATCTGTAGGAGAAAGATCCTTTTTCTCTTTGAGGTGATTGGGGTATGCGATTTCCATAACTCTTTCTCCTATAGCACTTTGAGAGAAGCACGTGACAGGCTTCTGATTCTTTTCCCCCTTAGATGGGATCACGGAAAAGTCCATCGGAGCGATGGGAAATTTCCTCTTGCTGACTTAGCTGCTGAGAGATCTAAGTTGGACCTATGGTAGAAGGACCGGAAACAGAGGAGGGGGAAGCTGCAGTAGAAGAGGGGGAAAACGTGGAGACACGTGGCGGCGGCATTGAGAGAATAGCCGAAGAAGTGCCCACGGAAGGAAGGGAAACTACAGCTGTGGAAGACATAGGAGGGGAAGGGAGCTCGGAGATGAGGGAAGAAATGGAGGAGGGCAGATCAACGAGGGAAGAAAAGATAGATGAAGAGGCGGGGGAAACAGTAGAAGAAGGGGAAGAGGACAAGACCAAAGGGATGGTCACTTGAGTCGCTCGAGGAGGGGAAGGAAGAGAAGAAGAAGGGATGGAAGGGACCTCGGTTGTTGTAGTAATGCCGACATCCTGAGTGGATGGGCCTATTAGAACTTCCTCTTCTGCTTCTTTCTCTGGCGAAGCCAGAGTTATTACCTGCTCGGGTGCCACGGAAGGAGGACTCTCAGGGGCTTCTTCCTGAATGGCACTGGATTCACCTTCTACACCTTTGCCCTTGACTTTAGGCTGTTGTTTGGACCATGGAGGTGCGTTACCCAATGGGGAGGTTGTGAAATCAACCCCGAGGTAGATTAGGCCGTTCATCCAGCACCAATGTTCTGTCCTACGCAAAGTCTCCTTGACCCTCTCCTCAATTGTCTGAGGGGCCTTAGTTCTATCAATGGCCGGAAAGGGCCAATTGTCCCCATCTGTGTCAGTATATACCTTGTCTACTTCATCTTCCATAGTTTGGAAGCTTTTGGGGACAATGGCTATCTCGTATTGGATGATTTCTGCCAATGCTAGGTGAGAATGATCCTTTCTCCTGAGCTCTAGTTCATGGATGATGTCAATGTAAATGTCCTCGATCTGAGGGACGTGGATTGGATCAAGTTTCACCCTTGGCAGACAGCTCCTTGGGTCAAAGGTAGGCCTGGCTGGGAAGTCATGTTTCAAATTGAGTAACTCCAGCTCTGCGAACATTTCCTTCACCTTGTGGTGGGTAGAGCATGTGTATCGGCCCACTGTGAGGGGGAAAGGAGTTCCACCCTTCTTTCTTTTTAGGCATTTCTCATGGTATGTGATTAGCTGCCTTGACATCTCCAGCAGAATCAGTTTAGGCCCAGCATACCTTGGTAGCCTGGTTGGCTCTCCTAAAAAGTTGGCAACCCTTAGATAGGTGAATGTGGGAAACTGGGTGAACAAGGCCCCCCATTTCTCAGTGGCTGCTACTATGCTTTTGGTCGTGCAACCATAAGTCATATTCGGCCTCAATAGGCAGATGATGTGATAGAAAAACACATCGTTAATTTTTGTGAATTGGGAGATGCTATTCTCCATCCTCAATTCCGGGTAGTACTCGTATATCTTGACCTGAGGCCAAACTCCACTCTCCCTCAGGCCTGGATAGTCCCTCTCTGATGCTGCAGCGTAGACCATGTAGAAGTTCATATGGAATGTCCCCGTTGTGCTAAATTGTTGTAGCTACTCAGAGATTGTGCTGCTTATAATTTCTCCACAGCAGAAGCGCTGATCAGGCATATTCTTGTTCGTGGTCTCTAAGTATCGCAGCATCCATTTATGGAAATAATGGGCGTCAGAAAGCCCGAAGACCCTGCTCAGGAACGTAATGGTGTCGCTGAGATCCTCTGAGAAGTCGTTGCGGTGGATGATTTGGGGCCACCGGGTTACTACCTTTTTGTTTTTCAAGTAAACTTCATTCATTAGTTACATACACTGATCTGCATTGTCATCCCATGCCTTAATGCAATCTGCTTGACTGACAGCCACAAAGTGCCAGTGGTGGGGTATGCTGAGTATTCCCTCAAAGTGACGGGCAATGAGGTTAATGACTACCTCGCCCTTGCTATTTACGACACACCTTGTGTCTTTGTTGTAACATTGGGCAATCACCATCAAGAATTCATTGTTGACGGCGCTGACTGGGATTCCACCGGTGAAGTGCAGGGCACTGCCTATCAGTTTGTCCATCCATGGACTCCTTGTGACTTTCTGAGTTCTAGCCCAGAATTCCTCCATATCAATATGTCCCAATTCTGAATCTTTGACATCCATGTTACACTCGGCCTGGGACTTGGGCATTCTGACCCTCTGATATTTATATTTCATCTCTTCTTCTGTAAGTTTGGCCTTTCCTTTGGATTTGGTAGGTCTCTTGCTGGATGTAGACATATGTTCTTCCAAGTTTATTTTCTGATTTGCACGAAGAAGAAGCGAAACCCAATCCAAAAAGGTTGAATTAGCCATTTGATCTTCCATTGAAATGTTAGCAGAAGAAAGAGTTAGAGATTTTGAGGCTTAGGGCACATGGCGCATGAAAGCTGCAGCTTACAGGGCTAAATAGGTAAGGCGCACGGGGAAAGTGTGTTGTAAGGGTTAAACTGGCGCCAAAGGCACATGGTGCATGGATATTGCAGGATGCATTTTACAAAAGGGTGCATGAAAACATCGTGTTGCATAGAGACAGGATGCGCCAATAGGCGCATGGATTTTGTATGTTGCATGAACATTTGGTGCACCCAAGGCAGTTTGGCGCGGCGCACAAAGGGTTTACACAACATGATGCAGCTGTAATGGGGAATGCGCTTGCGCTTTCAAATCTTTGTACTTAGCGCGGATAAAGCTAATGTTGCACAGATGCAGGGTGCACTGAGGGGGCGCATAGATATGCGATGCAACAAGGAAGGTTGATGCGCTAAAGAGGGTGCAAGGCTAGTGTTTGTAACATATGGAGGAGGCACGCCTTGAGGGTGCAGAAGTTTATGATGCAACAGGCGTGATGGGTGCGCCCTTAGCATGGGTTTTATTCATGTTGCCAGTGGGACAGATGCACCAAAGGGGCGTAACTGTTTATGATGTTGCAGGACGCGTCGATGTGCCAAAGGGAAAAACGGTCTTCTTTTTCTCCATTCCTTTCTCTCGTTCTTTGCAGGTTTAGTTGGGCAATGAAACGACTCATCAAAAAGGAAATAAAACCATGTTTTTCAGACAAGTTCCCCTACCAGCAGATCTGGACAGAGGGGGAGGGATATGGGAAGATAGCAAAAGGAGGAAGCTAGACCAACATTTTGATATTTCAATACTTCCAAACCACAACCAGACCACAAGCACACCAAGAAACAAAAACGTAAAAAGCACGAGAGGCAGAAGAACCTCTTACCTAGATAAATAGCAAAAACTTGCAACGGGTCCATAAGGTGTTGAAAATGACGAGGCAGGGGCTGACATGCTCAGAGAAAAGAAATCACGTGCTCTGCGACTAGTGAAAATGACATTTTGGGCGCGCAAAAACATATATATATAGGTGAGCTAGTCATAAATGCGCCACCCACTTTGTAAAGGGTGCATGAAAGTTGCTGTCAACATGGGAAAGCATGCGCCCTTTGGCGCACCAAAGCATTTGCCAGAATGAAACTAAGCACGCCTTTGGCACACCAAAAGTTATGCTGTCATTAGATTATGTGCGCCCTTTGGCACATCGAAAAGTGGTGCAACAAAAGTTGTGCTAACATGAAGGCGCATGCACCTTGGCGCACGCAGAGAAGACTCAACATACAAGGCGCACCGAAAGGTGTGTTGACACTGAAAAATATGTGCCAAAGGCTTTAAAGGGGGCACACCAAAAGTTGGTGTTACATAGTCATTCCATGCGCCCAGCCAAAAAAGACCAAAAAGACTAAGTTCGGAAACCAGATTTTCCCGGAAAGGGATTTTGCAACATTCTGAACGCAAGATATCCCTAGCGAGGGATCAAAACAAAATTTCGGTATGGTTATCGGTAAAATTGCCCTTGTCAATTTTATGGGATAACAGCTGGCTCTTTCTGGGGACTATCCCTGAGAAAACTCGGGGGTAGAGAATCCCAGATCTCATGTGCCTATCCATTGGGTAACAGAGTCAAAAATAAGGGCGACCAGAGGGAGAGCAAAAGGAACACACAACAAACCGAAAGCAAACACACGACGAAAACAAACACACAACTAAAGCAAACTGTACAAAGAAGAGAGCAAGATCTACTTCTTGAAAAATTTTAGATGTTGCCCGCTATAAGGAAGCGGGAGCTCGGTTCCATCCAGATATGAGAGATAGAATCTATTCTCTCTGTTGAGCTTCTTGATCTCGAAGGGCCCTCTCCACAAGGAATCAAACTTTCTGTGCATGCCCTTTGGCTCTCTTTGCTTGTCCCACAAAAGGATGAGATCTCCCACTTGAAAATCCCTTTGCTTAGCTTTTTTATCGAATAATCTCTTGACTTGATTCTGATGCTCGGTGATCCTGTCGATCACTCTTACTCTCTTTTCTTCGAGCTCTGTCAGATACATGATTCTCTTTTCAAGAGAATTTTGGAAAGTTTCATCTTCGATAGCTCGTGCCAAGCAAAGAGCAGGAAGTTCTGCAGAAATGGGAAGCTCGACATCAATGCCATATAACACTTGAAAAGGTGACATGCCAAGAGACCTCTTGGGAGTAATACGATCGGCCCACAAAGCATCGTACAAAGACTTGTGCCACATCCACTGATTCTCATCCACTAACTTCCGTATGATGGTCACCAAGTTCTTGTTACTAGATTCTGCCTGACCATTTCCCTGAGGGTAATAATCGGAGGCGTGAGCCAAAGTTATCCCATATTCATAGCAAAAGCTAATAACTTCCCGTGAGGAGAAGTTAGAAGCATTATCAGCAACAATTTTGTTTGGAACACTAAACCTGACAATGATATTTTCTTTAATGAAATTGCAAACCACCTCAGAAGTGGCATGCTTGACAGGTATGGCTTCCACCCACTTGGTGAAGTAATCCATTGTTGTAAGGACATAATGTTTCACTCGGAATGTTTCGGCTTCTGGGGATAGAGTTACTTCTATCCTTTCATTCCTTTTAGAAACAGATAGGGTTAGGGCTAGGAGGGATACCTGTTAAATGTCGAGATGGTGTGCGCATACCGTAGAGAAAGATCACGTTGACTACGAAGAAATCCTTTTTGTCTTGGAAGGATTACCTGCAAATAAGAACACAAGACCACTAGATTTTGATTAAACAATAAATGAGGAAACTACCTTGGGCCCAGGAAATATAAAACTTCCTTTCGAAGGTGGTCAGTTTCCCTGCTAATATGAATTAACACAAAAGACTGTAAAGTATCAATTAAATTACTTCGTTGGAATGGATAGGGGAAAGGTTGATTTCTTGTTGTAGTCAGGGGTAACCGATACCGGTCTCTGGTAACTGATGTCAGTAGGGTTTAGGATCTATAGGTTGGTTGTTTTGTGGGGTGTTTGTGTTGTTTGGTAGCTGTGTTATTTGTAAGGCTGTAAATGGGTGATATTAGGAAATGAGGTGATGAGAGGTAGATGAATGATGGTTAGATGAAATGGCACGCTGGGTAGTGGATTTAAAAATGGATTTATGAGGACTGTGATTCAAAAGGCATAAGAAATGTTATAACAGAAGACATGTAAGATGTGACTTACTGGTTTTGACGAAGATGCAAGTTGATCTCCTTTGCTGCAAACGCTTCTGGTTTCTTCACTTGTCTCTACTCGGTCAAGTGAAGATCTGGACTCTGTTGATTGCTCCCAATGATTTCCCTTGATTCAAAATCCTTCCACACTTGATTTTGGTTCGGGGAGCCCATTTACAAGGAGCCGATGGTGGTTACGTAACCGACGGCGGTCGAGTAGGAACCGGCATCGGTAAGGAAAAAGTAGGCTATTTTTAGTAAAATAGCCCACATTCCCTGCTTTTCTCTCTCGAGAGATCAGTTGCGGGGCTTGGTCAAATGACTAGAAGGTTGGTTTTGGGTGCGAGAAAGGGGTCATTAGTTATGGGTGTAGGTGTGGACCAAGTTACGGGTCTTAATTAGGTTAGTTTAGGGTTAGGGCTAGGTCATGATGAAGTGGCAAAATGAAGGGTGGTGGCAGGTAAGGTGATGTGGATTTATCCATTACAAGGTAATTAATAAATAATTGTGTAAGGTTTAGGTGATGAGGTTATATTGCGAGATGAGATGCGGGTCACAAGGGGTCGTAAGACACAAATTTGGTGTCTACATTAGCCCCTTATTGTCGTGTAGCTTGTTTTGTAAAGCTGCACGGACAATAATATGAAGTGGTTTCCGTTGTTAAGGGTATAGGTAATCCCGCTCAAATCTATCACAGATTGAGAGAATGTGAAATCAAGGATAGGGTTGATAAAGGGTAAATGGTGTAGAGGGGATGGTAAAGTGGTGGGGTAGGTCCAGGGAAGCAGACGCATGTTGAAATGCAATCGTACGACTAGGGTACATGATTTGACGAGCAAACCAGCAGTGCATAGGCAAAGGTCGATAGTTTATCCAAACAAGGGTGATATAATCCTGGTATCCAAGGCATAGGAAGTAGCTCCAGGGTATATAACAGGTAAGGTACAAGAACGTTTAGGCATGTTCAGCAGTACCAAATGGTTGGTTTGGTTGAGATAAACGTCACAGCTCTAGGTCTAGGAAAAGTTGGTCGACAGATCAAGTCAAGGACCCTAATCATGCTAAAACACAAACAGGTGAGCTTGATTGAACAAAAAAACTACAGGATGGGTGGATAAAAGTGTATGGTGTGGATTTTAGGTAAGGTATTGAGGTGGTACGGCCATGGGTCGGGCCAGGTTGTTGGGTTGCAGCCTTGGCTCGGGCCGGGGGGGGTAGGTTGAGGCTTTGGGTCGGGCCAAATGGTCAGGGTGAGGCCGTGGGTCGGGCCGAATAGGTAGGTTGAGGCCTTAGGTCGGGCTGGTTAGGTAGGTTGAGGCCTTGGGTTGGGCCGAATAGGTAGGTTGAGGCCTTGGGTTGGGCTGAATAGGTAGGTTGAGGCCTTGGGTCGGGCCAAATGGTTAGGGTGAGGCCGTGGGTCAGGCCGAATAGGTAGGTTGAGGCCTTAGGTCAGGCCGGTTAGGTAGGTTGAGGCCTTGGGTTGGGCCGAATAGGTAGGTTGAGGCCTTAGGTCAGGCCGGTTAGGTAGGTTGAGGCCTTGGGTCGGGCCGAATAGGTAGGTTGAGGCCTTGGGTCGAGCCGAATAGGTAGGTTGAGGCCTTGGGTCGGGCCGAATGGTTAGGGTGAGGCCTTGGGTCAGGCCGAATGGTTAGGGTGAGGCCTTGGGTCGGGCCGAATGGTTAGGGTGAGGCCTTGGGTCGGGCTGAATGGTTAGGGTGAGGCCTTGGGTCGGGCCGAATTGTTAGGGTGAGGCCTTGGGTCGGGCCGAATAGGTAGATTGAGGCCTTGGATTGGGCCTAATAGGTAGGTTGAGGCCTTAGGTCGGGCCGAATAGGTAGGTTGAGGCCTTAGGTCGGGCCGGTTAGGTAGGTTGAGGCCTTGGGTCGGGGCCGAATAGGTAGGTTGAGGCCTTAGGTCGGGCCGGTTAGGTAGGTTGAGGCCTTGGGTCGGGCCGAATAGGTAGGTTGAGGCCTTGGGTCGGGCCGAATAGGTAGGTTGAGGCCTTAGGTCAGTCCGAATAGGTAGGTTGAGGCCTTAGGTCAGGCTGGTTAGGTAGGTTGAGGCCTTGGGTCGGGCCGAATAGGTAGGTTGAGGCCTTGGGTCGGGCCGAATAGGTAGGTTGAGGCCTTGGGTCGGGCCGAATAGGTAAACAAATGGTGTTCAGCAAAGGTGGATATAGGCGATATGTGGTTAAAAAGAGGCAAATGGTAAATAAGGGCAAAAAATTGGGGGAAAGTTGGAAGAAAAACCGATGTCGATTCTACATGACCGATATCGGTTAATGGACCGATACCAGGTTCATTAGGGGCAAAATAAAACCGATATCGGTTAAGGGGTGAAAAACCTATAAAAAGAAAAATACGGCTTGTCATTGTCACTTGTGTTATTTGAAAAACCAAATTGATTGGTATGACATGGAGAGTTGAGATTGGAGGTTTTATTGAGTGAGGTGGAGCTATTTTGCTAGAGGAGTGAGTTGTTTGCGGGCTCGAGTAAGGAGGAGGCAGCAGTTGATTGGCCGAGGACCCAGCAAATCAGAATTGGAGCTATGGCACATGCAGGAGGAGCAGGAGGGGCTGGACCAGCTGGACCACCACCACCCATCCCACCAGAACAACGTGTCGTCGTTCGGGTAGGTGTCGGAACTCTTTATTTTGTGCATTTGAATGGTATTAAGCTAAATTGGGGGGTTTGGGTAGGAATTTACATGTTTTAGGAAATAATGAGTAAATGGACGTAATTTGAAAAATGAAGAGGATAGATGGGTAAAATAGGGCAAGGCGGCTGGGTGGGTAGGTTTTTAGGGTGTTTGGGTGGGTAGATAAGTTAGAAAAATGAAAAAATGTGGGTGGGGGGGGCCACGCGGGAGTTCGGCTCCGGTAAAATACAGCGACCGATGTCGGTTGCTAAGCAACCGGCATCGGTCACAAATTGTGTGGATAGGGTGCGTTGGGATGGACCGGCGTCAGTCGTATATCGGCCGGCGTCAGGTTGGGTTTGTGTGGGTTTGTTTTGTTTTGGGGTTGGGTGGGTTTGGGTTTGGGTTGGGCTTGTTTTGTGTTGGTGTGTTTTGGGGTGTGGGTGGGGTTTGTTTTGGGTGGGGTGGGTTTGGTTTTGGGGTTGGTTTGGTTTGTATGGGTATGGGATTTGTTTTGGGTTGGAGTTGGGTTTGGGTTTTGGGTAGATTTTGGGCTTTGGGTCGGGTAGGGGTTTGGGTGGGTTGAGTTGTGGGTAGATATGGGATTTGTATGGGTTGGGGTTGGGTGGGTTTTGGGTTGGGTGGTTAAAGGTAGGTTGCTAGAGGGGGTTGGTATAGAGTTGGGGTGTGGTCGGGGGGATAAAAGGGGGTTTAGAGGGTAAAGTAGATGTTGTGATAAAAAGTAGGTCTAAGGATGTGGGTTGGTTTTGTAGGCACGTCAGCAGTTGATGATGCGGGATAGGATGCCCCCGCTATTGGTGCGGATGCGGCCACACGTATCCGCGGCACACTGGGCTATCATGCGCGAGGTGGGACTCGGCGGAGTCCAGCGATACAGAGCTATTGATAGAGATCACAGCCTGATGGTTGCCCTCATCAAGAGATGGGATCCAGCGACCAATGTGTTCCATCTCCCGACTGGGGAGATGGACTATCACATTGGAGGATGTGTATCGCATCCTTCGACTGTCGATCGAGGGAGAGGCAGTGTTCCAGGTAGATTCGGAGATGGCGATGGACAGCATCCTGCAGGTTTTTGAAGGTGCATCCGCGCTACTTACGTATCACAGTGCGAGTATCGGGTATGGTGACATGTACCCTGCGCACTGACACGAGACATGACTGGCCCATGCTGATGATGATTGGGATCACCCTGCTTTGCCCTCTCGGACTCATAGGGAGGCCGTTTTCCACGGGCATTGATGGGGGTGCTGCTTGAGATGGTGGAGGAGCACACCTGTTACGCTTGGGCACCAGTATACCTGGTGCAGTTATACAGGGAGCTATGGGGCTATCGCCGGATGAGGCGATTTGGGATTTGCTCTACCTTTTTACTTCACTGTTGGGCATATGAGCACATCATATGCATCAGACTAGTAGGGTTACCCCAGTAGCCAGGGCCACAGGTCATATACAGATATGGCTTTCAGAGATGGTTGGGGGTCGTGGGCCAGCCACGAGCAGTTCTTGCAGGTCGGGATGTGGCGTATTATAGACATTTGTTAGAGGGCTTGACAGTGGTAGACATTGTATGGAGACCTTACAGAGGTCATCACCCGCGCAGAGGAGCCCGCTTACAGTTGCGACTGATCTAGTACACATTCTGGATAGTAGGACGGAGGCGGGGAGAGTACGAGAGGATACCCCTAGAGAGGGTACGCAGGCAGATGGGGCTACGACAGGATGAGCCACCTCCCTTCCCTTAGTACAGGAGGGATGATGTGGAGGCCCCCACTACCTACACACATAGCCCTTGGATCCAGATTGGGCTATGCTGAGAGGCCAGCAGATGACACAGTAGATGATGCTGGTTGTACAGGAGCATACATGGTGTGGTGGGCTGGTCAGAGAGCGGCGAGGGTAGCACCAGCCCGCACAGCCAGACTTGGCAGCTGTGACAGCAGAGAGAGATCAGCTCAGGGGCTAGGTGCAGCTATTACAGGGACAGTTGGCTGCTACACAGGCACAGATAGGTGTCCTACAGGGGCAGCTAGCCCAGGCGCAGGTACAGGTACAGGCACAGGCACAGGCACAGGCACTACCACCAGCAGCGGCGCAGCTATAGCCCCAGGCATAGGTACAGATACCACCTCCAGCAGCGGCACAGCCACAGGCACCACCAGCATAGGCACAGGGGGTACTGGCAGTAGGAGTCCGGGGACTAGCCCCAGTACCGACGGTGGCACGGGATAGATACATGGAGGTGAGAGTGGAGGCCCGGTACTATCACGATGTCCTTGATAGTACCAGAGCTGAGTATCAGCCATATGTGGCACACCGAGCGGAGACCTCGCATAGTCAGAGATTGCAGGGAGGTGTAGCCATAGCCGGCGTGTCTTTTACAGGCAGGAGATGAGAGGCGCCACAGGGACCAGCAGGGAGAGGTGCCAAGGGCGGTGGGGAGAGCTGAGGATTCCCTGCATTGTTTTTTTATATAGACATGGGCGTCGGTCTACGAACCGGTTGTGTTGATAGAGGCCTGCGTGCCTACATATTATTCATTGATTCATTCATTTTTTTGTATACCGGCCTGCGAGCCGAGTACGGGTCGTATAGTTGATACCGGCCTGCGAGCCGAGTATATTTTTGATATGAGGGACCGGCCTGTGAGCTGAGTCAAGGTTATTGACCTTTATTACGGCCTACGTGCTGGCTTTGTTGGATGATGAGATCACAGAGGCCCCGATGCAGGGCACATTGTATATTTAAAACTTGTATATATATATAGAGATGATGTTTTGATCCATATGTTGTGTTCAAAATGTTTTTAAGTATTTTGTCGATGGTTTATGATATAGAATGTATGATGAGTTTAATTGACATGTTGATATATGGATGATGTGTTATATGATGAAATGTTGCATGTTTTGGTGCTGGTTTTGGGACATTGTTATATATGTATTTGATGAGTTAGATCCAAATGATGTATAAATAGATAGTTTTTTGTTTTGTTTTGGTATCCTTAGTTGATGACTTGTTTGTTTTTGTAAAATAGATGATGTTAATGAAATTGTAATGATATGTGTGGTGGATGGACAAATATGGATAATGGTGATGAGATGCAGGAAAAGAGGTGGGCGCGACAAAAATTAGGTAAAAAACGAAGAAAAGAACCATGTTTCAAAAAGGCAGGTGTATAACCGATATCGGTTAGATAACCGACGGCGGTAGTTAGTAGACTGATATTGGTTACATGACCGATACTGGTTATTTAGGTATGAGCTTTTCTAAAAATAAAAAGGCTAGGGTGGCAACTTAAGTTCTAATTTTGAGAGCCATGCAAGAAGTTAAATACGGGAACGCGATGCTTTTTGACGACTGAGACAGGTAATTAGCATGAGAAATTTGAGTGATAAGGAGAAAAGAGACAGGGAAAGTGAATGTGTTCTGAGATTTAGAAGGCAGAAAGGCAGAATTTGAAAAGGGTGGTGATCATGGTAGAATGAGGAGAAGCATCCAGTAGGCAGGGATGAGAGGGAAGACAAGGGCCACCTCAAGCTGCTGCAAACTCAAGAGGTAAACATTTTGGTTGTGATTTGATTACTGCATGTTTTGTGAATAAGATGGGGGAGAGTAGGTGGGTAGATATGAGAAAGAAAACGATGATAACAAGGGTTATAAATGAGGTGAGTGTTACGTGGTAGGTAATCGGGGGTTTTCAGGTATGTCTGTGTATACCGAGCGGAATAAACGATCAATGTTTTGTCGTAGGTGGTTGTTTTTAGGCAAGGTGCATATAATTGACAGTTGATCGATACCGGTTAGGGATAACCGATATCAGTTACTAAACCGATAGCGGTTACTTATAACCGATACCGGTTACTGGAGGAACTTCCAGAATGTGAGAAAAAAAAAAACCCGTGGTGATTTGATTTATTGAACAGTTATTGGTTTTTTGTGACATATGCAGGCAGAGGCAGGGCTAAGGATGAATGATAGTGTACCAGCGCTGTTGTCATGAATCTGAGCGGATGTAACGCCAGCTGAATGGACATTGATAAATCATTTGGGGTTAAGTGGAATCCGCTATTATTCACGAATCACATGTAACCATGTTATGGTACAGGCGTTGATTGAGAGATGGAATCCTGAGACAAATACCTTCTATCTGCCAACAGGGGAAATGACAGTAACATTGGAAGATGTGTTCCGTATTTTGAGACTCCCAATTACAGGAAACCAGTATATCAGGCATTACCTAGCGCGGCACGGGGAGCGATAACAGCAGTATTTGGTCCATACGCACAGAGATTTAACACAGCGAGGTTTGTCATTCACATATGGGATAATGTATGCAGCACACCCTGAGGAGACAAGGTTAGCAGTGATATTAATGATAGCGGTAGGGTATTATGCATTACCGAGGGTGGATGGGGGAAGATTTCCAAAGGCATTGATGTGTGTTATTTGGGAGATGATAGAAAGGAACGTGACTTTTGCATGGGCACCTGCATATTTGGCGGAGCTATACAGGGGTCTATGGGCTTGTAGGTGAAATCACAGGACGACGCTGGATTGTTCATACTTATTACACTGTTGGGCCTATGAGCACATTGTTTGTGTGTGACCAATAGGCCGACCCATCCAGTCAGGAGAGACCGGAGTACAAAGGTTGGGATTCAGACGATGGGTCCAAACAGAACAAGAGGCAAGATCCCAGGCTATGACGGGTGACATTGAGTATTATAGGCAGGTATGGGAGATGGTGACGATTGCGGATATCTGTTGGAGGCCATACGGAAACTATATGGTAACAGAGAACATAGCTGAGGAGTTGAGGGGTGTAGAGCGATTGAGGTGGATCGCAGGGCACAGGCCCGGGTGAGTATGAGAGGATTCCTCTAGATCGCGTGCGGCGACAATTTGGATTTTGTGCAGGATATACCCCAGGCTTATAGACCATATATGAGGATCGATGCCGAGGCAGCATTCTCACCTCCCCGGCCAACACCTCCAGAAGGGCCAGAGGAAATAGCCGCCGATCGCAGGGTAATGGATGCAGGAATGACAGAGGCCTATAGATTATGGTGGGTAGCGGAGCTGCGAGGTATACGTGATCGTCCTGACATAGCTGTGATTACAGCAGAGAGAGATCGTCTACAGAGTTTAGTTCAGCAGCTCCAAACGCAGGTGAATGAGGAAAGAAGATTGTTAGTGGTTGCAGAGTCACGAGCACAAGGACTAGAGATGAGAGATCTCCATGCGAGGGAGCGTATTCATATGTTACAGGAGAGATTGGCAGATCAGTGGGCGGTACCAATAGCCATGGTACCTTTGAGGACAGAGAGGCCTGGCGAAAGGCGTCGACGATCACGATCATCACTGGGTTCGGGATGAGGCGTGAGGGTCTAAATAAATGTTAGCAAGGTATAAGAATAAATAAGAGTACCGACCTGCGTGTCGATGATAGAGAAGATGTATTTGTTTAACATCTAAATAAAACGAGATATGTATGTTGATTTGAGTTATAATAATAAGAATGTTTTCGTTTTGACTTTCAGTGTTTTGAAAAAAGGATAAAGAGGAATGTGATTAAATAGAAATACACAAAAATATTTATATTTACCACACATGATAGGTTATGGTAGGGGATGGTCGAGCTAACCTTGGGAGACCCCATGTCTCCTAAGTGCTGCCTACATAGCCCATTGCACAAAGCAAGGAAGGGCCTCAGACCGATGTAGTTCTCCCTTAGGATCAGGGAGAGGTGAATTCAGGCAATTTAGGTATGGTTAGGTGATTGGTTGGTTGGTAAAGGTATTGATAGTAATATTGGTAAGGTAAGGTTGTTGGTGTTGGTAATGAATTGGTGATGTTGTAAAAGGTATAAGGGAAGCGAAAGTTAGCCTACCCAAGTCGCGAAGGGAACCATGTCCTGATTAAGATCAACACACAATCCTAGATGCGAGGCAAAGTGGAAAGAGTGCTCCGTAGGTGAAAAGAGCTAAACAAACCACACAACGTAGAATGAGCTTGAAGCCCTAGGTACCGTGCATAGACGAGAAGTCAATAGGTGAAAAGAGTTGTATGATCACAATATATCGGGTGTACGTTACGTCCCTTGAGTTGAAACAAATGGTGAGGTGAGGTGGATGATATAGCTGAGGTACAGAGAACTCATTACAAAGTGAGTGTTCTGACGAAAGAGAACCTACCCTAAATAGACAAGTCCATGACTCAAAATGTTCTTTTGAATGAGGCTTTTATTTTATTGAATGTAGACTGATCGATGCGGGAAGTCTACAAGGGATATTGATTGTATTATTCTTGAGGTCTTCACGAAGCTGATCAATGCAAGAAGCTTCTGATAAAGGCTGACTGTGTATAGCTGTCCTTCGAGGGAGCAGTCTATTTATAGTAGCAGATATGATTTTAGTGCATAGCTGTCCTTCGGGGGAGCAGTCTATATAGAATAGCAGCAATAATTTGGCATATAGCTGTCCTTCGGGGGAGCAGTCCTATATTTAATTTAGATGACTAGATGTTCTTTTGGCATGAAGCATCTAGTTTAGTAGGAAGTTTGACTCAAGAAAATCCCATAAGAATACGGCTTATTTTAATACTTTGAAGTCATGGACTAGACTAAAAAGGGGAAGGCATCGTTTGAGGGGAGGTGAGAAGTGAGCTTGATTTTATTTTGAGATGTAGGAAAACAAAAGTGTATGTAGCGGTAAATGAGCTCAAGGGACGAGCAGTAGGTAGATAAGAAGTGATATAACACTAAATTCAACAGTAGAATGGTCGAAGATGCAAGGCATTAAGGGGCTCAGGCTCAGGTTTACCATTAAGCGAAGCTAAATGATAAGTGCCTGATCCATAAGTGTGAGTGATTATATAAGGCCCAATCCAATTGGGAGCAAATTTTCCACGTTTGCTCTTTTCTAGTTTGGTTACATGTTGATTCTCTTTGAGGACAAGATCACCAACCTTAAAGGTACGCTCATGGAGTCGCTTATCATAAGCACGTTTGATGCATTTTTGATAGATTTGAAGGTGATCAAGAGCTGTAAGACGACGCTCGTCAAGAAGCTCCAATTGGGCTAACCGCTCTTGGCGGAAATCATCGTTGGTGAGAATATCCTGAAGAGATATTCTAAGGGAGGGTATTTGTATTTCGAGAGGCAAAACAGCCTCGGTACCATATACCAAAGAAAAAGGTGTGGCATTAGTGGAGGTACGAATACTAGTACGATAAGCCCAAAGGGCAAAGGGGATGTGATCGTGCCAATTTCTTCCGGATTCATTAACAACTGTCATGAGGATTTTGGTTAGGGTTTTATTAGAAGATTCAGCCTGACCATTGGCCTGCGGATAGTAAGGTGATGAGAAACTAAGTTTGATACCAAAGTTGTCACAAAGGTCTTGTAACAACTTGTTTTTAAAAGATTTACCATTATCTGTTATTAGGCGATGAGGAATACCAAAATGACAGATAATGTGATGGTTAATGAATTCGACAATTTTTTCCTTTTTGATCGAAACGAGTGGAATGGCCTCCACCCATTTTGTGTAATATTCGGTGGCTGTGATTATCCATCGGTGACGTTGTGAAGAGGACGGGTGAATCTCACCAATAAGGTCTAAACCCCATTGTGAGAAAGGCCAAAGATCTCGTGCGACCTGCAGTGGATGGCTAGGAGTATGTTGAAGGTTAGCATGTTGTTGACACATAACACAACGCTTAACATATTCGTAGCAGTCGTTATTGAGAGTAGGCCAATAATAACCTAGGCGAAGGATTCGTTTAGCCACGGCAAGGCCACTAAAATGTCCACCACAAATCCCATCATGGACTTGTTGGATGGTATAGGTGACCTCCGCGCCGGTTAGACAGCGAAGGAGGATACCATCAAAGCCACGTTTATAGAGGAGTCCCCCCATGACAACATAACGCGAAACACTTTTAAGAAAAGCACGTTTGCCGTTACTAGTAAGGTCAGGTGGGAGAACAGAGATTGTAAGATAGTCGTGAAATTGGTGGTACCAGGTATCCTGTGAATTAGTAGACATAGTATTTATCATACAAACTACCGGGGTTGAGTAGGATGGGGCAAAAAGTTGTTGGACCACGACGAATAATTCAGAGTCAGTTGATGAAGCTGGAATTTGCGAGGCTAAGCAAGCCATAGTATCCGCAAATTTGTTAGTGGAGCGGGGAATGGTTTGGATAGAATAGTGAGTAAATAAGGCTAGAAGTGAATCCACGTAGTATTTGTATTTTTGAAGTTCCTCATTTTTACATTGGTAGATGTCCATAACTTGATTGACTACCAATTGAGAGTCACCAAAAATATTGATAGATTTGATACCTAAGTGCAGCGCAACCTGGAGACCCAGAACAAGGGCCTCGTATTCCGCTGTATTATTAGTGCAAGGGAAATCGAGTCGGAATGAAAGAGGCATAGGCTTGGCGTCGAGAGGAATAAGAACAACACCAGCTCCTCCACCGCGTTGGCATTTGGATCCATCGAAGAAGAGAGTCATTGGATACGACTCCTCCTTGAGTGAAAGAGTGGCGATGAGTTCGTCAGGGAATGCAAAATTGGTAAATTGTTCCCCAGGTAAAGGGGCTTCCGCAAGTTGGTCTGCGATGGTTTGTCCTTTGATTGATTTCTGGTGGGCGAACTCAAGGTCGAGGTCGGCGAGGAGCATGAGCCATCGGGCGATGCGTTGGTTTAGATGAGGTTTGGCATACATGTAATGGATGGGGTCCGTGTTGGTGATGACAAAAGTTTTGTGATTCAGAAGGTAGTGTCGGAGCTTGGTAGCCACGAATGATAGGGCTAGGCACAACTTTTCTACATGTGTATACCTAGTCTCATAGTCCACCAAAGTATGACTTATATAATAAACGGCTTGTTCTCTATTCTCAGAGTCACGATGTGCAAGCATGGCCCCTACAGCGTGGTCAGTGGCGGAAAGGTAAAGGTAGAAAGGGCGGTCGTCTTGAGGTGGGATAAGCATGGGTGGCTGCAAGAGATAAGTTTTGAGAGCTTCAAAGGCTTGGTGGCACTCTTTGCTCCATTGAAAATCAATGTCCTTCTTAAGGAGGTGATGGAAAGGTTGACATCGATCCGAGAGTTGGGAGATGAAACATCGGATAGATTGAAGCTTACCTTGTAAACTACGCAATTGTTTGAGATTAGTAGGTGGGGGCATTTCTAGAATAGCTTTGACTTTAGATGGATCGACCTCAATGCCACGCAAAGAGACGATAAAGCCAAGAAGTTTTCCCGAAAGAACACCAAAGACACATTTCTTTGGTTGAAGACGAACAGAATATTGCAACAGGTGATCAAAAATAATGGTTAAAACATCGAGATGTTCACTGCGATGTTTAGACTTGCCCAGAAGATCATCGACATAATCCTCAAGGATAGTGTGCATAATGTCATGAAAAATGTAAGTCATAGCCCGCTGATAGGTAGCACCAGCATTCTTAAGGCCAAACGGCATGACAGGATAACAGAAGGTTCCCCAAGGAGTTATGAAGGTAGTTTTGTGTTGATCAGCAGGGGCAACCAAAATTTGGTTGTATCCTAAAAAGCCATCCATGAGAGAGAGCATCTCATGGCCTGCAGTGAGATCAACAAGTTGGTCAATACTAGGTAGGGGGAAGTCATCCTTAGGGCAAGCGAGGTTAAGATCCCAGAAATCCGTGCATATCCGAAGTCCCCCCGTCGCTTTAGTGACAGGTACGATGTTAGAAATCCATTGAGGATAGTCAATAGGCAGAATGAAGGAAACAGAAAGGAGTCGTTGGAGCTCCTCTTTGACCAAGAGGGCAATGCGTGGATGCATTTTTCTCAATTTATGTTTAATTGGCTTGGAATCGGGTTTCAGTGTAATGTTATGGACAGCAATGTCAGGATCAATTCCTGGCATGTCAGCGTAGGACCAAGCGAAAGCTTGGTTGTGAGCATGGAGGAAAGTAGTAAAGGCGACTTGTTTTGATGCGTTAAGGGATTGTCCGATCTTCACAATGTGAGGATCCTCCTCCGTGTGGATGTTGATTTCTATAGTAGACTCGTTCAGCATGGTTTGGGTTTCAGATGGTAAGGCTCATTGAATGTAAGAGTCATCCGCGCCAAGGTAAGTGAGGATGGAGTCATCATCCTGGAACTCAACAACGTTAATTGAAGGGGAGTCCTCTTCAATCATGTCTGGATATAGAAGGGGAATAGAAGAGGGGTGATCATTATCGCGTTGATAAGTGAGAGGACCTAAGAAGATAGCATTTATGAAAAAAAAAAGTTAGGAGGGATAGATTCGTGATCTATCGACTCAGTGGGTGACGATGGAAAAGTGGGTGATGATGGTTTGGTAGGGGTAACGTCATTCTCTTCCAGAAGGCAACTGTCACGAGGTTCTGTCGATGTAAGTGTTTCCGGAAATCTGAGACCACTACGATCATTATGTTTGCGTGTGGTGATGGGGATGAGTGTATGTCGGCCTTGTTCATAAAGACCAAAACCAAAGCCTTTCCAAGCACAGCGAGTTAAGAAGGTGAGGGCGAAGCGACGATTTGTCAGGTATTGAAAATCAGATTGGAAAGGAACCACACCAAGAGGAGGCTCAGGGGCAATGGAAGACGCGTCGACACCCCCATACGTTAGGTTAGTGCGGCAGTGAGGTGGTCCGTAGGAGATTACTTCCCCCACACGACGGTCATAGTTAGGATGGGCATGTACTTGTCCGTACTCCTGTGGGGTATGGAAAGAACTAACGTTATATAGGCGATACTCCCCCAGCGTAAGGCGCTGAAAAACATCTACTAAGGGGTCCGCGGTCGGGATTTTAGCTACGGGAAGGGAAGTGGGTTTTCCGACGGTGGTTTCATCAGTTGAAGGCATAGGTGTGGTTGAGGTGGATGTTTGAGGCACAATTGAAGAGGATGGTTGGGTTGAATGAACGGGTGTCTTGATTGGTACAAGCACATCGTTTGGGTGGTATAACATATTACAGGTTTTAAAGGGGGGAGGATCAGCTTTTACGGTGTAGGACTTCCCCTCGTACTCAAATTTTATGCATCTATGTAATGTTGAGGGAACGCATCCCATGGCCCGGATCCAAGGACGACCCAGCAATATATTATATTAGAAGTCTCCCTCAAGGACATAGAAGAGTTCGGGTAAAGTACGTGGTCCTACCCGAAAGTTGAGGATCACGGTGCCTAAGGTAGAGGTAATAGCGTCATTAAATGACCGCAACATGATGGGGTTGGCACACATGTAGCAAGAAGGGATATTCATTTGTTGGAAGGCTTTTGAAGAGATGATGTTTAGGCTAGCACCCCCGTCAATCATAACACGACGTACCCGAATGTCCCAGACGTAAGCGAAGATGAAAAGGGCAGGGTCAGGGTCTTCTGTACCAAAGTCAACAATTTCATCTTCAGAGAAACTGACTGCAGCAGCTTGTGGTACAGAGACAGAAGTGGTTGGGGAGATAGGTTGTTTAGTGAGTGAAGCAACATGATTGGGCGTTAGAATAGAGGTAACAGGCAAGGTTTCATTAGGTAAAACCTCTATCCCTTGAAGGATCTCAACGAGAGCTTGTCGATGAGATTCAGAAGTCTGAATGAGATCATACAGTGTCAATTTTACGGGTGATTGGTGAAGCTGTTTGATCATAGTTTGGTGGGCAACTCCATTAGAGACGGGGTAAGCGGGTCTGCGAATAACCACTTTAGGTGGTGGTGCAATCGGGATGGTTGACGAAGAAAGAGGTGCCGCAGGCGTGTTTTCTTTTGCTTTCCCATTGTTTTTCTGCCCTCGAGTAGCGACACTACTCATATTAATTTCGTAGACCTGAGATGAGGAAGATGGTTGGGACAAATCATGGTCTTCAAGAGGTGGGGTTGTAATAATGACAGATCTTGATGAGGCGGGGACAGATGTTATAGGAGAGGGAATGGAAACTAAAGGTCTCTCCCTTCGTAAGTTGTCTTTCTTAACCTTTCTATCTGGGATAGGTGACTGACGAAGGATGGTTTTTAAAGCTTTGCATCCCTCCACATCATGTCCTGGTGTGCGGTGATAAGCGCAGATCTTAGACTCATCATAACCTATAGGTCGAGGTTTAGACGGGTCATAAGGTCTAAGTGGGGGTAGGGAAATGGTCGCATTCTCTACTAACATAGCAAGGATTTTGGCGTAAGATCCTTTGAGTGGGTCAAAATCAGAAGAGGATGAGGGTATTGATTTTCTGGGTTTCGATAATGTTTGGGTATGGTTGGTTCGTGCAGGTGGTGGTTTAGCCAAGGGGTGTTGACACGCGGTTTTCACTAAATGTGGTTTCTTTGGCGCAGAAGCTACATTCAGCTGGTTAGATGATAAAGCTATAGATGATGTGGTAGTGGAACACAACCACGGAGAAAAAGGAGTAGCAAAGAATAAATCCTTTGATGATGGAGTTTGTTTAGGGTTGATTGGTGGACCGGATGCGTGGGGTGATAATGTTGATATACCCTTTGATCCCTGTATGGGCGGAGAAGGTGTAGGTCGTTTTGCAGAAAACGCAGGAGGTATGATATATTGGTGCAAGGTGGAAGGATGAGGTCCCAATATGGAAGGTAAGTATGACGATGATGGTTTTGATTGTGATAGAGGAATGGGTTGAGTGTGTCTCCTAGGTGGCAGGGCGGCTTTATTTTTGGATAAATCTAGTCGCTTAGGCGGGTGTGTTAGACTGGGTATTGGTGAGGTCCCAAGTGTAGGGGAAGGTTTGGTTAGGTGGATAGAGGTGGATGGGATACTTGGTATAGATGCGGGGGGTAAGAATGAGGATACAGGAATTTTGAGTTTCTGTAAATGTTTCGGGTATATGGTAGAGGTATCGGGATCGGTCATCTGCATTTGAGTAGAATAGGGAGTACTCAAACGTTCCCATAGGATTCGTCTATCTTCTGGAGAATGACAGTCTTCAGGTTTGAATTGTAAATTTTGTACGGAAGAAAGGTGGGTTGTGATTCCGGTCCACTGTGGGTGTGATACAGGGGGTAAATGAGGCAATGTATCAGTAGATGTCAAGAGGTCAACCGGTCGTTGAAAAGATCTAGGCGATGAAGAACTAATAGGTAAGAGGGCATGTTCGAGAGGATCCATCATGGTTAAAGAATTTGGTGATGTCGGTGCAAGAGATTCCTCGTCTAAGGATGTCAAAAGGAGTGGCGTACCTTCCTCTTGTGCAACAAGAGGGGTAGAAGGGGAAATCTGGGAAATATATAGGTTAGATAACATCCGTTCGCAATCTTGTAGGGATGTGGTATAAGCAGACTCATCGATGGGAAGAGAAGTCTGTTCAGTTAACTCCTTTATGGGTAAAGGAATGATTTCGCTTTGGTTCGATGGTGGTAAAGGAGGTTCAGGCTCCTGTGTTAGTGAAGAGGCTTGATTCAAAATTTTGTCGATAGAGGCTTTGGGCTGGGTATCAAAGACTGCATGGATCTCATGAACACTCTCCTCGGCTAAGATATCTTGGTTTACGTTGCTGTTGGAAGAGTGATTCGGGAATGGTTTGTTGAAGATTTTCAAATTTCAGTTGGCAGGGGCATTAGGATTATCGAGGGTTATATCCCCTGCGTCAACCATTTCCTGCACTATGCTTTTCAACATCTTGCAGTTCTCATGACTGTGTCCCTTCACGCGGTGGAAGTTACAGAAGTCATTTTCTTTGTACTAGGAAGGTATGGCGCGAGTGGAATCAAACCCGGAATGAGGTTTAACAGGAGGTAATGTAATGGCTCCTGCTTTGAGCAATTTTTCCAATATCACACCATATGTTTCTCCCAAGGGAGTGTAGTTGATGGGTTCTGCTTTATACTTATAAGTGGTTTTTGGTGGAGTATTAGACGGTGGTTGGGATTTGACCATCACCGCGTGGACAGCTCCTTTTGATTTAGAAGAAGTGGACGCATGAGGAGTGGTGGTATTTGGTTTATTGGTAGAATCAGGAGTTCGGAAATTGGGGTTTTTGTTACGCAACCGCAATTTCTCTTCCTCTAAGGCTCGAATCTCTAGTTTTCGAGCCATAGTAAAGGCTTCATCGAATGTACGAAAAGTTTGAATTTAGAGGGTAGGAGAGATGTGCTTAGCGCAGGCCCGCGTAAACAGTTCGATAAGTTCGGTTTGAGGCAAGGCATACGTAAGTTGGTTGATAAGGCGCTGCCATCGTCCAACGAAATCTGCGATAGATTCATCTTCAAATTGTCGGATGGCATAGAGGTCGGTGATAGATACTTTCTTGGCAATGTTAATGGAGAAATGATCCAAGAAAGATTGGGCTAGTTGGTTAAAAGAGAAGATTGAGTGCTGGGTTAAAGCACTGTACCACTCCAAGGTAGGTCCTGATAAGGACATGGGAAAGGTGCGGAGTAACAAGGCATCATCATGGGCAATCAAATAACAAGCATGTCTAAATGATCGCAAGTGTTGTTGAGGATCCTCTTTACTATTAAAATGAGTAAATTTCGGCAACTCCCATTGAGGAGGATATGAATGAAGGGGGACAGAAGGGTGAATGGGCTCCCGACAAACTTGCTCGTATGTCAAGGCGCTACGAATTCCTGAAATAGAAGCCTCCAGGTTTTGCATTTTGTCTATCATTTGTTTAATTAGATCAGTAGTTGGATGAGATGATGGTGTGGTTGTGGTAAATGGAGGCAAATTGGGCCAAGGACCACCGCTAGACCCTGGTGGGGTTAATTGTTGATAAGGTGTGGAGGATGAATATGTTGAGGCAACCGAATAGGGATGTCCCATATAGGATGTTGAGGTCACTGGATACGTGTATGGGAATGAAAAGGTAGGCAGAGCTTGAGAAGGAAAGCTCGTGTGGATAGGTGGCAGAGAGCAAGTCATGAACGGAGCAGTCTACAAGAGAGATGAGGTAGGGGCAGTCAGCGGTAATGATATGTGGGGTCCGAGGTTAACCAACGGAAAGCCAATCTGAGTCGTATGAACCTCTGAAGCCCTTGGATTGGGAGACGGGGCTAGAGATGTAGGAAGCAAGGCGGTATTATCAGGTGGAGTGGGAGCTAAATGAGCAGCTATACTAATAGGCATACCAACAAGGAGCTGACCATTAGGCGTACGGTCAGGGGTATGAGACAAATAGTATTGCACAGTGCTAGAATTAGCATCCAGAAACTTGGCAAAGTCCTTATCTCCCACAAGAATTTTAGGAACCTCGCTGGTATCATAGGATTCCCCACAGAATGTGAAGGGGGTGATTCAGGCAAAGAAACAGAGCAAGCATGTGAAACCATGGCGGCGGCTTGCTTTCGAGTGATAACAACCATGGACAGGAGTTCACAGTAGGGTTTTAATCTGTCAGGAATAGAAACAAACTCAGACTGGTAAAATTGGTAGGTTGCTGGTTTGTCAGGAATTGGAAAAGACAGTAACCGATATCGGTCTAGTAACCGATGTCGGTTATACTATAGCCGACGTCGGTCAGTTAACCGATGCTGGTGTCAAAAGTCTAGGATAACAAGGTATAAAAGGCTGCTAATTTGATTTTTAACAACGCTTAGTATATTTGTCAAATTATTGATCACAGAAGACAAAGTATGACAGAGAAAACAGAATTTGAAAACAAACAAGATGCACACACAAATCCAGAGACTAACCCTAGGGTTAATTTTAATTTTTGTGGGCTTATGCCTTTAGACGTAGAATGATGTCAGAATCCTAAACAACAAGACCTAGGGGAAATGTCAAGTTTGTTTTGGCTTATAAAGTTACCTCAATCGGGAAGAGGAATACCGCGGAAAAAGGGGGATGTTTGAGCTGTTGTGTTAATTGTGAAGTGATTCGGTATGTGTTGTGCAGTGAATGTAAGATTAATTTCTTGTCAATACCGTGGATATCACCTCCACGTGTATGACCTGTTACTTAATCTATGTTCACTAGAATTGAAAACAGCAAGAAAGGATGCAATGCACGTGTTTTAAACCCAAATCGACAATGATATTCGATGAAGCAAAAGAGATGACTTTTACTAATTCAAGATGCAAAAACAAAGCAAGTTCTTTTACCAAAATAATACAAAACCTTATGAATATCTTTAGAAGAAGAAAACAGCAAGTATGCTCCCTATATGAGAGCAAGCAAGAAATAAAGAAACCCAAAATGGGTCCCACCGGGCATGCCAAAATGTTTCGCTCGGAATGTTTCGGCTTCTGGGGATAGAGTTGCTTCTATCCTTTCATTCCTTTTAGAAACAGATAAGGTTAGGGCTAGGAGGGATACCTGTTAAATGTTGAGATGGTGTGCGCATACCGTAGAGAAATATTAGGTTGACTGCGAAGAACTCCTTTTTGTCTTGGAAGGACTACCTGCAAATAAGAACACAAGACCACTAGATTTTGATTAAACAATAAATGAGGAAACTGCCTTGTGCCCAGGAAATATAAAACTTCCTTTCGAAGGTGGTCAATTTCCCTGCTAATATGAATTAACACAAAAGACTGTAAAGTATCAATTAAATTACTTCGTTGGAATGGATAGGGGAAAGGCTAATTTCTGGTTGTAGTCAGGGTAACCGATACCGGTCTCTGGTAACCGATGTCGGTAGGGTTTAGGATCTGTAGGTTGGTTGTTTTGTGGGGTGTTTGTGTTGTTTGGTAGCTGTGTTATTTGTAAGGCTGTAAATGGGTGATATTAGGAAATGAGGCGATGAGAGGTAGATGAATGATGGTTAGATGAAATGGCACGCTGGGTAGTGGATTCAGAAATGGATTTATGAGGACTGTGATTCAAAAGGCATAAGAAATGTTATAACAGAAGACATGCAAGATGTGACTTACTGGTTTCGACGAAGATGCAAGTTGATCTCCTTTGCTGCAAACGCTTCTGGTTTCTTCACTTGTCTCTGCTCAGTCAAGTGAAGATCTAGACTCTATTGATCGCTCCCAATGATTTCTCTTGATTCAAAATCCTTCCACCCCTTGATTTTGGTTCGGGGAGCCCATTTACATGGAGCCGATGGCGGTTACGTAACCGACGACGGTCGAGTAGGAACCGGCATCGGTCAGGAAAAAGTAGGCTATTTTTAGTAAAATAGCCCACCTTCCCTACTTTTCTCCCGAGAGATCAGTTGCGGGCTTGGTCAAATGACTAGAAGGTCGGTTTTGGGTGCGAGAAAGGGGTCATTAGTTATGGGTGTAGGTGTGGACCAAGTTATGGGTCTTAATTAGGTTAGTTTAGGGTTAGGGCTAGGTCATGATGAAGTGGCAAAATGAGGTGGCAGGTAAGGTGATGTGGATTTATCCATTACAAGGTAATTAATAAATAATTGTGTAAGGTTTAGGTGATGAGGTTATATTGTGAGATGAGATGCGGGTCACAAGGGGTCGTAAGACACAGATTTGGTGTCTACACATAACTATGTCCGGCACTCGATTGAGGATTGAGTACACCAATAAAATCAATTCCCCATTGCCTGAATGGTTCATTGATAATGACAGGCCTAAGGGGAAAAGTAGCCAACTTGGGCTTGCCAACGAATTGCTGGCAAGGTTCACACTTTGCCACCTAGGTGGCTGTATCCTGAAAGAGCGTCGGCCAATAGTACCTGGCTCGAATGATCTTGTGTGCAGTCACGGAGGAAGAGAAATGCCCCCCACAGGCTGAATTGTGAAAACTTTCTAGTAGTTTTACCTGCTGGGGTTTGTCAACACATCACAAAAAGATGCCATCTATCCCACGTTTATATAAACCGTCATCCCAGATGACATATTTAGCTTCTCTAAGCTTTATAGTGCGCTTCTCCTTTGCAGTTAGGTGCATTGGGCATTTACCGTAGGTGAGGAAGAAAGTGATATTGGAATACCATTCATCACTAGTCACAAAAAATAGGACCAGAGGCAGCGAATCAGGTTTTTCCAGCCGGTCCTGTGCTTCGTCGGTGTAGTCACCCCTTCCATTAGGGTTTTCTAAATCTTTGTTTTCAGCCATAAGCTGACATAGGCCTTTGCCTCTTACCAGCTTGGTTGGTTTAATATCCAGGTCATACTCCTGGACCTTTGCGATCCAATTTCCTCGCAAGCTTCCTAACTCCTGCTGAGTTAGAATTGATTTCACCACCGTGTCAGGGACCAGCACCACCGTATGCGAGTTTAGAATGTAATACCTGAAATTCTTCACTGCTTTGACAACGGCGAAGGCATGCTTTTCTAATTGAGTCATTTTTAGTTCATGAGGCTTGAGGGGAGAACTCATGAATGCAATCGGAGATTCAACATCCTCCGAGTTCTTTTGCATCAAGATTGCAGACACAGTATGCTCAAATGCGTAACTATACATGATGAAGTCCTTGGAGAAATTGGGACATACCAGGACTGGTGCATGAGAAACGGAAGCTTTTATTTCTTCAAATGACCTTTTCCCCTCTTCGCTCCATCTGAAAGTTGGTGACCCCTTCATCATGTTCAATATGTGACGGGTCTTCTCAGCAAAGTCAGGAACAAAACACCTGAGAAAGTTCACCTTTCCGAAGAAATAATGAACACCAGTCTTGCTTGTAGGCAGAGTAAGGCTTTGAATAGCGTTAACTCTTTCGGTATCTATCTTTGTTCCTTCTTTGCTAACCACATGCCCTAGCAACTTTCCTTCCGTGACTCCAAAAATAGACTTTTTTGGGTTTAGGGAAATCCCATGTTCTCGGCACCTGGCCAATACTTGCTCCAAATGATCACAATGATCATTTCGTTGTTTAGAGAACACGGTTAAATCATCTAGGTAAACCACGATGACTTTCCCCATCATACCTTTGAATGTGAAATCCATGGCCCACTGAAAAGTGGCGCCAGCATTAGTTAGGCCAAAAGGCATCCTGCTGTAGGCAAATGTACCCCAGGGAGTAGTGAATGCTGTTTTAAACTGATCTTCAGGTGAAACTTCAATCTGATTATAGCCTGAAAAACCATCAAGCATGGACAGCATCTCTGATCCAATTACTTCTTACAGAACTTGATCCATTATCGGAAGTGGGTAGTTGTCTTTCAAGGAAGCCTGATTCAAATTGTGAAAGTCTACGCATATGCGTATCTCACCGTTTTTCTTGCGCACTGGCACAATATTTGCTACCCAAGTACTGTGATGGATGGGAAATATGATTCTCGCATCTAGCATCTTTTGAATTTCAGCCTGGATAGTACCCGAGATCTTAGGATTATAGTGCCTCTGCTTCTGGCAAAAGGCTTTGACATCTTCTTTCAACGGGATGTCATGCTGAACGTCCTTTGGCTTAAAAGAATTTAGATCGGCATAGGACCATGCCAACACGTCCATATATTTTTTTAGCAACTTGACAAATTTTCGTTTCCCCTCAGGCGTGCAACATTTGCCAATGTTCACAAATTGCGGGTGCTCTATTGAACCTATATTGACCAGTTCGGTTTTTGGGGATGAGTCAGGGTCATCTCGCCTCTTCTTTTTCACAAAACGGTCATGCCTGTCGAACAACCGCTCCAGAGAAACCAGGCCCTTTGGGATTTTATTTCCTTTGAGATAACATATGCCGTCGTTCCCTTCGGATTCATCGCCTTGATCGGTGACTGATTCACGGCAAGTGGAAGTAGATCCTTCAAAGTGTAATTCTTTAAAATTTTCTGCCTTCTCTAGAAAGGTAATGAGTTGATTATCATTGTTGAACACCTGCCAATGCTGAGAATTGTCTGGCACGCTCGGGTGGAAAACCACCTCAATGGTGTATTTGTTTGTTCTCAAACCTGGGTGAGGAAGCATGAGGGATGCTGAAAAAACCAATGAATCGGCCATGTCATTTTGAGCCCTTGGAATGGATTCTATTGAAAAAGCATCGAATTCCTCGATGCTGTCCCACACCGCATTACGGTAATGCCTGAGCCTTTCATTCTTTACTTAGTAAATCATTTTAACTTCATTCACAACTAGCTCCGCATCACCTTGTACTTTCATATTCTTAATCCCTCTTTCCCTTGCGGCTTGCATGCCAAGTAACAAAGATTCATACTCAGCAGTATTATTTGTGTTAAAGAACTGCAACTTAAAAGAGAGAGGGATGACTTCTTCCTCGGGAGATATTAGCACGGCCCCGACACCACATCCACTGGTTGCATAGCTGCCATCGAACTGCAAGGTCCATATCTTATTAAGATCTCCTTCTTGAACGAGAACAACCCCTTTATCAGACTCGGTAGACAAGAAATAGTTCCCCATCCCTGATGATTCAAAAAGGATTTGAGCTTTGGGGTCCTCAGAGCTAGTAACCAAGTACTTTTTTTGTGATTCTGGCTCCAAAGTCTGCATTACACCTTTGACGGGAATCCTAGCTTTAGACCAGTCCATATGGATTTCTCCACCAACTTCGCTGCAAAAACTTCTTCCCAGCAAAATTCCATAGGCTGCTGGAATGTCAGCAACGAGTACTGTCATCTTTACTCTTTTATCTGGGAATGCCACAAATGTAAATTGTGCGTCTTTGATTTGGCCAACCAACGGAACCTGCTTGGTTTCCAAGGAATAGCATCTGCCGAAAGGCTTGGTAAGAGTGAGGCCCAGAGCATGGGTAAATTTTTCCGGCATGACGTTATCAGAAGCCCTGGAATCAATTATGCAGTTACTCAGCTTGTGTCCATTGATTAGGAGGGAGAGATAGAAAGGTTCTATCTTGCCTGATGCCGATGTTGAAGCAACATTTATGTGGGATTCAGGGGGAGTGGAAAGGATTCCTTTTGGGGAAACCTGATTAGATACAACAGCGTGACTTTGAATATACTTGGTCAATCTTACAAGCTGTTCGGGATTTGACTGAAGGTACTCAGCTTCAGACATTTGGATCTTGGTCTTTTTTGCATGATCTATGATATCAAATGCGGCCAAGGCTTACGTTGGTGAAGGAATGAGTCCCTCACTTTGCGATGGTGGAATATGATTACTGGTCTTGGTAGGAATATGAGGGGACTGATTTGGAGGAGAGATGGGGGGAAAGGATTTCCTTGTAAAAGATTTTCCAGGGAGTTGAGTAGGAAGAGGGTTACCTCTTTTAGCAATGATCGGAGGCACGTTTGACATGGCCTTCTCCTGCTGGACATGGGCAGCAACTTCCGCTTCTTTTCCTTGCGAGCGAGTAAAAACAACGTATGACTATCCACTTGCATATCCCTGGGTACCCTCCTCTTCATCAGATTCCACCTCATCAAATTCCATATACCCGATAGTAGAGTCGCCAATCGGTTCACCGACATCTTGATCATCTTCACCCTGGGACGAAGGTTCTTCATAATACTGCTCTCTTCTTCGATTTCGGCTAAAGCGTTGACCGGAGGAGCCTCAAGTGCCAACCGCAGAGTGGTTGCGGGTAAGCGTGGCCTTTGCGAAACATTGTTAGGAACGAAATTCCTCCACGGAATATCCCGGTATGAGGAATTGGGAGAGGCCTGGGCCAACTGCTTCTTTAATGCAAGAAAGTCATTTTCCATCTTTTGAAAGGCTGGATCAGACGAAGTAGTGGGTGAAGGGCCCAAATATGTAGGCTTGGCTGATTCCTTTTTCAATTCGCCAGATATTATTAAATTATCTTCTATGTGAATGGCAGCAGCTTGGGTGAGAATCAAGGTGGCAACTTGTTCCTGAAGGAGCAAGAAAATAACTTTTGAGCTCATAGCATTTACGAAGAAACACTTTTGATTCTCCGGTGTTGGAAGCATGGCAACAGGGACACAGTTGATTAGTGCATTGAACCGGGCGATAAAATCACGCATGGTCTCATTGGCCTCCTTCTTTAGGTGAGTGATCCATGATAATAATGCAAATGCATCTTCTGAAGGTTTGTACCTGTCTTCAAAAGCATCCTGCAAGGTGGCCCATTAGGTAAATGCTGAAACCATTCAGCCGCAGGTCCTTGTAGAGTTTCTAGAAAAAGGCGAACAGACACATCCTCGTGAGTTACATCCAGGATACTGCATGACATGATGAATGCAAATATGTGGGAATATGTACTTTGATTTCCACTCCCGTCGAATTTGGGAAAATTCTTTCGGTTTCCGTGAGGGAGCGCATGAACTGGATGTGGTAAAGCCAAAGGACCCATAGCGTTTCCCCATGGTACTGCCATTTGAAAATCCGGAAAGAGAACACGAGCTGGAAGTACGGTTCTGCTGAGTAGCAAGGCACTACAAAGGGATGTGGATGCCCCTTACGAAAGATCCTTTCTTCGTGAAGGCAAGACACTCCTGGATGACCGGCCAGCCGAGCTTAGCACTGAAAAGCGTGTTGGTGTTATGCTGAAATTATGCCTTTGAAGCAGATCGAAAGTAGGGTCAGCTTCTCCACGGGCTCTTCTGCTGCGCGTAAAAGGTTCACCCGCCAGTGTACCTTCCAGATCTGCAATGTTATGCCACAGATTTGAAATTTCTTTTTGGCTGTACTTGCTAATTTTCTTGTTTTTCTGTCAAAAACCAGCAGCAAATACTTTTCTAAATATTTAAAAACTATCCTTTTTTTGGAAACCGATTGCGGTTAATGACAAATAACAACGAGGATAAAATGATAGAGGAGATTAGTAGGCTGATTTTCGGATCCGGTTTTGACTTTTTCAAAGAATTTCAAACTTTTTGGCAAACAGTCAAAAACTCAGATCTACGACAAAATACTGATTTTTATAAAAAACTCAGCGAACTAAAGCTTTGTAACTAGGCCAGATCTATGGATCTCAGAAGAAAATTTTCAATTCATAGCACTTTTGCAAAATTTTGGATTTTTGACAAAATGTGTAGATTTGCAAACAAGCAGCGATTTTCTGATTTTTCTGATTTTCTATCCTACCACCATTATAGATCGGATAGATCTGTTCGATCCCTAGCAAAGTCACCAAAAAACTGTTGGTCCGAAAATTTGTCACCCAGACAGATCTATGGATAGACGAGCCAACAGTGTGCAGGGCATAGCCCCTCTTTGAGTCAGTAAAGTGAAACTGGTTTATTGCTATTCTATCAGCAGGATTCTATGCAAGTCTCACAGATTCTACCTTCGGGGGTTTGGGATCTCATCCCAGTAGGGGTGTTTCCGACTGCGAAAAGAAAGGAAAGGAAGAGGGAATGAAGAAAGAGTAGGTCCGAAGGAAGAAAAGAAATGAATTCCAAAGCAGAAAGGTCAGAAGATTTATGTTTTGGGATTGGTAGTAAACAGAGCCAAACTTACTTGCATAAACAAACAAAGCAATACTGATGATGAATAAATGACAAAAAAGTAGATATGAATCTAACAGAATAAACACATACAGATCTAACATAAGAAAGGTCTGATGCATAACACAGCTATTCAACACAAAGTCTCAATATTTGTATTACTGTTTACTTTTGTTACAAGAAAGCTCAAAGTCTTTTTTCTTCACTTCTATTTTTCATCTGAAAGATATTCATCCATCTCAATATTACAAGTATTGGAGTATTTATAGAAGAAGAAGAGAAAAGAAGGCAAAAAGGAGCCAACAACTATTTACAAAGATATTTACAAAATATCTAAAAGTAATGTTGACTTTTTACAACTTGATGGATGACATCATCCCATGATGCAACATGGATGATGTCATCATTTGCATCAACATACTCCAGATATTTCCAGAAAGATGAAGAAGAGAAAGAGAATAAGGACAAGAAGAAGAAGAAGCAGCAGCAGCAGCAGCTATTCATCATCATCATCTTGCGGCCGAAAGGGGGTGGACTGCTTTTTTTGCTCCTCAGGTGACGAGATATGGAACTAAGAGCGGTATTCCATGAACTTGTTGATTATTGGCCCTAGTTGATCCTGGGAAGGATCCTATTGCCTATCACTTATCACCTCACAAGTCTCCCGCTCATCTATGAGCTTCTCTGGGAGTTTGGAATAGTCCTTTTCTACCTCAATGAGGAACCCGATGAAGTCCCTACAGGCCAGCAGGTTGTTGATAGATTCTGTGTCAAATGTGACCTCTGGCCCTGTTCCTTGAGAAGCGATCTCCTTGAAGATCTAGGTGGTTTCATCAGCTTTCCTTAAAGTGAAGGAAGGAGTAAGTAACCCTGGCGACATATTAAGAACAATCCGTTCCATTTGGTGCATCGCATCCAGGGCTTCTTCCTTGACTTTGTCAATTTTTTCTAGAATAAATTCTAGCTGATCCACCCAGTAGTCTAGAGTGGACATGATTTTGTTGAGGTCCCTTAGATGGCCGAAGACGCCAAACTTGACCAGATCTTCGACTGAACAATCAAACATTTGTTGGAAGGTCTCGTGTTGCAATCTGGCATGTTCCAGCTCTTCTGATATGGGCCCTGCTAACGCTTGGAGCTCTTTATTCACCTTATTGATGTTCAGGTACAAGTCGGAGAACTTGACGATCACTTTTTCGCTGTCTTTGAGGATTTGGCTCCTCCAAGCGGAAACGGCCATACCCTGCTCACCGATCTTGGCATACTCATTAATTTTCTCCTAGATGAGAAGCTTAGAAGTCTCGGCAGAAGTTGTGGGAGGTGCACTACCCATCTTCTGTAAGGCTTGGAGCAGATATTTGTTTCGCTCCTTTAGTTGCCTTTTCTCTTCCTTGGTTTCCTGAAGCTTTTTGTAGAGGGCGTCAACAGCAGAAAGGGCCTCCCCCTAAAGACTTTCTGAAGATGTCCCCATTGTGACTTGGGTCACAGTAAAATCTGTAGGAGACAGATCCTTTTTCTCTTTGAGGGTATTGGGGTATGTGATTTCCATAACTCTTTCTCCTAAAGCACTTTGAGAGAAGCACGTGACAGGCTTCTACTTCTTCACCCCCTTAGATGGGATCACGGAAAAGTCCATCGGAGTGATGGGAACTTTCCTCTTTTGCTGACTTAGCTGCTGAGAGATCCAAGCTGGACCTATGGTAGAAGGACCGGAAACAGAGGAGGGGGCAGCTGCAGTAGAAGAGGGGAAAAACGTGGAGACACGTGGCGGTGACATTGAGAGAATAGCCGAAGAAGTGCCCATGGAAGGAAGGGAAACTGCAGCCGCGGAAGACATAGGAGGGAAAGGGAGCTCGGAGATGAGGGAAGAAATGGAGGAGGATAGATCAACTAGGGAAGAAAAGATAGATGAAGAGGCGGGGGAAACAGTAGAAGAAGGGGAAGAGGACACGACCAAAGGGATGGTCGCTTGAGTCACTTGAGGAGGGGAAGGAAGAGAAGAAGAAGGGATGGAAGGGACCTCGGTTGTTGTAGCAATGCCAACATCCTGAGTGGATGGGCCTATTAGAACTTCCTCTTCTGCTTCTTTCTCTGGCGAAGCCTGAGTTATTACCTACTCGGGTGCCGCGGAAGGAGGACTCTCAGGGGCTTCTTCCTGAATGGCGCTGGATTCACCTTCTACACCTTTGCCCTTGCCTTTAGGCTACTGTTTGGACCGTGGAGGTGCGTTACCCAACAGGGAGGTTGTGAAATCAACCCCGAGGTAGATTAGGTCGTTCATCTGACACCAATGTTCTGTCCTATGCAAAGTCTCCTTGACCCTCTCCTCAATTGTCTGAGGGGCCTTAGTTCTATCAATGGCCGGAAAGGGCCAATTGTCCCCATCTATGTCATTATATACCTTGTCTACTTCATCTTTCATAGTTTGGAAGCCTTTGGGGACAATGGCTATCCCGTATTGGATGATTTCTGCCAATGCTAGGTGAGAATGATCCTTTCTCCTGAGCTCCAGTTCATGGATGACGTCAATGTAAATGTCCTCGATCTGAGGGACGTGGATTGGATCAAGTTTCACCCTTGGCAGACAGCTCCTTGGGTCAAAGGTAGGCCTGGCTGGGAAGTCATGTTTCAAATTGAGTAACTCCGGCTCTGCGAACATTTCCTTCGCCTTGTGGTGGGTAGAGCATGTGTATCGGCCCACTGTGAGGGGGAAAGGAGTTCCACCCTTCTTTCTTTTCAGGCATTTCTTGTGGTATGTGATTAGCTGCCTTGACAGCTCCAGCAGAATCAGTTTAGGCCCAGCATACCTTGGTAGCCTGGTTGGCTCTCCTAAAAATTTGGTAGCCCTTAGATAGGTGAATGTGGGAAACTGGGTGAACAAGGCCCCCCATTTCTTAGTGGCTGCTACTATGCTTTTGGTCGTGCGACCATAAGTCATATTCGGCCTCAATAGGCAGATGATGTGATAGAAAAAAACATCGTTAATTTTTGTGAATTGGGAGATGCTATTCTCCAGCCTCAATTCTGGGTAGTACTCATATATCTTGACCTGAGGCCAAACTCCAATCCGCGTCAGGCCTGGATAGTCCCTCTCTGATGCTGCAGCGTAGACCACGTAGGAGTTCATATGAAATGTCCCCGTTGTGCTAAATTATTGTAGCTGCTCAGAGATTTTGCTACTTATAATTTCTTCCTAGCAGAAGCGCTGATCAGGCATATTCTTGTTCATGGTCTCTAAGTATCGCAGCATCCATTTATGGAAATAATGGGCGTCAGAAATCCCAAAGACCCTGCTCAGGAACGTAATGGTCTTGCTGAGCTCCTCTGAGAAGTCGTTGCGGTGGATGATTTGGGGCCACCGGGTTACTACCTTTTTGTTTTTCAAGTAAACTTCATTCATTAGTTGCATACACTGATCTGCATTGTCATCCCATGCCTTAATGCAATCTGCTTGACTGACGGCCACAAAGTGCCAGTGATGGGGTATGCCGAGTATTCCCTCAAAGTGACAGGCAGTGAGGTTAATGACTACCTCGCCCTTGCTATTTACGACACACCTTGTGTCTTTGTTGTAACATTGGGCAATCACCATCAAGAATTCATTGTTGACGGCGTTGACTGGGATTCCACCGGCGAAGTGCAGGGCACTGCCTATCAGTTTGTCCATCCATGGACTCCTTGTGACTTTCTGAGTTCTAGCCCAGAATTCCTCCATATCAATATGTCCCAATTCTGAATCTCTGATGTCCATGTTACACTCGGCCTGGGACTCGGGCATCCTGACCCTCTGATATTTATATTTCATCTCTTCTTCTGTAAGTTTGGCCTTTCCTTTGGATTTGGTAGGTCTCTTACTGAATGTAGACATATGTTCTTCCAAGTTTATTTGCTGATCTACATGAAGAAGAAGCGAAACCCAATCCAAAAAGGTTGAATTAGCCATTTGATCTTCCATTGAAATGTTAGCAGAAGAAAGAGTTAGAGATTTTGAGGCTTAGGGTGCATGGCGCATGAAAGCTGCAGCTTACAGGGCTAAATAGGTAAGGCGCACGGGGAAAGTGTGTTGCAAGGGTTAAACTGGTGCCAAAGGCGCATGGCACATGAATACTGCAGGATGCATTTTACAAAAGGGCGCATGAAAACATCATGTTTCATAGAGACAGGATGCGCCAATAGGTGCATGGATTTTGTACGTTGCATGAACATTTGGTGTGCCCAAGGCAGTTTGGCACGGCGCACAAAGGGTTTACACAACATGATGCAACTGTAATGGGGAATGCGCTTACGGTTTCAAAGCTTTGTACTTAGCGTGGATAAAGCTAATGTTGCGCAGATGCAGGGTGCACCGAGGGGGCACATAGATATGCGATGCAACAAGAAAGGTTGATGCGCCAAAGAGGGCACAAGGCTAGTGTTTGTAGCATATGGAGGAGGCACGCCTTGAGGGCGCAAAATTTTATGATGCAACAGGCGTGATGGGTGCACCCTTAGCGCGGGTTTTATTCATGTTGCAAGCGGGACAGATGCGCCAAAGGGGCGCAACTGTTTATGATGTTGAGGACGCGTCGATGCGCCAAAGGGAAAAAACTGTCTTCTTTTTCTCCATTCCTTTCTCTCGTTCTTTACAGGTTTAGTTGGGCAATGAAACGGCTCATCAAAAAGGAAATAAAACCATGTTTTTTAGACAAGTTCCCCTACCAGCAGATCTTGACAGAGGGGGAGGGATATGGGAAGATAGCAAAAGGAGGAGGCTAGACCAACATTTTGATATTTCAATACTTCCAAACCAAAACCAGACCACAAGCACACCAAGAAAAAAAATGTAAAAAGCACGAGAGGGAGAAGAACCTCTTACCTGGATAAATAGCAAAAACTTGCAACGGGTCCACAAGGCATTGAAAACAACGAGGCAGGGGCTGACAGGCTCAAAGAAAAGAAATCACGTGCTCCGCAACTAGTGAAAATGACATTTGGGTGCGCAAAAACATATATATAGGTGAGCTAGTCATAAATGCGCCACCCACTTTGTAAAGGGCGCATGAAAGTTGCTGTCGACATGGGAAAGCATTCACCCTTTGGTGCACCAAATCATTTTCCAGCATGAAACTAAGCGCGCCTTTGGCGCACCAAAAGTTATGTTGTCATTAGATTATGTGTGCCCTTTGGCGCACCGAAAAGTGGCGCAACAAAAGTTGTGCTAACATGAAGGTGCATGCACCTTGGCACACGCAGAGAAGACTCAACATACAAGGTGCACCGAAAGGTGTGTTGACACTGAAAAATATGCGCTAAAGGCTTTAAAGGGGGCGCACCAAAAGTTGGTGTTACATAGTCATTCCATGCGCCCAGCCAAAAAAGACCGAAAAGACTAAGTTCGGAAACCAGATTTTCCCGGAAAGGGATTTTGCAACGTTCCGAACGCAAGGGATCCCTAGGGAGGGATCAAAACAAAATTTCGGTATGGTTATCGGTAAAATTGCCCTTGTCAATTTTACGGGATAACAGGATCTCATATCCTCCTGCATGTGCTCTTTTCCTATACATTACTAGGATTATAAACCCTCATCAAGCCATTTCGACATTGTTCCCATCCAAATCCAACACTCAAACAGTCCCAATCATTCCCAGGTTGTACGGAATCAGCTAAGTCATATTTCTCACTTCATTTTCTTAGGGTTTTACATAAGTCAATGCTTATTTCTTGTGTGTTATTGTAATTAAATACCTAAATATCATTTGTTATAGTAGTTACTCTAAAATTACATTAAATTTGATTTATATTAAATCACATAGGAGGTTACATTATATAGTGATAAATTAGGTCACCCACAAAGGTAACCAACTCAACTCATAATTAGAAAATGACTTAAATTACATTCCCCTTAATAACCTATGATTGACCCAAGAAATCTAATTAGACCGTGTCGGTAAATCATACACCAACAATTTGATAAAAAACTTCATCCACCTGTAACTTATTAAAATGGAAGTTCAGATCCATAAAGGATCAAAGAAAAGATGTGAGTTCTATATGCCATTTTATTTGGTTTATAACATTGCATGTCATAGGCCATTACCTAGATTGGAAAAATGATAAATATTTCTCTTAGTATATTATATATAATGTATACCCCCAAATTAATGTTGAGAACCAAAATTATAATTATAGATTAGTTTATGACGCTTTATTTACTCCTCTGATGTGTCTGTTCAAACTTGGATGGGAGAAGTACATGATTTAAACAAATATAAAAGATGTGATAACTCAATTTTGATGTTATTTTATCCTATACAAGGTCTTTCACATATATTAGAGTGAGTGGCTTCCAAGGCACTCCATACATGATTCCTTGGCATTTGGATGATGAATGGGATTTGTAGGAGTTATTAAGGCAATTGGTTGAAGTACACAAAGTCATTGTTGGAAACCAAAAAACCAATGTTAAATTCCCAATCATAAATTAGAGGCATACATTCGCTACATTGATTAAAGCTAGACTCATTGATTCATAGATGAATAGGGTAATTATGAGCAAGATCTAACTAAGGGGAAACTATGATATTAGGTGGATTGTACAAGGGGCCCTTATTAATTATTATGAGCATGAACCTCACTATGAGGATTTCTGGATGGACTGCAGAGATGAGCATGAGGTTATATTGAGGGATTTATTTAGGATTAATCTTACTCAAATCATTGATTATAAAATTGCAGTCATTCCTAAAGGATTGATAGATGATAATAATTTAGTGAGTAAGTATTACATAGGTAATACAATTGCAGCTCAGCCAGTGCCACCCTTGTATTGGACAATGAAGGAAACTATCTATTTCCATGAGATAACTACTAGGTTTATCAAAAGAACCATCACTTATATAAGAATATTTATCTATCCCTCCAAACACTTTTGTTTTAAAGGAGTATAGGAGTGAAAGAATAATTAAAGATGTGTTCCCACCATTAAAGAAGGAAGCATCTAGTTTAGACCCACTATAAGGTAAGCCCCCTCAAATGTCCATCAAAGGGGAAGCTTCAAGGGTAGTATAAGAGTTAAGTATGGTTGTAAGAAATATTGGGACTCTTATGTCCCAATTTGCACAAAAAGCTGAGGAAATATTGAAAAAGAACAATGAAGGATGTTCCAATAACTCAAGTCGCTCATATTCAAGTAGTACCACATACTTCTATTGTGCCAAAAGTGACTATTCTGGTACATTATCCCTTGCTCAAAAGGCAATTAAATTCCACAAAAAAGGAATGAAGGGAAGTTTTTCACCCAAGAAAGCAAGGGGAAATCTAGTCTTAGGCCCTACTCTTTAAAAGGTATAGGATGAGCCAGCAACAAAGAATTTTGTAAGGATCAAGAGGGTAAATGTGGCTCTACCTACTATTGAGATGGTTACAAGTACACCCTTATCAAAAGAAGCTCTAGGATTAAAGATGTTGGCCAAAGTTTCAAAAGTATCCAAGGTAATAGACACTATCCCACCCCTTGCGGCCCAAGAAACTTCTACTCCTATTGCAACTACTAATGAAAAAACTCCATTAGTTATAATTGTGTAATAAGAAGTGCAAATGCCATCACATTAGAAGGTCTTTATTGACCTATTACATAGTTTGGGGAATAATTTTGGGTTGACCTTAGAACCACAGTTGTTCAAGCCACTACAAATGAGGTTGCAGCAGTTAGGGTGGAGGAAAAAGGAACAACTAATGAGGAGCTCACCAAGAAAAACATAACAATAATAGGGTTGGTTAAACAATAAAGTATTAGGGAGGTCACAATGATAGAAATTGAACACTCTATAATGGTGGATCATATCCAAATAAATCTGGATGTAGTTGAGAGAGTGATTACAACACATGAGGTTTTAGAGTAAATTGAAGAAGGGAAGTCTCGAGAATTAACATGAAATCAAGTTAAGCCAGCAAAATAGAATTCTCCATCCAATGAGAAAACAATTGAGGTTGAATTAGTACAAGTCCTAGATATGGGCATCACACACCCTTCAACAATAAAATAAATTAAGGATCAAGGGTTGGAGAAGGAAAAATTCCAAGTGAAAGAAGCTGAAAAGGTGGAGGAAAACCAAATGAAGACTGATGAATCTAGCCTCACACTCTCTCCATCCCAATAACTCATGATTTTCCCAAGTATCCATCAATAGTAGTAAGCATAAGAAGGGGGAAATGTTCTATATATAGAATATTTGGGAGTTGTACTCTAAAGAAATAAAAAATTAAAAGTGCAAGTGGACGAAACAAACCTAGTAAATGTCCTATCATTCAAGCCATCCAAGGTGCCTAAGAAGGCAAGAATCTTATGAAGAATGAAAATGGGGCCCCAAGGAGATAGAATTTTGGAGATTTTCACTCCACAAGGTGACATAACTAGGGATGAAGCTACTCTATCCCACTATCAAATAAATCAAGTCCCATTGGGGAAACCTACTATTGAGTGTCTCAAACATGGGGTCACAGTAGAAATGGGAGACCTCTTCCACAAAATGGACAAGAATAATGAGACTAAAAAGTAGCTTAAAGAAAATGCTGACATCTTGTCTAACTATGTGCAGAAATGGATCCAACCTCCTGAGGTAAACCAAAAAATTGTGGCTTTTATTACTCCTAATGGATTAAAATGTGCAGAAGATAGAAGAATTAGAAAAGGAATGTGTGGTGCCCCATGATTGTAAGGGAAAACTCTTAGTGTAGGTTATTATTTATCCTTTTATTTATTTATTAGGATAATTCTTACACTTGTGTTAGCCCTACACTTGTTGGGTTAGCTTGCTTAGGTGTACTAGTTGTGTGGAGTTAGCTTCTCAGTTATGTCGAGTTAGCTTACTAGTTTTTTGAAGTTAACTTAACTACCAGTATCAGTTAGTGGGAGGTCTTCACCATTGATTTAGGTAGTAGTTGCACTTCCCTCCTCCTATATGTACATCTTTCTTATTGAATAATTCAAGTCATTATATTGTAATGTATTGAGCATTATGGATTATTATGGATTTCCATATATGGTATTTTAGCTCTTTTGCTTTACAAATCTAATGTGGTGTGCTATTATCATCTGAGATTGTAGCTTGGAAAAATATTCTTATCATTCCTTTCATGGTATTAGAGCTACACGACTTGCCATCACACCAAAATCTTGAACTGATGGTGAAGAGGGATCTCATCATGTTAATCAGTTGCTATGCCAATACCCTCCCACATGATGGAGCCGGGTATACACCCAATCAGGCCCAACAACATTAGGAGGCAGTGACACCAGGAATTTCCTGAGAGGTCACCCATCGCCACACTACTCTGGGGCTGGCCCGCTTAACTACCTAATATCAAAGCTACACGACTTGTCGTCACACGAAAAACTTGAACTGATGGTGGAGAGGGATCTCATCGTGTTAATCAGTTGCTATGCCAATACCCTCTCGCATGATGGAGTTGGGTATACACCCAATCAAGCCCAACAACATTAAGAGGTAGTGACACTGAGAATTTCCTAGGAGGTCACCCATCGCCACACTACTCTAGGGATGGCGCGCTTAACTGCCTGGCTCTAATACCAAATGACTTGCCGTCACACCAAAAGCTCGAACTTATGGTGGAGATGGATCTCATCGTGTTAATTAGTTGTACCTTCTAGATGCATCATTTTACCCTCTAATTATTTTGGTTTTGGATGCAATATTTTATCCACTGGATGCAAATATGTACCCTCTAGGTGCATTCTTTTATCCATTGGATATAAGTGTGTACCTTCCAGATGCATTCTTTTACCCTATAGGTATTTCAGTTTTGGATGCAGTCTTTTATCCACTGGATGTAGATATGTACCCTATGGGTGCATTATTTTATCTATTGGATATAAGCATGTACCTTTTAGATGCATTATTTTCCCCTCTGGGTATTTCAGTTTTGGATGCAGTCTTTTATCCACTGGACGTAGATCTATACCCTATGGGTGCATTCTTTTATCCATTGTATATAAGCGTGTACCTTCCGGATGCATTCTTTTACCCTCTGGGTATTTCGGTTTTGGATGTAGTCTTTTATCCACTGGACGTAGATCTGCACCCTATGGGTGCATTCTTTTATCCATTGGATATAAGTGTGTACCTTCCGGATGCATTCTTTTACCCTCTGGGTATTTCAGTTTTGGATGTAGTCTTTTATCCACTGGACACAGATCTGTACCCTATGGGTGCATTCTTTTATCCATTGGATATAAGTGTGTACCTTCTAGATGCATTCTTTTACCCTCTGGGTATTTTGGTTTTGGATGCAGTATTTTATCCACTGGACACAGATCTATACCCTCTGGATGCATTCTTTTATCCATTGGATATAAGCGTGTACCCTTTGGACGCAATGATTTACCCTCTGGACATTTTAGGTTTTGGGCACAGACTTTTATCCTTTGGTCACAAGCATGTATCGTGTGGATGCACTCTTTTACCCTTTGGACATTTGGGTGTCATGTGTACCTTTTAAAAAGATCAACATTAAAACATTATTTTAATAGCAAAACCTTGTAGATCTCATAACTTTTGATCCATAGCTCGGATTAAGGTGATCTTTTTTTGAAATTGTGTATTTTTTCAATATCTATGCATTGGTGACATTTTTATACACATATTTCAAATGTGAAAAAGGTACTGTTACTCATTGTAATATTTGCATGCACTCAATTATAAAGTGCCAAATTTGAGAGGGTGTTGTGATCACTTGTGGATGTATTTTCGGTTGAGCTCGACATCCTAAATTTTTGGGTATTGCATTCTTGTATCTATGGGTGTATACATTTATATCTCTCTTATTTGTTGAGATATTTTGGATCTATATTTTCGACACTTTTTTTGGCATGTTGACAAGCTCTGTTGTGGGGGAGCTATTCTGGTGAAGCCCAGTGTTAGTTTCTCAGTGTTCAAGTAGTTGATTTTGACAACTCATACAAATCTGTGGTGTCACTCTACCCATTTTGTAGTATGGGAGGGTGTGGTGTCGATACTACTTGTTCAAGTTTCGTGCCCTTGCCTAATTACCTTGGCTTTTTCTTGGATTGTGGCACTCCTATTTATTTGGATCTCGTGTCCTTGCCTTTTTGCCTTGGCTTTTCTTGGATCGTGGTACACCTATTTGTAGTAGTTGATCAAATTATGTTTGGTGTTTGTTTTTCACTTTTCGACATCACTTCATTGATAGTTTCCTTGCATGGAGCTATTATGGTGAAGCCTAGTGTCAGTTTTTTTTGAGTTATATGATCGAGCAGTGGATTCAGACCATAGTGTGCACCACACTTCTTCAACATTGTATAATTTTTTGGAGTTGAGCTTCTGAGGATATCTTGTAGCAGGATTTTACTCTCTACTTTGTTATTATTGGTTTTGGGTACCTTGCGGTGTCCATTTTTCCCAGTTGTTATATGTGGGTACCTCATCAAGCCTTGTTGCTGGGACCCACCTTCTTTTCCACCCACCTAAGCTATGCTTACGAGAGGGTGTTAGTGTAGGTTATTATTTATCCTTTTATTTATTTATTAGGATAATTCTTACACTTGTGTTAGCCCTACACTTGTTGGGTTAGCTTGCTTAGGTGTACTAATTGTGTGGAGTTAGCTTCTCAGTTATGTCAAGTTAGCTTACTAGTCTTTTGGAGTTAACTTAACTACGAGTATTAGTTAGTGGGAGTTCTTCACCATTGATTTATTTAGTAGTCACACTTCCCTCCTCCTATATGTACATATTTCTTATTGAATAATTCAAGTCATTATATTGTAATGTATTGAGCATTATGGATTATGATGGATTTCCATATATGGTATTTTAGCTCTTCTACTCTGTAAATCTAATGTGGTGTGCTATTATCATCTGAGATCACGGCTTGGAACAATATTCTTATCGTTCCTTTAAAAAAATGATTATGAAAGGGCTATCAGACTAAGGATAGAAACATTGGGGAGTTGCATCAGTAAGATTCAAGCTATGAGGGATAAAGAAAGGGATTATGTGGAAGATATTGAATCCCAGATAGAAAAAATGGTCCCATGAAGGAACACATGCCTTAGGAGCTACATATGTTGATAAAGTCATTGAGATATATATTACAAGGGAATTTGAAACTCAAAAGGAGTGTAGTGATTCTTCTATTTAGAGGTTTATTCATTTGGAAAATGGCATCAATAATTTGGCCAAGAGAATTAAAGCCAAGAGAATTAAAAAATGCTACTTCTAATGAATTTAGCATCATTCTATCCAAATAAGAAATGATATTTCTCTATCATGAGGGGCCAGATGAAGATCCTATCGTGAAAATGTTTGAACATTTTTATATGTACAGAAAAAATCCAAAGGAAAAGGAAGATATTAATACCATTGAGCTTGACCCCTCTTGAGCATTTTTATCCCTGATTCTTTATTCTTTCCATTTTGTATCCGTTTAAAAAGAGAAGAATCAAGGTGGTAATTATAGATATGAAAAAAATAATGAAAGCATAAAATTTATGAAACATTTTCATTACATGTACATAAAAGCACAAATGGTGATTCTATATGGGCCCCAACCCTTGGAACTATAAGAAAACTTATACAAACTATGATATAATTGCTACATTATTTTTCAAACTTTACAAATTCCCCAGTGAATATTGGAAGGAAAGCTAAGAGTTTTTCATTATGAGAATCAAATTCCTTACTCTTAATTGCACCTAAAATATATTGGATATCACCTGCTAATCTAAGAGACATCCATATTTCCATGAGTTCATAGATGTCTACCTAGGGTCCTTCCATAATCCATATAACTTAAATTTATTTTCAAGGGAGGTGACCCACTCCAAAATATTACCTCCCTCTGTGAGATATATCTTGGTCCCATGACAAGCTACAATTTTTTATGCCAAATTTGATTTGGACTTGTTTGTTGGCTTGATCTAGAATTTATTTTGAGGAGAATGATACTTTGTAGGGAATTTATTGACAGATGATTTATTATCAACTTCCTCGAGGGAGACAACTCTCTTCTCCAAATTATCCAGTCTTTGCGTGACTGTGATTTCATTGTTTTGGGGCCCACTTGCAGGTTAATAGTAAGGGATTCCACACTCCATTATTTTAGTGGTGAAGTAGGTATTTGAAACAAATAATTTTGTATCCTAGATGAAAGGACCTCTATTGAGATAAAACTTCTTCAAAGTGTCCATATGACTATGATCATGTGGTTGAAAAAGATGGTAAAACATGACCTAAAAAGATGAGAAGAAAGGGGTTATCTTTGCAAGTTTTCTCATTAAGGCCAATCTCACCGCATTATGGGTTAATATCTCAGAGAAAGGCTCATGTTGATTAGAAATCTTGAATAACACTCTAACAAAGGCTTTGTCAGGGCTTAAAAGCAAAAACTTGTTTGTAAAGCTTCAAGAGATATCCTAGATAGTGTGGTTCCCAATCCTGAGGTTTCCATTGTTTAAAGTTGAGTATGTAGAAAAATTTGCAAGAGTTTTATTTACAAAATAAGATAAAGGTCTATAGTTCATACAGTAAAAAGGGATTTTTAAAGGAGAATAGCTCCTGGTATGGCATATGTGAACTATTATTCCATATACAATTTGAATATCATTTAAATATTCAACACAAACTAGAGGAAAAGGGATTAAATAATTCACACAAAAAATTGTTTTTCTGGTTCGGTTATAAGTTGTTATCCATGGGAATTCATGTCAGAACAGATTGTTGAAATATTCACTTTTTATTGAATGGTATTTCAAAAAGGTGAATCAAATCAAATAATTTAAATGATTACATAAGCATAGTGAAATCCCCATGGTAGTGTAGGCATGGATGGTGACATGGTAGTAAAGACAAGAAGTTTGTTAGCACAAAAAAACATCATGCTCATATCCATAGATTCAATCATGAAGCAGAAATTTTCCAACTTAGCACTTTAAAATGGAATATTTTCAGTTTGGACAACCTCTCCATCCATTTTGGTTGACTCATAATCTTCTACTTTTTATTTTTTTTGCTTCAAATGGTTTTAGAAGGAATTTGGGTATATTCCCTTGGGGAAATTTTGTATAAGAATGAAGGTTTTTCTTCATTCTAAGGGTTCTAAATTTTGGGTTTAGGCTAAGGTGATTTCATTTGTACGTTTATTAGCAAGCATTGAGATCATTTGTTATATGTCTCTCTTATCCAATTGAAATATATTGAGTTGTATGTCATTTTCATATCAAGCATTTCTGAGTTGTATGGACGCATAACCGAGTAGTGTAACTTTTGATATGACCTTATGTCTATTGAATTGATTAATAACAAAGGAATTATTATCAGTATGTGAAATAGATTGGTTACAGAATGAATGTTGTTCTATAGTGTTACTTTGCTGCATTTATCCAATTTTAAAATCCTTTCTGCATTTTTACTCAGGGATGATTTCTTCCAAGATCATGAGTATATCTTGAGTGTTATTTGATTTAAGTAATATATTTTTTACTGATATTTCATGCACATGTTTTTGTGATTGAAATTTCAAAGGTTATGTGGCATTATTTGCAAGACTTTGATATCAATGAATGCAAATGCTCCATTAAGAGTTACATTATCTTGATCATTGTCTTCCTGCATTAATGGGTGTACCAGGTTGAATTGGGAAACACCATTATTTCTCTCCATTTAGATCCACCTTCCCCCATTTATAAAAAAGTGTCCTATAATCCTACCCCTACAAACATGTTAAATTTTTCATCACAGACACGTTATCTTGCAAATTTCATTTACCTTGTAGATTATGAATTGCTTTGTTATGATTTGTGAAGATTAACATTCCAACATCATAAAATTCCATCTAATTGATTGTTTACATAGATATGACATCTATGAATCACATTTTATCTATATTTATTAGTTTTTGTCTGATACATTAAGTATGTGTAATGTTTTTGTGATAAATATTTGAGTGAGCATTGCAGTTATGGCTATACTTGGCTCGTATTGAACCGCCAACAATTTGTAGGATATTGAATCATGTTGATCAGTCAGACTCTAGCACTTAACAAATAAAATAAATAAGGTTCACATGGGAAAGTAGAGTGCATTCAAAGGTGTGAGAGTATCAGAGAGGATCGCACACATAACAAAAACAGGTTCAAGACTTAGCCATTTTCACGGTGAGGATCTATTTTTGGAGAGTGTGTGCGGAGCACACAAACTAGTCAAAGACTTACACGACATGCATTGGCTATTTTTGGAGGATTAGTACAAAGTTATTTACATAGACATAGGTCAGGAATATATATACTGCTGTCAGTTAACTGAAAGTAGTCTATTGTTAGTGCACTTGCATGTGTGGCTATTTTTTGAACGGTGTGTGGATAATAATAGCATGCAACCTATTTTTGGATAAGATAAAGCGATGAAGGGAAAGTTCCCACCTATATAAATATGTATTGAACTGTGTAGCAGAGAGAGAGAGAGAGAGATCATATACATGTGAGAACTAGGTTATAGTGATATTATGCTGAAAAATATGTTACGTGCATGAGTGTATACTCCTGTTATTGTAAGGAATCTTCTGTCTATTTACTGAATTTAATATAATGGATATTATGGACAAAAACAAGGTGTTATTGTGGTTGTAATTTAGTATTGCATGCTTGATTCCATTATGTTTGTCTATTAAGTCTTTTATTCTCTGGATTTAGATTTGAATATGCACTGTAGAAAGATATATTAGCCATCGATCTGACCGACTTAAGTCTTCATCATGCTAACATCCTACAACAGCAACCCTAAAGAGGGTCTTGGTATGTTTGCATGCTTCAGGTGAGTGCTCAGTCTAGGTTGAGTGATGTGTCAGTGCACTTGAGCTTATATTGGTGAATTCTAGGCTGCATCATTGGTTCCGTTGTCAGGACCTATTTTTTAGTTGTTTTCATGATTGCTTGCGATGAAGACATAACAGTTGACCTTGACAAGTGTTGAGGAGTGGATACATGACCTAGAAGAAGAATGCACATGATGTTTCAACACTAGATTTGATTTTAATGCATGTTTGTGAGTGCAACATAATTTGTATGATAGTTTATATGATAGCTTCTTCGCTATATTTCCAGTAGAATTGTATGAGTGGCTGATTGCTTATGCATCTAAGAGGAATTGGAGGTATCACACACTTCTCTGGATGCATGAAGAATTTTAGGCCCTTTATGATGCTGATCTGATTTGGAATCATGTTGTGGATACATGGTTCTGGGGTGTTTTGGATAGTTATATCTTGGAGTACTCAATTTCCACATATTTGTGCCTAGAGGTAGCTGAATTCCATATTTTACGATATCCAAGGGGAGCTTACCTATAAGGCATTTCACTGGTGATCAAGATCCTTACGGTAACTTTGAATTTGGAGAGTAAATAGATCGCTAACTAAACCCCACCACGTGCGAGGGTAGGATCAGGTTTGGTGAAGGATGGTATACCTAGCAGTAGAAAGGTAGAGAGAGGAAATGCAACTTAAGTATAATGAGGCACATGAGAAGGAGGTAGAGAAGTAGCGAGACATTGTAGAGTGGATGGTGTTGGGGAGAGAGATGGCTCATGAAGGATTTAGGGCTCATAGAGGAGATGTGGAGCCAGAGCATCAGGAACACCCCCATCTGGGAAAGCATGAAAAGGATCCCTCCTTAGCCTCATGTAGAAGTGCACTAGCAGAGATGATCTAGGTCGTGGGCACACATCTAAATCCACCTGGTAACCTTTCCCTTGCACTTGGTTTTCAAGCATCTAGTATGACAAACAGTCAACAAGCTAATTCAAGAAATGAGAGAGTAGGAGCAATTCTTATAATAGGCACAGTGATGGAAGCATAAATGGATTTGTTGTTATACGGGAGTACCTTTTCAGTTGTATCATCAATGCAGAATACAGGTGTGCCAATTTTTGGACTAACTTCTGGGAGTAGTAACACTTCGTAAAATGTCAGGGTACAATTCAGTTCTATGGTTGGGACACATGGAAGTACATCTTCTGGTCTGACCCTAGCTACAGGTTTGGGATCAGGAGGCATAGTTAGCTCTAGTTCCAGTGGATCTGGTGGTTCTGGAGGCAAAGGAAACACAGGTTGTTCTAGATTAGGTGGGCAAGATCCACACCAACCCCAAAATATTTACATGGAGATGTCTCTTCATCTTCTAGAGTGTAGGGGCATAGAAGATGCTACTGAACATGTGCATATGTGTGAAATACTGTGGCACACAAAAGTAATCATGGCTTCTGAGTGTAGGGAAAGCCAATTTGCTACTACGTTACAAGGACATGCACACAGCTGGTATAAAATTTCTGACCTCGATCAGACTTGCGTAGACTATACAACTTTAAAATATGCATTCCTTAAATAGTTTCACATCCCTGAGTTTGAGTAGAAGAGTATAAGTGAACTCAAGGATATTAAGCAAGGTAGTAGTAAAAGTATCAGAGAGTATGATGCCCATTTTAAAACATTGTTATCTAAGCTTTCTTGTGACATACACGCAAGACAACATGCACAATGCTTCGTCAGGGGCCTGATTACCCCTTTTAGGAGGGAATTATCACATAATACGTACATTGATCCATGCGAAGCACTTGAAGCAGCCTTATGCATTGAGGCAGTTGGAAGCATAGATACTAGGGTGAGCCCATTTTTAGAAGCACAGATCACGGCTATGGAAAAATAGTTGGAGAAAATATCAGAAAATTCAGCACATGGGACACACATAGGGATTTGGTGCACAAATTATGAAGTAGAAGGTCACACAAAGGATTGTTTTCCTCACAGATCAATACGCTCGTTGTTGGATTGTGAGATATGCCATTTAAACCATGATGTTAGCCACTGCCCATTATTACAATGCGTGATAAGGAAGAACATTTCAAGATACTGTAAAATTTTTAGGTCCATGACTCATGACACGAAAGATTGTCATCTGATTGGTCAAATCCATAATACTATAGATATTAGTGTACGATAGAAAAGAGTTTCAAATAACCCTAAGGGTAAGAATGAGAATTAGGACCAGGATCACAATCATGTGCGCTATGATCAGAATGAAGGGCATTTTGAAGGCGGTTGTGGCAGAGGTCGAGGATACCATGGTGGATTCAGAAGATGAGGCTGTGGTGGTGAAAGAAGTGAGTTCCCTTGTAGAACATGTTATACATGTGGATCTCCTGACCACTACAGGCATGAATGTCCTCATAATATTACATGTTATTTTTGTGGAAATAACCATAGTTATGAGGAGTGTTCAAACTTGTATGAGCATCTTAGTAAGTAACATAAACAAGAAAATAAAGGCACATAGATGGTTAGGATATAGTGCGCTGTTGAAAATTAGTGGATTCCTAAGTTGGAGGTAGAATCTAAGGCATTGCCAGTAAATATCATGACCCGCATTGAGGTAGCATGCACTAGAGAAGCATTACAGTAGAAGCCTACCATTACTAAGGAGGAGGTTCTACATGCATGGTAGCTAGACCCTACCCATCAGAAGGAGGTTTACCAGAAAACCATGGAATTTCTCAAGAATCTTTAGGGTGAGATACAGTACTTAAAAGAGCAATCACAGAAGATGGAACAAAATAAATCATTAGAGACGGTCCAAAATGATATAGATGACTTGAGAGAAGTATGCAAATTGTTGCACCAGGAGAATATCATTCCACTATTAGGGATTTGGTTAAAAGGAAACACTCCGTGTGAAAGTGTTAAGACTGGACGATAGATCCTGCATGCGAATCTTCCCACTCATAGTCTAGATTATGACAAGGAAATAACTCTAAATGTTGTTGTGGATGGGTGGCTATTGAGTAATATATTGATTGATACATGCACAGAAGTCAATGTTCTTACCTTAGACGTATGGGTACAAATGGGGAGACCCCCATTGTAGCCATCCTCTAATGTATTGTTCATAGCTAATCGGACTAAGGCCACTCCCATCGGAGTTTTGAAAGATGCATCCATTACTATACAAGCAGCCAAGTTCACTAGATATTTTGAGTTTTTAGCACTGGCAGAGTCAGATAGCTTCCTAGCTCTATTTATGGCATCCTTGGTGCTATGAAAATAATGTTGATCTTTGGTTCAACAAGGGTTATATCAGTTTTGAAAACAAGGAGGAAAGAGTTATTATCCCTTTAACAGATGGAAAATTTGTGCCATATGTTGAGCCCTTAAGTGAAGAAGATTTGAATAGGATTTATGTACACGTCATCCGAGATCTAGAGATACTTGAGCCAACTAAAGAAGGAATAATTCAGTGGGAGGATGCATAGTCTATTAGTGATACTACAAGTGTTTCTTGTGATAATTGGGCTCATGGAACTTATGAGTTAGTAGGGCACAAATTTAAGAGCATATTTCCTAAGAAAAGAAAACTACGTTATGTCAGGAGGATAGGTAACAACTCGGTACCTTGTTACACCAGAGAAGGAGATCCTATGGTATTCCTACACACCATGGAGGAACAATGGATAGACCCGATGGAAAGAAGAAATATGCTAGCATATACACTAAGTGGGACAACAACACACTAGTGGATGGCCCACAAGGATAATCTTGTAGGATGGAATGAAATTAGGATTGCTCTTGCTACTAGGTTCTTTAGGAGAAATGCACCTACTCAAATTTTCACTTATCATGGTAATCAGCCTTTTTAGCACCACGTTTAGAAGTGTGAGATACTTTGGACAGAAGGGAAAGAATCTTTACCATGATCGCTATGGGTGCACAATTTTTATTCCACTTTACAAGGTTACGCATGTGTTTGGTATGTATATGTAGAACTCCATAAAGAGACTAGAAATTGGTAGGATTTAACTTTAGGAATGGTGCAGACATTTGAATTCTTCTCTACAAAGCCTCAGGTGGAAGAAGCATTAAAAATCATAAAGCGCTTAACTATGGGAGATAGTTTCAAGGTTAAAGAACTCCTTTAGGAGTTATTAGATGAATGAAACTCATGACCACATCTTGTTGAAGAAACAGAGGTCGATGCCACACTACTTCAACATATTTTCCTTGGGAAAGAAAAAGGAAAAATGATCTACTTAGTGGATGACGAAGGAGTAGAAAATATGGATGTAAACCATTCAAAAGGTAGGCGTGAGGTATTGGACAATGCAGATAAGACCACATGCATTTATCATGAACCTATGAAGACAAAGAAGGTGAATATTGGATCAGATGTTGAGCCTAAAGAAGCCATAATTAGGGACTATTGGTTACACTTTGAAGTGGAAAAAATCATAGAGTTATTAAGGGGTTATCAAGACTTATTCCCTATGGGGTACCATGAACTTAAAGGCATGTATGAATCGTTAGGGGAGATGAAGATAAATCTTAAAGAGGGTACATGCCTAGTTAGAAAGAGACCATACAAGATTAACCCCAACTTGCACAAAAAGGTCAAAGAAGAGATTGAAAAAAGTTGAAGTCTGGAATTATCAATCCCCTTTATGAATCAGAATGGGTTATTCTAATGGTGATCAATATCAAGAAGGATGGACATATTAGGATTTGTTTGGGTTACAAGGAGTTGAATGATACATGTGTGACCAATCCCTTTCCTATGCCATTCACTAAGGAAATAGTAGAAGGTGTTACAGGGTGCGAGATCTATTCATTTACAGATGGGTTCTCTAGGTATCATCAAGTTAGGATTTCCTAAGAGGATCAGGAAAAGACTACGTTTACTACTGAATGGGGTAGCTTCACCTATACTTTAATGCCTTTTGGTCTGAAAAATGTGCATGTTGTATTTTCTCAGATAATTTTTCAAGCATTCAAGGAATTTATTCACAACTTCTTATGGGTTTATTTAGATGATTGGATGGTGTATGGATTAGTTAAGGAAAATTGTGAAAATCTACACTTAATGTTTGAAAGATGTAGACAATTAAGTATTTCTTTGAACATCAAGAAGTATAGATTTGCTATACAATTTGGAATATTGTTAGGACACATAATCTGTAAGGAAGGTTTGTTGGTTGATCCAGCCAAGGTTGCAGTCATTATAGGCCTAAGAGAGCCTACCAGTTTGTTGGTAAGGAAATTTTTCGGGTGGACAAAATTTTGGATTCCTTTCTAACACTCTGGGAATATAAGTCCCTCTACTTAACCGGTATAGCTGTCATATATGCATGCGCAATAAAGTGTGGATTTTTGTGGTGGCCTTTCGACCGGGGATCCAATAAGGGCACTCCATTGACCCTGCGGAAAATGATTGCGATTATCTACAAGGGGAGAATTTGCTATGAAGGTGGGAAAGGGAGTGAGAAAAGAGGTAGGAGAACTAATGTTGCAGGTAGAAAATCATATTCCTGCACACACTAGTTAGAAACTTCAACACCTGCATTTATGAGAAGAAACAACCCTGTAAATGGAAACAATATGAGATAAGATTGCGAACTCAAAGTTTATAAAATCTCCTCATCAAAGAGGCTACAAATTCCTTCTTCTTGTATTGATTCTTAAACAAAGGTTGTACATAATGTGGGAATGGAAGAAATTTGAGAATGGAGGAAAGTATAAGAAAATGGCTATCTCCCTTGCTTTCTCTAAGTACAATGCACTCGTGAGTTTACAAGATCAACTTCCAGCCCTTTATAATGGCATGAAAAAGCCATTAAATATCTTCCAAGAAACAATTAAAGCTTCTTCTTTATTAGCAAGAAATGGTTTACAATCTTTTCAATCATTCACATCTATTCAGATTCTTGATTTGCGAAGAAATGTCAATGGCGGAAAAACTAGACTTTTCATAATGTAGTCATTACACGTGTTTTGTAACTTTGAATTTGAACCATTCATCTTGACTTTGAAACTTTAAACCAGAGTCCTCCATGTGGAAGACATTTACTGGAGTAGGCGTGGAGGATGCCTTTTCCATTTTGTGACTTTATAGAGATTTGGCATTTTTTACATTTTTGGTCTGCCCTACCGTTTTTGATATAAGCCTGACACATGGCTTCACTTGATTGGCAAAGGAATCATGGCTCGCTTTATGAATTTTAGCCCTTTTTACAAAAAGGTGCAAAACCTCAAATCTCCCCAAAGATTCACCTCCCCACTTTGACTCTTCTATTCGGGCTTAATATTTGACCTTCTCCCTTTTTGTTTGATTGGGTTGTGGGTCAGTTTATGTAACATCCTCATTTTAGACAATAGAACAAGTCAAATTTATTTTGATAATTGCATCCTGGTTCTAAATACCCAATTTAGAACTCACAATCAAATAACCATTCTTATAACAGACAACCATATGCAGCTGTAATGACTCGGAGTACCTCCGATCTATTCATTCCATGACTCAGTAATCTACCGATCTATTCATGAGTAATAAGAGTTGGCGTTTTTATTTAACACTTCACTCTTGCGGTTCTCTTCCCTATTCTGGGATTCAGAATGCTCTGTCCAAGGAACCTAACTGAATAATTGTTACCATTATTCATCGGCATCTCATCCCTTAGACTAGGTGAATTAGGACAACGCAATCAGCAGCTTGCGATACTTTGGCCAAAGATTTGAAACATACTGTTTATGTCTCGTATTCCTTAACGGCATACTCGTCAATCTGGAATACGCCCTTCACCCCATTCTTATGTTATGTAGAATGTCTTATACCGACTTCTGTCAGTCCCTCCTATCTCAACTTATTCACTCGGAAACGGATTAACAAGGTGATAACGTTATATGGATGCCCACGAGGATTAGGGATACGATGACATACTGGTTCAACCCTAGTTAAACCAGTGTGTCAAGATACCCTGAATCTCCTAGGCAGCCATATAACGTGACCACATTCCTAATCGGTCCCTGAGTAACTCGTTCGAGATCAAAGTGTAAATCTTAGCGATCAATGCAAAGGGTGTCGTCATAAGTCACCTGCATTGTTGTAACTTTGAGAAGATCCTAATCTTCTCGGAGGTACAACCCTGCAGTTGACTTGTGCCGTCAACCTTTAAATCCACCTCGGAAAGATCTACTTATTAATATGCGTTACGCACGTTGAGTTTAAATTACATTAAAGACGTTCCCCTAGGGTTAGCCTTTCCCGATCCCTGGATTCTTCGTCTTAGAATGACCTTCCTCAATAAAACCCATTACACGGTGGAGATATTAAGGCCAAGGTCTCATCATGGAGTTCTTAGAATATACATGATTCTAAGACAACGGAATTTGACAATAACTCATAAACTTCACATGAGATTGCCATCTGAACCCCATTAGGTTTATATCAGTTCTCCTAACTGAATTTATATCATACCTATTAGTATCAAGATATAAATGATTAAGAATCCAATTAAATGTTGTCCTGTCATAATCAAGACTAGGGATTAGTAATTTAATTCAGCTTGATTAGCGTTCTGCTTAGGTTTATTTTAATCCTATCTTTAGAAAGACAATGATTTAAATTTCAATTTTGCTTTCGATAGAACAAATTAGAACTACTAAACACTCATAAGAATTCAATCACATTTTCTTGTAAGCTTTCATTGACAATCACAAAAGTCTCCAAATTATACAAAGATAACATTGCCCCTCCGGTATATAAACCGAAGAAGGTCAACTATCAAAATAAGAATACAACACATAAGTAGCAAATACTTATTTCTATTCCTTTCAGAACTATACAAATACTTTTTATGCATTCAACATACTTGATACAATGCTCAACGGAAAAGGAACATCTTTCCACATATAGTACATTTAGAAAATCAAGCTGTAATTCATTATAAATCAAATTAAACAATCTGATCATCCGGTCAGATCTGCATTGCTTTTACCACTTACGGCATCCATCTGCAAAAATTATCAACATGGGTCAGTTCAATGAACTGAAGCATGATAAGCACTAACTCTTAAAACAATTGCAATCCGTCAATTGTTTTCATTAAACACCCTGTTTAAATGATATAAAATCACCAAACAAGTAAACATGATTCAGACTATACGTTAGGAATATATCATGTCTATAACGTGTAATAATAATTTTCGTTACAGAGTAGTACTATATACTTCTCAAATATTTCATCAAAATATTAGGGATCAAGAAGAACAAAAGTATCCTAAGCAATTATTCATTGTAAATCCCAAGATGAACAAACATCAGACAATCATGATATTCAACTTAAAAAAGAGGAATACCATATCAATCCTGATACCGTCATTATGTAAAAACAATTACAGATGTTAGTTAAACAATTATATCAACTTATAATTTACAACAGAAGAGAAATAAACAAATTGTACATGTTTCCCTCTGAATTAGCTCATGACTGTACCGTCTTTTCAAAAGCAAGGCATTCACCTAATACGCATGCAAATAAATCAGTCGAGTCCATCAACAGCACACTGTTTTGTTAAAACTTAAAATAAAGCAACTACAGTACAGTAACCCTCTTGCCAAACAACGGTGTCTATCTACCAAGCAGACTCAGTATGACCTTGCGCAAGAAGCGACAGACAAGAAGATAAACACTGAAAGGCTTTTAGACACAAGGTCGAAATCAAAAGATCTCCTTTGTTATCGCAGTCAACCAAAGACTCATGATCATTTAAGCAATGACATTTCCCTATGACTATGCGGAGGGATTTTTAAACGAAATCCAAGCAACATGCACAGCCACATCCAACTGGAATGTAGTCAGAAAGAAAACATAACATAACATAACGTAGTCACTTCTGAACACATCCAGAGTTGAAAGTATGGTATTCACGACCTACTTTATAGAAGCCATAATTCATGATGTCAAGCTATTAAAGAAAACCAACAAAGCCAAGAACATTACATGTTCATACTCAGGCTTATACAGAAAACAGTGACATAGATTACCATTCGAGGATTTAAAACTAAGTCCGTAAACAGTATTCACAGTTTAGCTTTTCCAGAAGCTGATATACAAGATATCTTCCCATACTCACGGAACCCAACGGTGTCGAAAATAATAGTAAACCCAACAGTCTTAATTTGAAGCAGTTACACTGTTTATCTATCAAGAATTCAACTGAGTCCCAACAACAGTATATAAGATAAAAATAGTTAATGATTCTATCTATGCCAACTATGGTAAGCATTCAAAAATCAGGTGTAAGCAAATCAAAATACTGATTTCATAACAAGGAATTCAACTGAACCTCTTCAAAATTCTCGAACAAGCTTACACAGAAGGAAACGTAAATGTATACCCAGGGAGTCTGTACCAAAATTCATTACAAATAACAGAGGTCGTATGACCTGTTACTTCTACAAGATTCCAACGAAATTCAAATTATCAATACTCAAAGATGTATCTATATCCTCAACAGTGGACCATAATATACGATTCATTCAGAGGACTCCACAGAGTCGTTTCAATACAATAATCATATATATATATATATATATCAATACTATCAATGGGTTGAACCCCCATAACCTCCACGCAAGGGGAAAAACAACTCCAGCAAGGTCGTAATGAATACTGTAACACTGTGAGTTACCTTTTCACAAATAACTATAAAATTTCATAACGAAACCCAACCAGAATCCATAACCACCACTAAATAACAACCACGACAGAGCTTACGAAAGAAAAGGTCAATTAACTGAACAATCAAACAAATGTCCTTCAGTATCCCTTCCGACAGTTTCCACAACAAGAATCAACGAAAAGTATCCATCAACAAGCATCTCAATAGTCTGTACCCATTGAGAGAACAATTTATGGACTCACACAGAGCAGGCCTAGCACATATACTTGTAATAATTTCGCATATTAAAGCCGGAATGCAAAACACAAAGAAATATAGCAACAGTTCAAATTTAATAAACACCCATCAAGGGATAAATGAAAAATCGAACCAGCATGAAGATACATTACCAAAATCACACAAGACAACCATAGAAAATCATCTATTTCCATAAATCATTTGAACAGAGTTGTTCTAATGAAATCACTTGAAAGACAGCAAGATTTTTAAAGGTTAGGGCCTAACATGCCTGGATATTTGCTCAAAATTCCGAAGCAGACCACTGAAAGAGCTCGGACTTTCTTTTCCTTTTCCAAGTTAGAGCTACCAACAAAATTTTGCTATCTCCATGACATATATATTTTCCTTGCCAGAGGAAAGAGCTAGATACGCTCATACTCGCCATGCAACACAAAGAAGACTGGTGCGAAGAACCAGTGAACAGGCAGAGGAAAAACCAGAATTCGTGATAAGCCAAACAAAACATTAACTTTCCAATTTGCATGCCTTCTCACGAATTCCGAGCTCGACTACCGAGCTCATTAATTGCATTTACTCCCAATTTCCCGCTCAAACTCCACTGCCACCGACCGCCATAGTTGGCGATAGACAAGAGAAATTCCAAGACCATTTCCAATTTTGGCGAACTGCCACGTCGGCTCAAGTTAGCCGTTTTAAAACCTCCGCCAATTACCTATCCCTCATGCTTATCCACGCATTAAATAACATAGAAACTGCCGCCCATGGTTCGCACCCCTCCATAGGTCCCCAATAATCCTTGCTCAATAGTTAGGTTAGTAACTTAGGTTAGAATTTAGGATAATACCTAGTCTAACTTCATAGAACATAGATACTAACTTAGGACATTAGCTCTTAGCCTAGGTCTAGGTTAGATCATCACTAATCTAACCCCTAGGTTAAGTTTAGTTTTAGGTTACTAACATTAATAATTCCAGTTAGGTCTACATTCCGTATGCTCAGAAAAAGACCTACAACATGCATTCTTGAACAGGGTTAGCTCCTGTTCTGCCTTAGGCTACAGAATTATATGTAACTGAATTATTACCTGGTCCACGATTAAGACCTTCCAGATATATTTAGATATCGGGAACCAATCCTTTTCACACGATCAACCTGAGTTTTATTCCGGACTAGCTTATTCAATGCATCTAGACCTTGCAAACTGTTCAAGGTCTATAATTTTAATTCATCACGAACAAACTTAAAGCAATACCTGGATCAATTCCACTGATCCAAGGCTAGGTATTATAGGTGGATAACTCTATAATTCATTCCGAGATCAGATTAAACTCAGATACAAAATGAAATAAATAAAAGAGTCCAATCATATTCTGACTCAGTCAAAGATCTGCAATCTGCAAAGAAGATTCAGTACATATCAAGCATGACTTCTCAATCAAAGGAACACATCCTTTTTACAAAAGAAATCACATATCAACACTTGTATGCTTAGGAGGAAGTAACAACAGTTCAGGGTGTTACAGCCTATATAGTGTCAACACATTTCCTTTTTCTACACGAGGCTAAAAACCTTCAAATTTCTTCGCTAACACCGCTTCCCTACTTTGAATCATCATAGACGGAGCTCAATGCTTCCTTTTGGTCCTCATCTTCATACTGAGTCTTACCTATGGGGGTCACTTGATGACTTTTCACCCTTTTACACACCTGAACCTACCATCACAAACCCACCCATTTTTTCGCCGACCTGACTTCCAATTTACCAATCACTGGGCTCACCCTTTGACCTTTTCTAGCACTGTTATCGTGTGGCCATGGGGCCAAATTGGCATTTGGATTTCTATGAGTAAGGCCACCATACTATTAAGTTCACAAAAAGTACCTGTTCCACCACATAATTACATAACAACCATGCACGTGGTATCAACTTGGAGCCAAACCTCGGGGACCAAATATGCCCCGTCATTCACGAACTATGGAAAAATGCAGAAAAGGAGGAAAAAATCCTATCACTTTCTCCACCTTCATCTTCATCACCAATTTCTTTTGTGACCCACTCCACCTTCATCACCACCCGGTTCACCGACGGATTCGATGGCCATAGAAAAATGACATATTTCCCCCCTAAAATGAGGACAATTTCAATAAACACCATTTCACTCCTTTGACAAGATCAATGCGAAGGCGAGGCCCCTTCCACTCTTCCATTCATGTATCCTAGAATGATCGATGACAACACACCTAAAGCAATTAACTCATTCTTTGTCATGATGATGAATCCATACTCACCTACCTTGTTGCTAGAGGGGTGTGAGCTCATATATTCATTGAATTTTACCCTCTAAGAATGCAGGGGGGGATGTTGAATGAATCGACAATCAAGATCAACATTCATAGCTTGGGGACAACCTACACATGGATTAAAGATCAAACAATCTTTAGATGCTACTGACGTAGGAAGCCATCACTTCAATTCTCTAAGATCATATATGCGTTTTCTTGGTCTTACCAGTTACTTATCCCGGTATTGGGCCCTGACCATAGTTCTACAATATCGTAACCGTTCTTGATGCCAAACCTATCAAACAAAAGCTGAGGAAGGGGAATTCCCACCTCGCATTGCTCTTCTATCAAAGAAGAACTTCAGTGACCTCCTTTTTGTTTCACTAAAGCATCTTTTCCATTGATTATACTCATTGATTTCTAATTCATTGTCCCTACTTACTAAAGCAATAGGGGGACTCCACATTTGCATGGACTAGCATTACCTCTGACCTGCCTACCCAAAAGATTTGCTTCTCCTTTGCCTGGGTATTGATTCTCTGGTTGACCTTTGACCGCTGGTAATGAGATGCTCTCACTCATGCATGGCTTCTTTCCACATTTATAACCAAATTTTACTTGCCCTTACCTCTGGAAGATTTTTTTATCCCTTGACTTTGATTTGACCCATTACTCTTACTCTTGGATCTCTCCTTCTGCCTGCCCCTGCTTTCTACATTCAAAGCATTTCCAGATGATGATTCCTCTGTACTCTTCCTGCTAAATTTCTTCATTTGGAAGATTATAGTAACCACATCATCAAAATTCAAAATATTATTAGCAGATGTTGTATTAGTAACAACCATTACCAAATTATCCCAAAATATCAGGAAAAGAACATAAGAAATAAAAGTGTGTTTCACGGTTCATCATCAAATGTTGTAGCAACTGATTTTAATTGATTTACAATAGATTAGAAATAATTCAAATGACTAGATATAGATCCAACTTCATGCACCTTAGAACTAAATAGTTTCTTCATCAATATTGTTGTGTAAATGTGCAACAGGGAAATTGATAATTTCTTAACACGACAACTATACCCCGATGTCGAAATTTTCATGTTTTATCATTCCCAGGCACCCCAAGCCAAATCTGTTAGTATGTTCCCCCCTATTTGATGTCAAAATTTTCCCCTAGGTGATTTAGGAAAGTCTACTCATTCACTCTAGGTGATTTTAGGGAGTTCTAAAAAAAATACTATCTCATGGCAGTATAGGGAAGGGCTATCGTTGGCCTTCCCAGGATCAGATAACCCCCCTGGAGTGGAACGAAAGAGAAAAATCAACATGGAGGAAAATTAAACACCTTGGAACATCATGGAAATGATTTTTGAAGGTCTGTGGAAGTTCTGAAATACTTGGAGTAGTCTGAGTAAAAAACAGGGTTCACAAGCCTCAACGGTACATAGGCCTAAAACAGCTACTGGGCTAACAAGAAGAAGATTACGGGAGCTCCAGATGGAGTTAGGAGCAAAAAAAAAATATCTAAAAATAGGATTCCAAGGCCTATATTATGGTGAAATAATATTTTTCACAACACTTTGAAGCATCAGGTTTGCAGGCAGTTTTTCTCAGGCACAGGTGGAGTACAAAATAAAAATATCTGATTTTTTAGGGATCAAATGGAATAATAAAGACATGATACCTCTACCATTAGATTTATAAGGAAATTTCTAGTCAGGATCATATAAAATTTCACCAATAAATTCCACGGGGAACTCAATTTATCTTCGTTCTAAGTTACCCTCTCAAACGCAGTTCAGGACTTAGTCATTTTTTCGAGAGGACACCATGTCAAGCACCAAGAGCCTGGTAGGATTTCATGTCCCTAATTCCCCTGAGGTTAATGGTAAATCAGCCCTTGGAAAATTTTCCCAGCCCCCATGTGACCTTTGGGGCCCTCATATGACCTCCATACTTGACAGATCAGCCCCTAAGTGCTTATTTGGAGCATGCCTTCCCTGTCGTCGGATTGGGCGCCACATGTCAGCTCCAGGACCACCATGGAATTTGATGTCCCTTATGCACCTGAGGTGGGGGACATCATAACTTGTAAAATGCACCCATCCCCCATAGGGAGTCTTCTGGACACCCATGTGACCTCCTTTCAACCCCCAAGTGCATTTTTGGAGCATCCATTCCCTATCGTTAGATCGGGTGCCACGTGTCACCTCCAGCACCACCGTGGAAACTAATGTACCTTATGTACCTGAGGTGGGGGACATAATACACGGAAAAATGTGCCCATCCCCTAGGAGGAGTCTTCTAGACATGCATGTGACCGAATTTCATCCCCCAGGTGCATTTTTCAAGCAAATCCCCTGTTGTCAGATCGAGGACACATGACATCGCCTTGACCACCATGGAAATTGATGTCCCTCACATCCCTGAGGTTAGGGACATCAAGGACATAAAAATTCACCAAACCCCTCCATGTGCATGTTTTGAAATTTTAAATCCGGCACTTAGCCATTCCTTCCCCCTCATTTCTCCTTCACAACTTCATACCTTGCCATGGCTCCGTGCATGATTGTCCAGACACCCGGTCCACCATTGTTGCTCCAAACCAGCTCCATCATGGCCACATAAAAATATCCAAACCATGAATGCATAGAAATATTTAGGCCTCTCTGAAATATAGGAGTTGGACTAATTATAGTCGAGGGAATACAAATTAATGAGGCCTTTTGACAATGAGATTTCCATTTGCATTCACTTTTCTATCGAAAAAGGTATTGGCGCAATGGACTTGCAAGTGACAAGTCTAGCTCTTGATGAAGTCGTATGGCGACAAAGATTCCGGTTGCTTTTCTACAAGGTGATCATGATCCAACTAACAAGAGCTCAATGGTGTCCATAATCATTTTCTCCAATGAAAATCCTCCATTGTGTGCACCGGTATTCACATTCAATCACATTGACCATGTTCTATTGTATGAGAAATGGAAACGAGCTAAAAATTTAACAAGTCGGTGAAGGTAGTGAAAAACCCTATAGGCAATGGAGGAACAATTTAAATGGCAGGACCGCCTAGACCTTGTGAAAAGATTTTTAAGCTCCATTAATGGCCACATCATAGATACTCTGCAACCGAAGCCATATATAACTCAAAATTCAAAATTCCCCCTTTCCCTTGTATTCTAGTGGGCAAAACTATGTGAAATTTAAAGGGTGTGATCGTAATGAAAGAAGATTCCAAAAAAGTATGTTCCATCAAAAGATCGAGCACTGGAAACACACTTTCTAAAACTAGTAATTTTTCCTATACATGCTATGCTATTTTTGGCAACCCTTCATCAAAAGTTTCGGCTATGTATAGAGTAGTGTAACTTCTTGATCTCCAAAAGGCTAGAATGATCTATGATGGAGCAGAAAATAGGTAAATTTACCATTTACTAAAAATAGTAAGCTCACATCAAAGGGTAGTTGTGGCATCAAGTTCGGACATCCAGAACTTCGTTGCAATTTGGAGCATTTCCATGGAATTGAGGATCAATAGACTTCATCCTTAGACATCTGAGAGTTCTTCTTCTCTCTCTCTTTCTCTCTCCTCTCCATGTACCCCCAACTTTCTCTTACTTTCAAATTTTCTAATTCTTGTTGGGGTTTGGTTACTTGTCTGATATGCCTTTAAGTCACTTAAAAGTGACTTTAGAAACATAATGTAAATTAAGTCGCCTTGTTATTATAAAAGGGACTTAAATATTTAAAGTGGAATATGAAATAATCTTAAGTCATATTAAGGCATTTTTTTTTGTCATGAGGAAGATGATAAGTCATCTGTCTCTTCATTCCTCCCATGAAATTGTAATTGAATCATTCCCATTGCAATTGGTTGGTGACCATTGTTTCTTGTAAACTCATTGAGTATATTACACCTATGAGAGAATCAAAGGAGATATTTCATTTTCTTCTATGTCCCCCCCCCCTTCTCAATTTCTTCCATTCCCACAATGATTGGGTAGGTCTTCTCTTGAGCTACCATAAAGGAAGAAGGAATTTTATGGATTTGATTGAGGAGTTTATTGGTACTTGTAAATGAATCATGAAGCTCTATTTAGTCTTGTTGTTGTTTTAACAGATTTGTTTTCTTCTAAATTCAAGTGCATGTGATGAAAATTAAAGACTGGTGTGCCTCAAGCCTCTAGGATTTTATACTTGCAACATTGGTTCTCCTACCTCAATTCTCACTCTCTTTCCCACTTCTAGAAAAATTTATCCCTAGCAAGAGATTGCTAGCTTTTCCATAGGGTCAGTGGAGAGCCCCTGTTGATGACTGCGAAAGGCCACCAAGAAAGTCCACCTGTATTCACCGTGCAGATGCATATACTAGGTAGCTAAGCAAGGTTAAGTATGAGGGACTTAGATTCCTAGAGACCTAGGTAAGAAATCCACAAGTTTGTTGACCCGACAAAGTTTTCTGTGCCAACAATGAAATGGGTGATTGTTTAGACTGGGTAAGGTTGTCAAATAAATTAGTAAGAGATTTATTAGGATCTATTAAATGCCACTTTTGTAATATTGGAAGCCACAGATGTTTCAAATGTAATTTTGTATATCCCAAATCATTTTGATTAAGAATAGGTTCCATTCTTCATTTGATCATCTTCATAGGTGATAGAAAGGGGTGAATGGTAATGGTAAATACAAATCTCTTTGATACAAATTAATCGTTGATTTGCGAATTGAAAATTTCGAGGTCAAATTTCTCTCACCTTGTATTTGTTTTCTTATGCCATTGTTAGTTAGAGGGACTCAATCAATAAACCCTCTGTACACTAAATTTTCAACACAACAAAAGCAGTCATAACAACATCTCTGATAACTAGTTGTTGGGGTTAGCACACCGGTTGTATAGATAATATATAGATATAAGCATACATGAAAATAAAAGCGGATATTCTACCAAAAGAAATATACAAAACAAGAGAATAAATCAATTCCATATTTAACGTGGTTCACCCAGTGTGGGTTACATCCACCAAGAAACAAGCCAATCTATTATCCAAAGCTTTGACAAGATATACAATGAAGATTTACAATCTTCCACGCCTCTCACGATGTACAATACTTTTTTTCTCTCAAGCTTTTCCTTCATCACCAAGAATTCTCTCTCTCACCAAATTTTGCACCAGTAATCTTTCTAATTCTTATAATCCTCTCCTTCTAAACCCTAGCTTTCATGCTTATATAGTTGTTTATAGGAACTTATGGCACTTAGCCATGAAATTACAATCAATAGATTTACTTTAATGCTGAAAATATATCTAATTCCCAAGAGTTAAATAAAACACTCCTCACATAGGTAACTAATGCTGGTTAGACCTAACGACTGTCGGTTCCTCCCTTGCCTAACCGATGCTAGTCATACCTAACCAATTCTGATCCTGGGTGGCCGATGTCAGTTCCCTCCTAACCGATGATGGTTATTGTATTTTCCAGTAAGTTTACATTACATGCTAAACTGAAGTAATTGAGTCTCCACAACTCAACAATCTCCCACTTGGAGATTAATTACTACACTATACATGTACATCGTCATTCTTAGATCCTTTCGTTAGCTTTGGTTCTTCCTCTTAAAGTCTCAAACTCAAAGACCAACAGAAGTGGAGTGTAGCTCCAACTTCTCTTTTGCTAATGGCTTCGTTAGCATATCTGCAGGGTTCTTACTCATTTGAATCTTTTCTATATTCAACTTCCTATCCTCTAATACCTGTTGTATGAAGTGATATGAATGTGTTTCGTTCTCGAATGAAATGTTGAGTTTTTTTCCAAATGAATTACACTCTGACTGTCACTGAACAATTTGTAATCATCTTTCTCCTTTCCCAACTCTTTCATGAACCTACTCATCCATATCATCTCCTTACTAGCCTCTGTAGCTGTAACATACTCTACCTTTGTAGTAGACAAATCCATAACCTTCTGCAATCTTGATATCCAACTAACTATCTATCTCACCTACTGTGAAAATATATCCAGTAGTGCTCCTCCTACCATCCAGATCTCCAGCCATATCTCGAATCAACATAGCCACATAATGAAATATCCAAACCTTCATAGAATAATTGCATGCTAGATGTCCCTTTCAAATACCTGAGTATCCATTGGACTACTTTCCAATGCTCTTTACCTGGATTGGCCATATATCTACTCACAACTCCCACTGCCTGTGTAATGTTTGGTCTGGTACAAACCATAACATACATGAGACTTCCAACTGCTGAAGCATATAGCACTCGTGTCATGTATTTGACCTCCTCATGTGATGAAGGAAACTGATCTTTTCTCAATTTGAAGTGTCCAATTATAGGTGTACTAACAGGTTTTACATTCTGCATGTTGAACCTTTCTAACACCTTGTAGATATAAGTCTATTGAAACAAATAAAATTTCTTGTTTTTCCTGTCTCTGTGTATTTACATGCCAAGGATTCTTTTTATAGCTCCTAAATCCTTCATAGCAAATGTGTGAGCTAGCTTTCCCTTAAGCTCACCAATGTCCTGCATACTAGATCCTGCAATAAGCATATCATCCACATACAGTAACAAAATAATATAGCTCCCATTTTCAAGCTTCTTGAAATAAACACAATGGTCATATTCACATCTCAAGTAACCATACTCATGCATAAAACTATCAAACCTCATGTACCATTTCCTTGGAGCTTGCTTGAGCCCATATAGACTCTTTTTCAATTTGAACACTAATTTCTCCTTACACTTGAATTCATACCCAAGTTGGCTGCTACATATAAATATTTTCATACAAATCACCATGAAGGAAAGCCGTCTTTACATCTAGTTGTTTTAAATGAAAATTATCTACTGAAACGATACTCAATACAGTATGAATAGAATTCATCTTTACAACAGAAGAAAATATTTCACCAAAGTCAATACCTTCTTTCTTGTGCAAATCCCTTTACTACAAGCCTTTCCTTATATCTTTTCTGTCCACCCTCTTCTTCCTTGATCCTGTAAACCCACTTGTTCTGCAATGTTCTCTTACCTGCTGACAACTTAACCAAATCCCAAGTCTAGTTCTGTTCCAAGAAGTCCCTCTCCTCATCCATGCCATGCTCCCATTAAACATGAGTCTTATCCTACATTGCTTCTTCAAAGCTCTCTGGTTCACCATTATCAGCCAATAATAAATAAAATAGAGAAGGTGTAAATCTTTTGGGAAGTTTACTTACCCTTTGTGACCTTCTCACAGGAGTTTGGGGTACATGAGGCTCAATATGGACCTCCTAGACATTTGTATCCAAATATGACAGTGATCGACGCCGGTCACCTGTAACCGACATCAGTTTTGTTAACCGATGCCGGTTTGGACTCTTCTGTAACTGATACCGGTTCATTTGACCAGTGTTAGTTAGGGGTCAACTGACACTGGTTAATGTGTAGCCCTGTTGGTAATTCTTTTAAATTCCGGAGTTCATTTTCATTCACAAAGTTCTCAATTGGTTCATCCTTGGGTACCAAAATTTGATCCCTGTACATTCTCTTTTCATTCCATTCAACATCATGACTCCTAATAATTTTAGAATTCTCTAAATTCCAAAAATATAAACCAAAATCACTAGATCCATAACCAATGAAAGTGCATCTTCTTGGATTTTGCATCCAACTTCTTTCTATTTTCCCTATCAACATGCACAAAATCTTCTGAACCAAAAACTTTAAGAAAAGAAAGATCTACCTTTTTTCCAGTCCAAGCTTCCTTTGGTATTCCTCCATATAGTGAACTTGAAGGCCCACTGTTAATCAAATAAACCTGTTGTATCAACTGCTTCTTCCCAAAACTGCAAGGGCAATTCAACATGTATCCTCATACTGTCTAGCACATTCCATGATTGTCTTGTTCATTCTTTCTGTAACACCATTCTCCTGTGGTGTTCTTGGAACCATTCTTTCTCTACATATCCCATTCACTGAACAATAATCATTGAAAACCTTGCTACAGTATTCACCACCATTATCATATCTAAGGCACTTTAAATTTAGAATTTGATTCATTCTCAACAAGGGATTTCCATCTTTTAAAAGTCTCAAAAACATTAAATTTATGTTTAATACAATAAATCCATACCTTTCTTGTAGCATCATCAATGAAAGTAACATAATACTAGGATCCTCCATGAGAAGCTACCTGAGCTGGTCCCCACACATCTGAGTGTACAAGCTATAATTTTTTCTCATTCTTAGTTGCCCCAACTTTGAGAAATCTCACTCTCTTTTTCTTTCCAAAGATACAATGCTCATAGAAATCAAGATCTAAATCTTTCAAATTTGATAACTTACCCTTAGCCTTTAATATTTGCATTCCTTTTTGACTCATATGACCCAACCAATTATGCCACATGCATGCATCTGAATCTGAAGTAGATAATGTAAAAAAGAAATCAATAATATAGGTAGATAAATATAACGTTCCTACCTTCTTACCTCTTGCCACAAAAAAAGCACCATTGGTGACTTTCCAAGAGTCTCTTGTGAAAGTAACCATGCAACCAGATTCACCTAGTTGCCCTGAAGAAATAAGATTCCTCTTGAGGCTTGGCACATGCCTCACATCTTTCAATACCCATGTATTTCCATTCTGCAATTTTAGATGAACTTCCCCTTTACCAGTAATACTGCAAGGTTCATCATCACCCAAATAAACATGCCCAAAATTTCCCTGGACATAATTTCTGAAATAACCCTTATTAGGGGTTGTATGGAAAGAAGCTCCTGAATCTAAAACCCATGATTCTATTCTATTATCCAAAGAAAGAATAAGAGCATCTTGCATTACCTTTGATGCAAAGATTTTCTTCTTTACCTTTGTCTAGTTGTTGGTTCTCTTTATCCTTTGACCAACAATATTTCTTTGCATGTCCTTTCTTTCCACATTTCCAACAAGTAATTCCCTTACTTCTAGATTTAGATCTTCTATCCCTTGACTTTGATTTCCCATTACTCTTACTCTTGGATCTCTCCTTCTGCTTGCCCCATATTTCTACATTCAAAACATTTCTAGATGATAATTCCTCTGTACTCTTTTTAGACACTAAAATTAGGTCACACTCCCCTTTGGTCTCTCAACAAATAAACACCTTCATCGCATTCACCTAGTCATGGCCCCCTTCACCCCACTAATATTAATTTAATTAAATTAATTAAATTAGTTCATTATCCTCACCATATTTATTATTTAAATATCTTAATTTAGATAATGCCCACACATACACCTCACCTAGACACCTCATCAAGCCACCTCACCCTAAGACCTATTCTTAGTAAGTTTCCATAACTAACTAAGTCTTACCCAAACCCTAAAAATCAATGCCTACATTCCCTCTAACCACCTTCCCGCATACTATTGTCCACTCGAAATTCCCCGCTCTGATAAGAGTAAAATTTTCAAAATTTTGAGTTTTAGGGTTTTTCTCTGAGGTGCCTAAGTTGTGAAATTGAAAAAATCTGTGTTTTGGGTCATTTTTTGTGATTTTCGGGCCTGTCGGAACTTTTTGTCCCATCTGTCCCAAGTACGAAAGTGCATTCTGTTACCCGACTAGCCAAAATCCCCGAAGCTGTCCCATTTTCGGGCCCGTCGGAGAGTTTTGTCCCAAGTGTCCCAAAACTTATTTTGCATCATGTTCCAATTTCAGCCGAATCATCCTTCCCGCGTACTTCGCACTTTCCTGTCCCAAATGTCCCAAAGTTAAAAAGCGCGAGCTTTCCCAATTTCGGCCGAGCCGGTCAAGTCATGTACTTCGGAACTTTTTGTCCCGAATGTCCCAAGTCCAAACGGGCCCTTTGTTCCAATTTCAGCCGAAACACCCGAATTGTGTACTTCACACATTTTCGTCCCATTTGTGCGTCCTCTTCCTGTTTCGCCCGAACCGGCTGAGCCGTGTGTTTCACGCATTTGCGTCTCACATGTCCCAAGCGTACCAAGTGTCATTCACACACAGTTTTTCCCACTCACTCCGAGTATGATGCTTTTCAAATTGGTGGTTGTGTATTCAATGCGCATTAAATTCATTCCTCTCTCCAAACGGCTATATAACAAGCATGCCACCTTTGCATTTTCCACATTGCTTCCCTGCTATCTTTTGCTCAAACCCTTGCGATCTAATTCCCTACCCGAATAGCCCTTTTTTCTGTAATAACTATCCGAGTTAAGGTCGCAGCTCTAATCTATCAATATGAAGATCAAGTTTCAGGGACAAGAGCAAATTTCTCCGCTAGAGTTTGCTGTTAGCAATATAGGGGACAGTGAAGCTCGTCATCTCGACTTCGGCGATTTTTCGTCAAGAATGACAGATGCAAACCCTACACCAATGGCACAGATGATTAATGATAGTGGTTTGGCTTTTGCCGAAGGTTTCCCAATCTCAGTACAATGTGCTGATACAGTGCTTTCGTGTGGAGCTCACTTCGACCCCGCTTCGAGCGAATTGACAAATGTACATGGGGAACTCATTGCCAAGCTAGACGCTACCACCATTGGTGCTGCCCTGAGGATTCCGGAGATGGACAATGCTATAGTCATTTCCCGGCATCAAGCACAGGCCATGTTCGACCAAGACAGTGAAAAATATAAAGCTCGAGTGGCAAAGTCTTGGTTAAAAAACCCTAAGAAAGGTGCTTCTCGCCTAACCAAAACCCTATTCCGAGCAGATTTCAATGAAGAATTGTCAGATTTTATAATCTTGCTGGCTCGGGTTATGGGTTTGCCCTCCACCAATGAGTTCCATTTCTGGATGTGCCCGCTCATCAGCATGGTGTGCGAGGGAACACAAAATATCAACTGGGCAGAGATCATCTGTATGAATTTGGCGGAGCAGCTATCCAACGTTCAGCAAACATAGAAGTTATTTATGACTTCATACCTGATGTATACCCTAGCAGCATCCAGGCAGTGGTTTGGTTTCTCCTATATAGATGCACACAAAGATGATCCAGTGTATGCCTATTGCCCGCAGTTCACCTTGGAGACCAGCAACCGCAATTTCAGAAGGGTCAATGATGCTTTCACCATGTACGTGTCAGATTGCTCGAAGGGGATACTACTAGAAGGTTTTCAGATGAAGCCATGAACCTGATATCGCAGTATGGCACCTATTTCATCCAATTCAGAAAATTTTCCTATATCAGGCTTGCTGGCTATGAGAGCACCCCTCTGCGGCTTCCCATGTTCTGCAATGACAAAATGGCCTTGATTGAAATATGCAGGCAACTAGACAAGTTGCACAGAACTTGTAGAGACAAGAAGATTTCTGGCTTGCACTTTCCCATCTCCCTGGGAAACTACACATGCAAAACAGCTCTGGATGCTCAGAACATAGAAAGAGCCCTGGTCCCTATCACTGTTCATTTCTTCAAGCTAAGAACCTATTTTGACTTGAAGAAGTTCATTGAACAGAACATCAAGATAGTCTATCATCATAGGGCAGATACAGAAGACTACTGGGCTGACTGTGCAGATGATTTTGAAGCCAGAAGAAGGCATTGTGGCAGGTTCTCCCTGCAATTGATCCAAGAACTCAGTCTGTACCAAGTTCCTGAAGGTCTCCAGGATGACAATTCTGATCTATACTCTTATGAGTATGAAAATGTGATTAAGCACACCCCTCTGGAGGACCTGGATTGGAACAGGAAAGAGAGAGATGATCTGGCTGAGATTCTTGCTCCAGTCTTAATCAGGACTAGGGTCTGGTTCAGTAAGAAGATCCGAGAATTCAAGAGGCACTCAGGAGAATCTAGCTCCAAGGATGATTCGACACCCATAAGAGAGGCATCAGTTCCAGAGTTTGGAACACCAGTGAAAACCCCTCCTGCCTCAGCAACTCAGGGACCTGTGGAATCTACTCCTTCTCCATCTACCCAGGTATACAAGAAGAAACTCAAAGAGGTAAAGAAGGAGCCTGCAGAGAATGACCCTCCAAGAAAACAGGCAGAGTTGCTTATAGGGCCAGAGAACATCATTGTTCTCAGTGAAAGTGAAGAAAGCGAGATGCCAACTCCTGCAAATGTTCCTGAAGATCCAGGAGATAAGGACAAAGAGGTCTAGAGCACTGAACTTCCGGGTGCTATTGATTCTTCTACTGCCATTACCTCCAGTGCTCTACTCACGTCTCAGCTTGAGTCAACAGCTGCGCAGACCCTGAGTGTCATGAGCTCCCTGTCCCTTGGTCCCCTTGCCCCTCCTGCAGATTCTTCTTCCTCTTTTGCTTGGGTGCAACCTCTGGTTGACAAAAGGAAGAGGAAATCCTCCTCTCAAAGCTTGGGACCAAATTTTGATGCTGTAGCAGCCTTGTTGGGCACCACTCCTTCTCGTGCCAAGAAAGCCAGAACTACTTCCAGGATTGTGTCTGATGCTCAAGGTCAGCAGTTCTTGGAGATTGCTAAGCCTACAGTGGATAAGTCAGAATCAAAATTGCTGACATCTGACTTGGAGCTTTCAAGGATCCCTATGGGAGAGTCTACCCCTGAAGGTGAAATTCATAACCTCCAGGAAACAGTCACCAGAGTCATTGGAAGGGTAGAGAAAGGGCAGCAGACTATTGAATAGCTGGAAGAACAAGCCCAAGTTTTCACAAGTTTTATCAAGTCACTTTTGTCTAAGGACAAAGTTTTGGACCCTACCCCCTTGACTGCTCTACCACCTCCTATAATTCTAAGCCAAGATGAAGTGCAAAGTATTAAAGATATGCACAAGTATTCTGTCTATGGCAGAGCTATCGAAGCCATGGTAGATGACATGCTTGTTGCTGGGCTAAACTTCATCGATGAAGCTTTTAAACTACATGGAAAGGTAGACAATTTGAAATAGAAGCTATCCTCAGCTATTGGGGTTATGGATAAAGAGCTCAAACTCTGGAGCAGTTGCATTGTAGACCTTCGCCTCATGGGACAGACAGATGAGAACATCTTATTGGCGAATAAGATTTTCGATGATGCCAAAGACAATCTATCAAAATCCTAGGTCTACAGCGTAGAGTGGAAAATCAAAGTCCTGGAGGAAGCTGTGGGAGAAATGAAGAACAGCTGGCAGAAGGGAGAAGCTTTCAAGACACTGGCAGCTTCTGCTTTCAAAGATATACATTGTCATCTTCAAGATGAAAACTCTGGTGCTTCCTTGTCCTTGCAAGAAATCAAAGCTCAGTTCAGAGATTTTGTCAAAGATCATCTATTCAAGGAAAGCTCCATCTCTAAGGAAAAGATGAAGGAAATTTGTTCTCTTCAGTCTGCCATTGAAGAAGCAAACAAAGATTATCATACTCACGTCGAGTTTGATAAAGAGATGGAGAAATGTCTGGGATTTTGGACTCAATCTACAGCCAACACGTCAGTCCCTCGTGGCAGAGATATAGCTGAGTCATTGAAGAAATTCAGGCAGCGGATTCTGAAGACAGTGGGTCCCTCCCAATAGCTGGCCACCTGTCTCCTTCTCCTTTCTTTTCTCTTCTTCCCATTCTTTTCATATTCCTTATAATTAGTTAAGGTATCGCAATGGGCGATCTTTAACTATTCTTTAATTAAAAGAAACGGTTATGAAGAGTAACTGACTTGTAAGCTATATAATGGCCTTTCCACGCCATTTTGAAAGAGAAAGAACTTGGATATTTGCTGAAAGTGTAAATATATCTTAAAGAAATCAATACAAAAGGGCTTTCCATTCTTTGTCTGTCTAATTCTTGTTATCTCTTTGTTTTCCTTTAATATTGTGGAGATCATTTTGTTCCTAACTCGTTAGTCTCTCTGATTGCATACTGTTCAGTTTTGCAAATACAGTGATCTTGTACAACCAAGAAGGAACTTTGTGTCCTTGATTAATAAATCTGAAGAAGGTTATTTATGGAACTTTGTGTCTTTAAATTTAATCTCATTTAGCCAACGCAAATGATCTTGTCTTAAATTATTTGAAGCTTCGCATACACGAGGAATTATTCTGCTACCTATAATTCTGAATGTTGCTATTCTGCTCATCTTCTTATTCCCTTTCCTCAGTCCTTGTGTAATTGATGATCCTTGTGGAAAAAACTTTCGTAAAATCCAAGTTTGACCATAAAACAATGTTCTGTACATTTGTAAATAAGTTCGTTTCTAAATAAGAGAACCTCTCCCATTAAAGAGGAGGGACTTCTTGTCCCCTGACTGTTGCTCTTCTAAAAAGTCCTATTTGACGACCAACAGTTTTTGGTGACTCCGCTGGGGAAAACCGCATTCCAGTACTACAATTTTTCGATCATCCTTTGATCTGGCGACTCCGCGTTTCACTCAAGGGAGAAGAACCCTTGGTATCGAAGATTCTCAGTTTTAGCTTTTGGAGCAACAGGGTTTTCCTTTCCCTTCAAATAGAAGAACTCGTTCGACGAGCACTCCACCTGTTCAAGATAGAAGTCCTACGGGTGGTATTCCTTCAGAACCTGCTAGTCCCAATCTACGAGCTTTGAACCTAGCTGGTGCTACAGTTCCCTTCCAAGCCGTATTTCCAAGAATGGTGGCACAATTGCCATGGGGTCAACGTGTCGGGCCCCTGGCCCTTACTCAGCCTTTGCATGAGTTACCTAGAGGTAACCGAAAGAACTTCCCCAAGTTTAGAGGAGATGGCAAAGTACACCCTGATGAACACATTGCAGCCTTCATAGTTACATGTGGAGTCTTGGGAGTTGAACATGAAGACGTCTCAGTAAGGCTGTTCGTTGAGACGTTATAGGATAATGCTGCCGACTGGTTCTATCACCTTCTGGCTGGTGCCATCACTGACTGGAATACAATGAGAACTCAGTTCGAAAGCCGTTTCAAGCCGGTAGAAGATGTGCATGCCCTGCTTGCCCAAATTTCTCGGATAAAGAAAGATCCATCAGAACCCATGAGAGAATTTGTGGCTCGGTTCAACAGACTGATCAACAAAATTCCTGTAAATACTCGACCAGTTGATCAAATTCAAAAATGTTTCTTTCTAAATGCTCAAACGCCCAAAGTCAGTTATGCTCTAAGAAGGGCTAATCTTGGAACGTTAATTCTGGATCAAGAACTGGCTGTTAGTGTCGAGGATGACCTGATCATGTCAGGGAAGTTGAAGAGAGATCCTCCCAAATCTAAATCTGCTGCTTCTTCCTCCACCTCTGGACCCAATACTGATCCATTAGTCCAGAAACTTGAAAATGATCTAGTAGCTATAAAGAAACAATTGGCTCAGCATGCCCCGTATGCAGATGTTCCAAGAAGAAATTTCCAGCCCAGAAACTGTTTGCCTGATCCCCACACAAGACTGGCACTTGAAGGACCTCCTGTCAAGGTTCCTGTGAATGCAACCTGTGAAGTTGAAGAGCCAGATGATGATGTGGACAATGAAGCTTGTGAGGAGTTCCTGGAGGAATTTGATGATGAGGTGGAAGAACTCGAAGGATCTCGGGTTAATTTCTTTACCACCAAAGGCACTGATGATGGAGATGACTATGATGAAGTGGTAGTAGATATGAACAGTGAATCATTTGCTGTCATGACTTGAGAACAGACAAGGCAGAAGGAGAAAGTAACACAGCCCATGAAGAAATCTAAGGAGCAGCTGGCAACTATTCCTGTAATTGCCAGAAGAGGATCTCCTATCCCTACCTCATCTGCACCAAAGGTAAGTCCTGCCAATCCTGCTACCAAAATTGCTTCTTCTTCTTTTTCTCCTAAAGTTGATAAGCCTAGAATTCCAAAGGATGATGGCCCATCCACCTTTGGATCCTTTGATATTGTTGATCATCTAAAAAGGACTAAGGTTCAAATTTCAGAAGCTGAATACTACCAAACCCATCCTAAAGCTTTTGCCAAGATGATCCAATTTGTAAATTCCCATTCCAAGACCACCTCTAAAGGCCTTTTTCCCACTCCTCCTTCTTTACCACAGCCTAGTCTGGTAGCTGCTATCACCTCGCCTGGTGACAAAATCAAGCCTTTTTATGTAACACTTCTTATAGCTGGCCATAGGCTCAGTAACTGCGTCATAGATTCCGGAGCCTAAGATAACGTGATGCCTGCTAAAGTAGCTCATGCTTTAGGCTTGACCCTAACTTGCACTTATGGATCTTGCTACTCCATGGAAAGTAAGGAAGTGCCTTTGGTTGGAAGGATTAAAGATGCACAAGTGGCTTTTGCTGCTTTACCTGAAAAGAAAGTCTTGGCTACCATCCTAGTAGCAGACATTCCTCCTTCTTATGGAATGTTGCTAAGTAGGAACTTCTGTAAAGATGTGGGTGGAGAGATTCAAATGGATTGGTCACATGCACTCATACCTGTTAATGGACACATGAAGAAGCTGATGCCTGAGAAACAATCAGAGTATATTGTGCAGAAAACAGATGATCCTAAGGCACAAATACTCTATGAAGACATAGGTCATGGTAATTACATGATTCTATCCCCTGATGAAATCCAACCCTCCAAAGTATCACCCAAAGATCCCAATGGTGTTTGGATTTTAGAATTTGATGGAAGTTGTTCCTTGGCTGGTTCTGGAGCTGGTGTCCTGCTAGTGTCACCTGAAGGCTGCCTACACCCTTTTTCATTTAAGTTGCAGTTTGAGAACACTAACAACACCGCAGAGTATGAGGCTCTCATTCTTGGACTGCAAGTGGTGAAAGAACGAGGTGTAAAAAATCTTCTTGCTTGTGGTGATGCAGAGCTGATTGTGAAACAAGTCAGAAGCCTTTTTCAGGTAAAAAATGGGAGGCTGAAGCATTACTGGAATCAGGTTTGGGATTCAATTGAATTCCTTGACACTTTCTCTATTGAAGCAATACCCAGAGAAAAGAACAACAGGGCTGATTCACTGGCTGTCTCAGGGTCATTACTGATTCCCCATCCTGAATTCTCTCAGGATAAGTTCGCTATTGAAATGGTCCACAGGCCTAGTGTTCCTGACAATACTAATAACTGGCAAGTTTTCAACGATGACCATCATTTGCTTTCCTTCCTGGAACTCAAGGGGAATTTCGAACAACTATATTTTGAGGGAAGTGACAACCTGCCTCGTGAGAGTGTGTCCTCTAACCAAGCTGTCACCTAAGGAGAAGAAACAGATCAGGAAGGGTGCATTAAACTCAAAGGAAACAAGATTCCCAAAGGTTTGGTGAGTTTGGAGGAGTTGTTTGACAAACATGACAGATATGTGAAATCTAAAGCTTCTACTGGACCTCAGCAATCAGCTGAGTATGATAAGATTGATATAGGGAGTTCTACTGATCCCAAGCTGGTAAATATTGGGAAATGTTGCACAACCGACGAGAGGAGAAAAGCAATTGATCTTCTAAGGAAGTATAAGGATGTTCTTGCATATTCTTATGAGGATCTAAAAGCCTTCAAGCCAAAAGACATGCAGCACTCTATCCCTCTCAAACCAGGAATCAAGCCTTTCAAGTAGAAACAAAGGCAGTATAATCCCAAAATAGCCGACACTATATTTCAGGAGATTCAGAAATTGTTGAAGGCTAAAATCATATTTCCCATTCACCATTCAACATGGATTGCAAACATTGTGCCTGTTAGGAAGAAGAAGGGTGAGATCCACATCTGTGTTGATTTCAGGAACATGAATCAGGCTTCTCTGAAAGATAACTACCCTTTTCCTATGATGGATCAAATATTGCAAGTAGTAACAGGTTCTGAAATGTTATCTATGCTTGATGGGTTCTTGGGATACAATCAGGTAGAGGTTGATACTGCAGATCAACACAAGACAGCCTTCACCACTCCTTGGGGTACCTTTGCCTACAAGAGAATGCCTTTTGGGCTGATTAATGCTGGTGCCACTTTCCAGAGAGCTATGGATTTGGCTTTTGGAAGCTTGAAAGGGAAATGTATCGTCATATACCTTGATGACCTGACAGTGTTTTCAAAGACAAGAGCAGATCATTTTGATCACCTGGAAACAGTTCTGCAAAGATGCCGAGAGCATGGGATTTCTTTAAATCCTAAAAAATCTGTCTTCTGTGTTACAGAAGGAAAACTATTAGGGCACATCGTCTCCAGGGATGGTATTAAGATTGATTCTGAACGAGTTCAAGCCATCCAGCAAATTCTTCTCCCAACCAGTAAAAAAGGTGTGCATTCCTTTTTCGGTAAGATCAATTTTTTAAGAAGATTCATCCCTGATTTTGCTGAATTAACTTTGAACATCTCTCAGATGATGAAAGGGAAGAAAATGTTTGGTTGGTCTTCTGAAGGAAAGGAATCCTTTGAGGGTATCAAGAAAGCTATTGCTAAAACTCCAGTTTTGGCCTGTCCTGACTTCAGCAAAGATTTCATCATCTATTGCTATGCTACAGATAATACCCTGGCTGCTGTCTTAACCCAAGAAGACTCTGATGGACATGAGCTACCAATTGCCTTCATGAGCTATATCCTAAAGAATCATGAGCTGAAATACACCATGATGGATAAGCATGCTTTTGCAGTAGTCAAAGCTGTCAAGGAGTTTCATTTCTATATCCTCAACTCTCACTCTATGGTGTTGGTTCCAGACACAACTGTCAAGTCAATTCTTACACAGTAAGAATTTGGGTCCAAGAGAGGAAACTGGGTGGCTAAAGTCCAGGAGTATGACATTGATATCAAACCGACCAAGTTGGTTCGTGGAAAAGGTCTTTGTGAGCTCATTGCTGAAGGAGCCAAACATGAGTTGCTGGAGGAGAAAGCTGACATTCCTACTGTTCTATTCCTTAGTTCAGTCGATGAATGGTATTCTAACATTGCCCATTTTCACACCTATGGGGAATGCCCCTCTCATTTAACTGCCAAGGCAAAGAGGACTGTTAAATTGAGATCAACACAATATATACTATGGGAAAATGCCTTGTTCAAGCATGGTTTAGATGGGAGATTTCTGAAGTGTGTGGACAAAGAGCAGCAGAGAAAGTTGCTCTCAGCTTTCCATGATCAGGCATGTGGTCGGCACTATTCATCAACAGTCACAGCTCACAAGATACTCCGAGGAGGATATTACTGGCCTTCCTTGTTCAGAGATGCGTCCAAGTGGGTGGATAAATGTGAAGCTTGTCAGACCTTTGTGGGAAGACCTAAATTGGCGTCTTTACCTCTCAAGCTAGTAGTGATCGAGGAACCATTTCAACAATGGGGTCTAGACTTCATTGGTACATTGAATCCTATTTCTAGTGCTGGTCACACGCATGTGCTAACTGCCACTGATTACTTCACCAAATGGGTGGAAGCTAATTCCAGTCAAGAGCACTACTTCTGAAGTTGTATGCAACTTCATCAAGGAGAACATCTTGGTAAGGTATGGTGTACCTAACAAGATTGTAACATATAATGCTTCGAACTTCTCCTCAACTGAGATAATGGATTTCTGCTACGGGTATGGCATCTCTCTAGCTCATTCTTTAGATTATTATCCCCAGGGGAATGGACAAGCAGAATCCACCAACAAAAATCTGGTGACTATCATAAGGAATTTGGTCAATGAGTCCCAGCGAAACTAGCATAAGAAGCTTTATGATGCTCTTTGGGTGGATAAGGTCACACCCAAAAGAGCCATTGGAATGTCCCCTTTTCAAGTGGTGTATGGAGTAGAAGCTCAATTACCAGTGACAGTGGAACTGCCAACCTTGCACCTGATGAAGGCCATTGAAGATACTAGTTTCAATGATGCTCTGGATAAAAGAATCATGTACCTGCACAAACTGAACGAGGACAGATTGGAGGTTGCTGACAGGATATCTGTTCACCAGCAGAAGGTAAAATCTCTGTTTGACAAGAAAGCTAGGTTCAGAGAGTTCCAAGTTGGAGATACCATGCTGTTATGGGACAAAAGACATGAACCTCGTGGCAGTCATGGAAAATTTGATTCACTGTGGCTCGGACCATTCAAGATAAGAAACTTTGCTGGTAAGAAATCTTTCTATCTTGATTACATGGATGGTTCCCCCTTCCCACTTCCTTATATTGGGCAGTATTTGAAGTTGTTCAAGTCCTAGGTGACTAGGGAGTCCCTTTGTATATTCTGTACAGTGTTTTTGCTTTTCCGCTTTCGGTGTGTTTCCCCTTCCGTTGTTGTGTGCGTTGCCCTCTGTATTGGTTTGTTTTTGACTCCTTTGCCCAATGGATAAGGCACTGGTCTACTTCACCGAGTTTTTCTAAGTTCTTTCCTTGTCTCATTCCGATGAATTTATGCCAAGTCATCCCCAGAAGGAGCCAACTGTTGTCCACTCAAAATTTCCCACTCTGATAAGAGTAAAATTTTCATAAATTTTGAGTTTAAGTGTTTTTCTCTGAAATGCCTAAGTCGTGAAATTGGAAAAATCTATGTTTTGGGTCATTTTGTGTGATTTTCGGGCCTGTCGGAACTTTTTGTCCCATCTGTCCCAAGTACAAAAGTGCATTCTATTACCCGACCGGCCGAAATCCCCGAAGCTCTCCCATTTTCAGGCCCGTCAGAAAGTTTTGTCCCAAGTGTCCCAAAACTTATTTTGCATGTTGTTCCAATTTCGGCCGAATCATCCTTCTCCGCGTACTTCACACTTTCCTGTCCCAAATTTCCCAAAGTTAGAAAGTGCGAGCTTTCCCATTTTCAGCCGATTTGCTCGAACCGCATCCTTCACGCAATTTTGTCCCAACTGCCCCATTTTAAAAAGTGCGAGCTTTCCCAATTTCAGCCGAGCCGGTCAAGTCGCGTACTTCGGAACTTTTTGTCCCGAATGTCCCAAGTCCAAACGGGCCCGCTGTTCCAATTTCGGCCGAAACACCCGAACCGTGTACTCCGCGCATTTTCGTCCCAATCGTTCCAAAAAGCATTTGTGCATCCTCTCCCTGTTTCGCCTGAACCGGCCGAGCCGCATGTTTCGCGCAATTCGCGTCTCACATGTCCTCAGCATGTCCCAAGCGTACCAAGTGTTCATTCACACTTGGTTTTTCTTGCTCACTCCAAGTATGATGCTTTTCAAATTGGTGGTTGTGTATTCAATGCGCATTAAAGTCATTCCTCTCTCCAAACGGCTATATAACGAGCATTCCCCTTTGCATTTTTCGCATTGCTTCCATGCTATCTTTTGCTCGAACCCTTGTAATTTGAAAACCTGCGCAATCCCCCCTCCATTTGCAAATTCCTTCCAGAAGTCTAGGTTGCAGCTCCGAGGCTTATCAATATGAAGATCAAGTTCCAGGGACAGGAGCAAATTTCTCCACCTGAGTCTGCTGTTAGCAATATAGGGGACAGCGAAGCTCGTCATCTCGACTTCGGTGATTTTTGGGCAAGAATGACAGATGTAAACCCTACACCAATGGTACAGATGATTAATGATAGTGGTTTAGCTTTTGCCAGAGGATTCCCAATCTCAGTACAGTGTGCTGATACAGTGCTTTCATGTGGAGCTCACTTCGACCCCGCTTTGAGTGAATTGACAAATGTACATGGGGAACTCATTGCCAAGCTAGACGCTACTGCCATTGGCGCTGCTCTGAGGATTCCGGAGATGGACAATGCTATAGTCGTCTCCCGGGATCAAGCACAGGCTATGTTCGACCAAGACAGTGACAACATATGCTATAGTCGTCTCCCGTGGATCAAGCACATGCTATGTTTGAAGAACCCTAGGGATAATTTTAGTGGCGAATATCTCGCCTAATATGGCGAATATTCCATTTTCCGAGCAGATTTCAATGAAGAACTGTCAGAATTTTTAATGGCACTGGCTCGTGTTACCTGGGTTCGCCCTGCACCAATTACACTTTAATTTTTTTTAGGGGTCGGCTTCGCCTACCCCTTGATCAAATATCCCCTATGAGGGAACACTATATTATTCGCCAGGGCAGAGATCACTTCTACTATCACATTTTTCAACAATATGATATATCCAAAAAAAAAAACATAGTTATAGACGCGCGACAAAGTACAAACGTAAGTTTTTCTATGATGCGCGAATACATATTTGAGGGTATAAATTAAGCATAGCAACCTATCCAGGCTAGTAGTTTGGTTTGACCATAGTAGATGCATGACAAAGATGATCCAGTTGTATGGTCCTATTGCCTCATGGAGTTAAATTTTAGATGAGCAAGCAAGAGGGCAGAGGTTGATATTCAGAAGGGTCGAATGATGCTTTCACCATGTACGCGCGTCATTAAGGCTCGAAGGTGACACTAAGAAGGTCTTCACGTCATCTGAAGGCCAGTGACGCGCTGATATCAAAGTATGATAGCCTTTTCATTCTTATTCGTCATCTAAGGCCTTCTATTCCTGGGTATCAGGCTTGCCTGGCTAGTGATGCAAGCACGTCACTAAGGTCTAAAGGAACCACATAAAAGTGACAGCAAATATCATATCGCGCGTCAAAAATGTGACGCTTTGTGTCCCACTAATTGGATATGTTGACGCGCGTCTGGGAATAGGTTGCTTCTATCCATGATCGATTCACTAAGGCCTATTACGCGCGACAGATGAGGTTTCTACAACAGATATTGGACGGAAATACCAGACGCACGACAAAGAATGTTTGATTGATGCGCGATCACCGATTTTTTGAGAGAAATGAAAGAGGTCAGGCTGCAGACTGCGCGACGAAGATCCTTTGTTGTCGCGCGTCAAGTACTACTGTGCAAACGCGAAGTCAATACACAATTAGTGTCGCAATGCGTTAATAGACCTTAAGACGCGCGTCAATAACCTATTGACGCGCGTAACTGGTCTTTTGACCCAGCGAAACTATAGATTCCTTTCATTGAAGGTGGTTAAGTTCATTTACTAATAGCGAATTAACACAAAAGACATGCAAAATATCAATTAAATGTGTTAAACTGTCACAGTGCTTGATAATCAGGCTGGTTTTCTAGTAATTTTTTCATAGGAACCGATGCCGGTTACTGATTCGCCGATCCGGTCATGATAACCGATACTTGGGTTCTTTGTAATGGCTGGAACTATTCGCCAGGGTATTAGGCTCCACCTCCGATGATTAGGAGGTCTCTTAAGAATGAACCCTGTTTCGATGCAATGGCACGTTGGGTAGTGGATTAGAGACGCGAGTTTAAGGAGTCTGAGATTAGAAGAACTCCTAAGAAAGGTGCTTATCGTTGTAAGGACATGCAAATGTTGACTTCTGAGCTGATTTTGACGAAGAACTGCTCAATTTGATCTCCTTGGATAAACACTCACATCTGGTTTCAGAGTTACTCGTTTCAGCTCTGTCAAATGAAGCCTCTCTATTTCTGGATTCCCGCTCACCATGCATGCTCTCATCAGGTAGACACAAAATGGGTTATCATACTGGGCACGAGATCTCAGCAATGAAATTGACGGAGCCTTGTATCTATGTTTGGGGATCCATCATTGTAGATCAAAGAAATTCTATATGACTTGCATAACCTAGATGTGGACCCTTGAGTAGGATCCCAGGCACTGGTTTGGTTTCACACTTCTTGCAGTAGATGCTACTCGTTTAGTAGGAATATTTCATTTGCTTCCCTATTTTTATTCCCGAGAGATCAGTTCACTCTTGGAAATGGCTAGCAGGTCCGCTTTGGGTGCGAGTAAGGAGTCATTAGTTATGGATGCTGAGTTAGACCATAATATATGGGTCTATATGTATTGCTTAGTTTAGGTGATATTGCTTTAGGGGTTTCATGATGAATCCATGAAACAGAGTGATGGCGGGTATGGAGATGTATTTATCCAATTACAAGGTAAAATAAATAATTGTGTATTATTTAGGCTAGTGCTGGTTATGGTTGCAAATCATCTACGGGTTCACAAGGGGTCTGTAATGATACGAATGGTGTCTACACTTTGATAGAAATATGCAGGCAACTAGACAAGTTGCACAGAACTTGCAGAGACAAGAAGATTTCTGGTTTGCACTTTCCCATCTCTCTGGGAAATCTACACATGCAAAACAGCTCTGGATGCTCAGAACATAGAAAGAGCCCTGGTCCCTATCACTGTTCATGGATTCTTCAAGCCAAGAACCTGTTTTGACTTGAAGAAGTTCATTGAACAGAACATCAAGATAGTCTATCATCATAGGGCAGATACAGAAGACTACTGGGCTGACTGTGTAGATGATTTTGAAGCCAGAAGAAGGCATTGTGGCAGGTTCTCCCTGCAATTGATCCAAGAACTCAAGCTCTGTACCAAGTTCCTGAAGGTCTCCAGGATGACAATTCTGATCTATACTCTTATGAGTATGAAAATGTGATTAAGCACACCCCTCATGGAAAATTGGACCTGGATTGGAACAGGAAAGAGAGAGATGATCTGGCTGAGATTCTTGCTCCAGTCTTAATCAGGACTAGGGTCTGGTTCAGTAAGAAGATCCCTGAGAATTCAAGAGGCACTCAGGAGAATCTAGCTCCAAGGGTGATTTGACACCCATAAGAGAGGCATCAGTTCCAGAGTCTGGAACACCAGTGAAAACCCCTCTTGCCTCAATAGCTCAGGGACCTGTAGAATCTACTCCTTCTCCATCTACCCAGGTATCAGGAAGAAACTCAAAGAGGTAAAGAAGGAACCTGCAGAGAATGATCCTCCAAGAAAATAGGTAGAGTTGCCTATAGGGCCAGAGAACATCATTGTTCTCAGTGAAAGTGAAGAAAGTGAGATGCCCATTTGGCTGCAAATGTTCCTGAAGACCCAGCAGATAAGGACAAAGAAGTCTCAGAGCACTAAACTTCCGGGTGAATATTGATTCTTCTACTGCCATTTCCTCCAGTGCTCTACTCACGTCTCAGCTTGAAGTCAACAGCTGCGCAGACCCTGAGTGTCATGAGCTCCTTGTCTCTTGCTCCCCTTGCCCCTCCTGCAGATTCTTCTTCCTCTTTTGCTTGAAAGGTGCAACCTCTGGTTGACAAAAGGAAGAGGAAATCCTCCTCTCAAAGCTTGGGACCAAATTTTGATGTACTGTAGCAGCCTTGTTGGGCACCACTCCTTCTCGTGCTAAGAAAGCCAGAACCACCTCCAGAATTGTGTCTATGCCCAAGGTCAGCAATTCTTGGAGATTGCTAAGCCTACAGTAGACAAATCAGAATCAGACTTGCTGACATCTGACTTAGAGCTTGTCAAGAATCCCTATGGGAGAGTCTACTCCTGAAGGTGAAATTCACAACCTCCAGGAAACAGTCTCAAGAGTAATTGGAAGGGTAGAGAAAGGGCAGCAGACTATTGAACTCAGTTGGAAGAGCAAGCCCAATTCTCATAAGTTTCATCAAGTCTCTTTTGGTCTAAGGAAAAAGTCTTGGACCCTACCCCCTTGACTACTCTACCACCTCCTGTGATTCTAAGCCAAGATGAAGTGCAAAGTATTAAAGATATGCACAAGTATTCTGTCTATGGCAGAGCTATTGAAGCCATGGTTCGATGACATGCTTGTTGTTGGGCTAAACTTCATCGATGAAGCTTTTAAACTACATGGAAAGGTAGAAAATTTGCAACAGAAGCTATCCTCTGCTATTGGGGTTATGGATAGGATAAAGAGCTTAAACTCTGGAGCAGTTGCATTGTAGACCTTCGCCTCATGGGACAGACAGATGAGAACGTCTTACTGGAAGAATAAAATATTTTCGATGATGCCAAAGACAATCTATCAAAATCCTGGGTCTACAGCGTAGAGTGGAAAATCAAAGTCCTGGAGGAAGCTGTGGGAGAAATGAAGAACAGCTGGCAGAAGGGAGAAGCTTTCAAGACACTGGCAGCTGCTGCTTTCAAAGATATACATTGTCATCTTCAAGATGAAAAATTCATGGTGTATTCCTTGTCCTTGCAAGAAATCAAAGCTCAGTTCAGAGCTTTTGTCAAAGATCATCTATTCAAGGAAAGCTCCATCTCTAAGGAAAAGATGAAGGAAATTTTTTCTCTTCAGTCTGCCATTGAAGAAGCAAACAAAGATTATCATACTCACGTCGAGTTTGATAAAGAGATGGAGAAATGTCTGGGATTTTGGACTCAGTCTGCAGCCAACACGTCAGTCCCTCGTGGCAGAGATATAGCTGAGTCATTGAAGAAATTCAGGTAGTGGATTCTGAAGACAGTGGGTCCCTCCCAGTAACTGGCCACCTGTCTCCTTCAATCCTTTCTTTTCTCTTCTTCCCTTTCTTTTCGTATTCTTTGTAATTAGTTAAGGTATTGCAACTGGCGGTCCTTAACTATTCTTTAGTTAAAAGAAATGGTTACGAAGAGTAACTGACTTGTAAGCTATATAATGGCCTTTCCACGCCATTTTGAAGGGGAGGAAGAACTTGGAATATTTGCTGAAAGTGTAAATAGATCTTAAAGAAATCAATACAAAAGGGCTTTTCATTCTTTGCTCTATCTAATTCTTGTTATCTCTGTGTTTTCCTTTAATATTGTGGAGATCATTTTGTTCCTAACTCGTTAGTCTCTCTGATTGCATACTGTTCAGTTTTGCAAATACAGTGATCTTGTACAACCAAGAAGGAACTTTGTGTCCTTGATTAATAAATCTGAAGAAGGTTATTTATGGAACTTTGTGTCTTTAAATTTAATCCCATTCAGCCCTCGCAAATGATCTTGTCTTGAATTCTTTGAAGCTTCGCATACACGAGGAATTATTCTGCTATCTATAATTCTTAATGTTGCTATTCTGCTCATCTTCTTATTCCCTTTCCTCAGTCCTTGTGTAATTGATGATCCTTGTGGAAAACACTTTCGTAAAATCCAAGTTTGACCATAAAACAATATTCTGTACATTTGTAAGTTGCCATAACTAGCTAAGTCTTACCCAAACCCTAAAAATCAATGCCTACACTCCCTCTAACCACCTTCCCACATATTTACAAGAAGCTTCTAGTCTAATCAATAGGTCAACGACACGAGATCCTAGAAAATCAAGGGATCTACCTAGTTTAGTAAACCTAGGAAATCCCGCCTTGACCGACGCCGATTATCCTTAACCGCCACTGGTTAAGCTGGAACCACCGTCGGTCACCTTTTAATCCCCAAAACAACCTCATTTTTGAGGTTGGAAAAATGGTTGGCAGATTGCTGAGAGATAACACATCTTTTGAGAAGAAGTTTCTGTGAGAACACACATGCAAGGAAGGAGATCAAGCATTTTCTCTTGCACAGACATCTAACATCCATCCAACACTCACTCCAACACATATTTGATCCAACCAAGCAAAAAGGAATGCACATACAGCTCATGTAGGAGATTTCCAATGTTTGGTGATCCTCAACAACATTCAACATCTTACCAACACCTTCCTTCATCACTCACAGGTGCCCATAACTAGATTTCAAGTAAGTAGAACAGTTTACTCCTCTGATTCATTCATTTAATTATTGTATCTTCATCCTTTGTTCTCCTATCCACCCATTGAACTCCTTTAATACTCACCCCTACATATCCCCATTAAAACCTCACCAAATCCCATCCAAAAAACTTAATACCTCATTTTGACTAGCCTAGTCCTTTGTGCAATCATAAGGGAGATCTAAAGCTCATTATGTGGCAATCCTAGTTTTCCACAGTAACCAACACCGGTTCTCCCCAACTAGCATCGGTCACCCTTAACCAGAATCAGTCTCTATATTTACCAATACAACATAGAATAATAACTTTCCCACCTATTCTCACATCACCCTTAATCACCTGTGACCTGCCTAAGACCTCTGTCAGACATGCAGAGACCTAGAACCCATTACTTGCTCTTCAGATCTTATTTTAACTTATCCTGTTAGATTAGATCTTTCTTATCATGTTCTGAATGAGATACCTAAATCATTTTAAGTACAATAGGATTTACTTCATTAGCAACATTAAATTGTTTTAAGTAGTGGACTGATAGCTGTCTAGGAAGTATCACACTTCTTGGATCTAGCACACGCTAGGCAATTCACTACACATATTGTTTAACTTTTATTTGGTGGTCTTATGTTCCATTTTAGGTAGTTCCTCCTAGCCAAAAGGAAGCTCTCGCAATTATTTGTGGATCAAGGAGTCAACACGCACACAATAACCTATTAACCATCATTTCAACAGGTATTCCTCCTACGCCCATTACCCTATCTGTTTCGTCAATATTCAAAGAAATGTTTAAGAATCAGGTGAAACATTTTAGCACGCCTGGTGGGACCTATTTGGGGTTCCTTACACTTTTATTCATTCCTAGGAAAAATTTTGTATTTGTTTCCCTTCTAAAAAGCATACACATTAATTTTCTTCCTTGGTAACCCTCTTTTTCTTTCTATTTTCTTTAAAATAAACCTTTCTTTTGGTGTACTTAAAAAGAATCATTTCTTTTTGTTTTCTACATTTTAGTGAAAGAGCATCCCTCTTCCTCTTCATCTATTTGTGTCATCAAACTTCATATTTCTATTTGGGATTAAAATCAATGCATTTCATTCTAATTTATTGCATTAGCTCACATTAATTGAGGGTAACTTATACACTGGAACTCATTCCTAGCTGATGGTTAATAAATGAAACGTAGAAAGCACATCCCTCTCTCTCTCTCTAAGTCTTTCCAAATTGCAAAAATTCAAAACAAATACATATTCTTAAACAACATCTTTCCTAGGAATGCCTATCAATGATTGCATTGATATTAGGATTGGTAGGTACTCCCCATCTCGCTACTATGTTGAGTCATACTTCAGATCGAAACCCGCCCCCGCCATAACATACCTAAAACCTCACCTTTTAGATCTCCTTATTTTTAGGAAGCCATCCTCACCAAAAAAATATATTCTACAGTTCATGAGTCAGTCCTTAAATAACATAAGCTAAACAAACATAATAGAAAATGCACTCTTAGGATCACATTTTTCTTAGTGTTTCTGCTTGGCTTGCATTTTTGAGGTGAGAAGTCATGTTATTCATTCTTCTTGTTTCTCATTACACGCTCCTCATCATAGTTGGGGTATTCCGGCTTCTTCTGAGTGTGCCTAGACCACATTCTAATCATTCTCAGAATTCTAGGTTTGATTCCACATCAAATTTTAAATCACAACCACTTTTCTTTCATCACTATTTCAATTTCATAGTGACCAGTGTTGGTCTAGCGACCATCGTCGGTTACCCCCTCACTATCGTCGGTTATACCCAACCGATGTCGGTTCACTGTCAATTTGGTTAACCTACCAAAAAGAAAAATTATTCACCTTCTTCAACTATTTAGAGTCCTTGTCTTTACTAACATTCCCATTGACCTTGTAAATCTCGTCAGTATTCATCATACCTGCCAAATTTGGCCTTATACCTTATTTTTGACCAACTGTCCATTTCCCAAAGTGACCAGTAGCGGTTACCCATAACTGGTGTCGGTTTACCCTGACTGGCATCAGTTATCATGTGCCACTTTCCAACTAACATTTGGTACCTAATCCATTTATTACTGCTTATTCTTCCTATTCCTGTTGTATTTCTATGTCATTTACAGAAAGGCAGCCCAACCTGATCAGTACCTGTTCACATGGTACTGACGCCTCGGCAAGCTAGCACCCTCATCTTCCACACCATTTGTCAACCGTTCCCACCTAGCCCTTCACCACCTTCCATTTTATCACCCACCATAGATCCTATCTAACCTATCACTGTTGCTACAAGAGATGAGGAGTTCTCACGAATCCTTGACCAAAACCCTACCGCCTTGTATTTTTACCTTTCCCACTCATCCACTCGAGATGCCTCAGGTCAATTGATATACGACATACCCGTATCTATCCCCCCAACCCTCACTTCCACTCCTGTGTCAGCCCCATATGGCTTCGTGTTACCCGCATTTACTTTACCTTTAGTCATTTCATAGCTAGGTCCCATACCCGCTATGACTACAACATCTACTACATCTGTTGCACCCGTCACATCCACCATACCTTTGATAACCACTAAAAACACAACCTCATCTGCCCCTATTGTCTCGTATATAACCATGGCTACACAACCACCTCCCGTGTCGATGACCCCCACCCACTTTCAAAATGTGGTCCTTTCTATTCACCAATCGTTAGTCCCAATTGCCACTAGGTTCACCACAACCCTTCCACCTCCATATATGTACTATCAACAACCTCCTGTTTCATCTGTTATTCATTCTGGGTAAGTACCTCTTATTTCACTACCTCCTCAATCTACCCACATAGTAGCAACATATACTAGAATGCCACCCTTTTCACATGCCCAACACCAACCCTCTTACGCTACAGGAGGCACCCAACCATCGCAACCCACCAATGACCTAATAAAATTAATGATGGAAAAGATGCAGACATTAATGGCATCAGTTTCTAGCTCCTGCAACACCCTCACCTATGATGAAATTTGCAACGAGCCTATCCACCCATCCATTCCTATTTTCCCATACCCCATGCATTGGAAATTGCCTAAATTCAACATTTCAATAGCAAAGAAGACCCGCAAAATCATTTTTGGTCCTTCAAACATGGGTTCTACCTAATTTCCCATGATGACGCTTTGCTCTTAAGGACCTTTCCCATGTCTCTAACTGGACTTGCGTTAGATTGGTATAGTGGGTTACCTAGACACTCTATATTTTCATTTAATCAGGTAGCCCAAGCCTTCTTGGATCACTTCTCCATCAATAGTGTCAAGAAGGTTACCATGACTAACCTATACTCCATGCAACAGTATGATGATGAATCTATCACAGATTTTTTAGCTCATTGGCGTAGCCTAATCAATCAACTCACCTTCTAATGACCACAAACCAAACTCATCGATCTCTTCATGTGGGCTTGTGCTAGACACATCTCACCAACCCTGTAGGTTCAGACTTTCTGAACATTTGATGAAGCATTCACCATGGCATGAAAGTTAGAGATTTGGTCCATTAAAGAGAAGAAAATCCAATTAAACAATAAGAATTCATCATTCAAGTCGAATGATACCTCTTCTTCTTCCAAACCATAGAGCAATTATTCAAAATCTAAGGGCACCACTAACATAGTGGTACTCAAATCCATTTTGGCTCATCCGTCAAATCAAGTTACCCCTACGTCTAATCTCTCACTCATCCAGAATTTTCAATTTAGACAAGAACAACGGAAACACACCCCAATTGGGGAGCCTTACTCTTCTATCTTAGAAAAGCTCATCAAAGCTGGGGCCATCACCCTTCTGCCTATAAAACCACACACTAGTTTTGACCCTTCTCACCCCATGTCCGCATGGTATATTGAACATGACTTCTGTAACTATCATCGAGTAAAGGGTCATAGTCACGACAATTACATCACTTTCAAAAATATTGTCCAAGAAATTCTCGAGAAAGGTGAGTTAACCATGGATAATCCTAATGCACCTTCCAATCAAAACCTACATATGTTGTGTAGCTTATATTGGTAAACGACGCTGACAAAAATAAGATGTGGTTGCCCCATGTGTGGGTGAAGGTACTCCCCCTCAAACCAGGAACTGACGAGGCAAAAGGTAAAATGAGTGAGTGATTTGATAAAAAGTAAATGTGAGAAAGGGAAAGATGGGGAATGGAAGAAAAAAGGAAAAATATCTACTTGGGCAATCTAGGTAATGGGTTAGGGTCAAAGGTAGTAACAGTCAAATGCAGGCACACATATAAACTTCAGCATGCTACCGAGTTGAAGAGCAGGAAAACTGTACATCATCTAAGGTCGATAGGTTTATCCAAACAAGGTTGAGGTTATTCTGGTATCTAAGGTATAGGATATGGTTAGGAAACATGACGTAGTTTAGGTGCAGGAATGTTTAGTTATGTTCTAGTACACCAAAGGTAGGGTCAAGATAAATGGTCACAACAAGAGGCAAGGTAAGGTCATTAGGTCAATCAACACAGGTAATAGTGCTGCAAAGTATAGCAAACACATGAGGTCAAAGGTCACTAGCGATGGTCCAGGTCCAAATATCTAGGTCACGGCATGGGTAAGGCTGAGGTATGGGTAAAATAACCAGTCCCCAAATGAGGACAAGGTTAGGCAGTAAATGATGAGGTCAGGGGGGTGAGGTCAATGGTTTGGGTAAAGGTTGGGTGTGGAAGAAAGAGTGATGGGAAGGGTAATAGGGTAAAATTTAGGGCAAGGTGCAAGAAAGGGTGACTAATACCAGTCAAAGGTAATCGATGCCGGTAGAGTGGAACTGATCATGGTAAGGTAGGGCACGTGACCAGTGCTGGTGAAGGTAAAATCGACATCGGTTAGGTTGGGGTTGTTATAAAAACAAAAAAGCCATGTTTTTTGTTATTCATTTGTCATTTAGCGAATTGAGAAAATGATGAAGGAGAGAGAGAAAAAAAGGAAAAGTAACCAAATGGAATGCAGTGGTGAGTTGGTGATTTGAGAAGTGGGTGATTGGTTGTTGAGAGGTGGGTCCACATGATCGGTGGGCGTGATTCGATTGGTTAGAGACGCAGGTAGATATTTTGTGATGGCAGAGGCCAGAGAGGGATCGGGTGGGCCACCAGTGTAGTTGCCAGATGTGCCACCATGATGACGGAAACATGATGAGGTAAGCATCCAACTCTTATTGTATTTTTTTAGATAGATTAGGTGATTTGCAAATTGAGTTTTTGTTTTTTTATTGTGGGTGAGGGAAAAATAAAATTGGGAAGATGGGAGGGTAAATTAGGTCAAATAGGATGGGGGAGAGAGATAAGTGGGAGAAGAGGGGAAGGAATGAGGTGTAGTGGGGAGGCGTAGGTCATTTTTAGTGGGAGAAGTGTCAGGGGAGGAAGTTTTTGAGAAGGGAAGGTTTGGGGATCACGGGTTTTTGCTGCGAAAGTGACCTGCATCAGTCAGGTTGAACTAGCATCAATATTATTGAACCAATATTGGTCATGAAACAGGTGATCGATGTCGGTTGAGGGGTGACCGGGGTCGGTTAGAGAGAACTGGCACCGGTTGGGTTTTGGAGAGTAATGGGCCAAAAGTGCCATAGGTTGGGTGGTTGAGATGGGCAGAGGTAAAATAGGGTGCAGAAAAATGATAGTGGGTGAGTATGGGTATGAGAAATGTAGATTAATTTTTTTTTTATTGGATGTATGGGAGAGATCAGTTATGAATGCAGGACAAGGTTCCACCCCTACTCGTGATAGTTCACGGCATAGCGACCCCTGAGGAGTTGTAGCATGTGGAGGTGGTGGGTCTGACTGGGTTCTGACGCTATCGACATGCAGTCTGACATCTTAGTCTAATGGTCATGCTCATTGATAGATGGGATTCCGTGACCAACATGTTCCACCTACCAATGGGTGAGATCACTATAACCTTGGAGGACATGTTCAAGATTATGTGGCTACCCATATTGGGTACACAAGTCTATTCAATCTCCTCCAAGGCCTTGGAGGAGTTGATGTTGATGGTGTTTAGAGAGGGGATGGCCGAGATGACATTCCATAGTGCCATCATGTGCTATGGAGAGATGTACCTAGCCCGTTTGGAGGAGACAAGGCTAGGAGTTCTATTGATGGAGGCAGTGTGTTGCTTTGCACTACCGGATATAGAGGGAGGTAGATTTCCCTCATTGATGGGGCTACTACACAATATGATGATACATAAGACATGCTTTGCCTGGGTGCCAGCATTCCTAGTGCAGTTATACAGGGAGTTATGGGCATATGGGCGGTTGCGCAAGTTCAGCCTGTGTTGTACTTTTTACTTCATTGTTGGCCTTATGAGCACATAGTTTGTGTGTGGCTAGTAAGGATGCCCCAAGCAGATGCATTTCCACCGAGATTGGTGCGAGTGGGGTATAGGTGATGGGTGCCTACTATTGGAGAGCAGAGATTAGACAGGCCCACACATGATGTGTCCTATTTTCGGCATTTATTGGAGGGGTTGTCTGGAGTGGACATCATATGGAGGCCGTATGTGGACTTCCTATCATATATGCATATGCATGATGAGCTAGCTGAGCTCCAGCTATTGAGATGGATACAAGGCTGGGGAGCACGAGATGATCCCAGTTGATAGAGTTAGGTGATATTTTGGGATGCTACAAGACATACCTCCACCTTTCCCATAACATAGGAGAGATGATGTGGAAAGGCCCTTACCTCTACCACAGCCGACAGTGCCCATAGGGCAGGAGGAGTAGACAGTGGACTAGCGGATTGATGATGCAGGGATCAAAAATAGATATAGACAATGGAGGGTGGCTCATTTACAAGTAGTACTACCCAGACCGGGGCAATCAGATCTAGCCACCATTATGGTACATAGGGACACCATATAGGGGCAGGTGGCAACTCTGATTACCTAGTTGGGTATGGTGCAGACATAAATTGCAAGCTCAGAGGCGGAGGTAGTGGAGTTACATGCTTAGGTGGCCAGTCTTTAGGCCCAGATGGTCGGGGTGAGGATAGAGATGGAGATGGGGATGATGGTTGGGTGGCTGCCTTATAGGCACAGGTGATAGGGTTGCAGGGCCATTTGGCAATAGTTCAGGCATAGATTGGGGCCTTACAGGCCCAAATATAGGCATAGGAGCAGAGGGCACCACCATAGGCACTGGGACAGGGTCCCAGTTTATAGGCAGGGGCAGGACAAGGTCCCACAGGATAGGTACAGGGGCCAAGGCCTATGGGGCCACCACATATCGTGCCTATATCCAGGTTACGTGATGCCCTAGGTGAGGCCAGATACTACTAGGATTAGTTAATGGTGGTCGGGATAGAATTTCTATCTTATGGAGAGTACCGTGCACAACAGGTCTCGAGTGAGAGGACTAGATCTCGCAGTCATAGTGTAGAGAGCACAAGGGGCCATCGAGCTCTGAGGCCAGATCATGGAGAGGTCACCAGCTCATAGAGACTAGTTCTAGGTGAGGCACCAACAGGGATCTAACCACCACCCATGATGGGTGGGGAGATGTTAGTAGGTCACCAGACTAGGGCCGAGGAGGAAAAGGGTACATGCGACACATATATGGAGGATGTGCATTGAGATGCCTGATATATGGCACCTTATTTTGATATATTGTAGTCATTTTTTGATATATACTAGCCTATGTGCTGAAGAGAGTGAGGATGCATGAGAGTTTTTTTATATTTTGTGCATATACTGGCATGTGTGCCAACGAGATTTTATATTATTTATTATTTTATTGTATATGAGACCGGCCTGTGTACCGAGAGATTGTCATATTTTTTATCACATACTGGCCTGCACGTTGAAGAAATTTTGTATTATTTAATTATTTTATTGTATATGAGACCAGCTTACGTGCCAATGACATTTTGTATTGAGTATCGGCCTGCATGCCGACGATGTGTTTGAGATAGACATGATGGGATATCCATGTATATTGTATTGAGACACACATATTTATTTATATGATGAGATGGATGAGATTCTTTATTTTGTTGATGTTTTATGAGACTTTTAATTTTTTGTTGTGATATGGACGGAAATTAGGTGAGTTAGGCATAATGGAGTCAGGTTTGGTTAGGCATGGCTTGAGTCAGATCGGTTTAGGCATGGATCGAGTCAAGTTGGTTTAGGCATGGATCGAGTCAGGTCTTAGGCATGGATCAAGTTAGGTCTTAGGCATGGAGTGAGTCAGGTTGGTTTAGGCATGGATTGAGTTAGGTTGGTTTAGGCATGGTTGAGTCAGGGTTGTGGTCTAAGCGTGATTGATTTTAAATTGGTTAATGTTATGATTCATTAATTTATATAATGAATGATAATATGGGCTATTTTAAATTTTCTTTATAATATATGGATGATGAGGGTAGTCATAATAAATGTATGTTGTGGTGATGATAAAAATGTTAAGCAACTTGTTATTTGTGTGGTTTAATTTCCAAGTTTTAGATATAAAAAGGAAACTAAGTAGGGTAGAATGTAATTTGAGGGAAATGAAAGATGAATTGGTTAGGGTAAAGAGTGGCCAAGCTAATCTCCAAGGTCCCCATGACCTCAGAGTGCTACCTACATAGTCCTGGTGAAAAGGGACCACCAACCCAATGTAGTTCTACCATGAGCTAGGGAAGAATATAAGGATGTAGGAAAATGAGTTGGTAAGTTTTAGGCATGATTTGGGTTTAGGTCTGTTAGCTATGGGTGGGTTATAGGAAAATTGGTATAGGTGATATTGGTTGTGGAAAAATAAGAAATATTAACAAAAAAAGTAAGCGTCGAGGAGAAAATACTATTATAAGTTAATCAAGATGTAAATAAATATAGTTAAAAAAATAAGGGGTAATAAAGCCACCTGATTGGTTAGGATCAGACTAAGTAGGTCATACCTTTGAGAAGGTGATGAACGTTACTCCCTAAAGACATTGGATAATTAATTGTTCTAAAGTTGATAGAGTAGTCACACGATCACCAAATGTCTTGGCTTCCAAGAGGTCCTTTGAGGCAGTAGGAAAATGGGGGTGTAAATGGTGAGAGGGGTGAAAGGTAGATAATTTTATATGATATGAGGTGGCTTGTTCTTTGGGCAAAATATCTCGAGGTCACAATGGGCAATTCCATGAATAATTTTTTTTTAGTTGTTGACTTGCATTTGAGATAGATTGGTTGATGTGGGAATTCTATATGAGATGATGAAATGAACTCCTTGAGGTCTTCATGAAGCTGAGTCGATGCAGGAAGCTTCAAATCTATCTCATTTTTTTTGAAAGGGTTTTACATAGCTATCCTTCAAGGGAGCAATATATTTATAGTAGCAATTCCAGAGAGGAAGATATCCTTTTGAGGGAGTCATCTTTTTATTAGAAGTTTTACTCAAGGATTTCAGTCCCATGTGAGGGCATTTGAAGTCATGGACAAGACCAAGGTGAAGAATAGGATTATTATTCAGAAAGCAAGGTGAAACGTCCATGGGATCTCATCTATAGGTAGATGAAAAGTATCCATGAGAATCATACTATGCACATCGCCGTGGTATACATATTCAAGAGAAGATAACAGAGTGATGGGTGCTCATGTGATTCTTATTTAATTTTTGGTGAGGTGTATGAAGCTGGATAACACTCAAGGGACGAGCCTGGAAGGAGGAAAAAATTGATGTAGGACTAAAATTCAATAATAGAATGGTCGAATATGTAAGGTGTTAAGGGGCTCAAGTTCAGGTTTACCATCAAGGGAAGATAAACGATAAGCCCATGATCCATAAGTATGGGTCATCGATGTATGGTCCAAGCCAATTAGGAGAAAATTTGCCCCGTTTTCTTTTTTATACTTTAGTTACATGTTGATTTTATTTCAAGACAAGGGCATCAACTTAGAAGGTTCATTCATGGATACACGTTTGTTGTAGGCACGTTTGATACATTTTTGGTAAACTTGAAGGTGATCAAGAGTGTTAAGACGATGTTCGTTTAATAACTCAAGCTGTATGCTAAATGGTCTTGATGAAAGTCATCATCATTGACCATGTCATGGAGAGAAATGTAGAGTGAGGGAATCTGGACTTTGAGTAGGTAGAATAGCTTCGATATCATAGAACCAGAGAAAATGGTATGCCAGCAGTGGAAGTACGGGTACTAGTATGGTATGCCCATAGGGCAAAAGGAACGTGTATATGTCAGTCACTTTCTAGTATCATTAACCACTTTCATGAGAATTTTGTTTGAGGGTTTTATTATTGGGTTCGGCTTGGCCGTTGATTTGTGGGTAATAACATAACGAGAAACTTATTTGAATGCCGAAGGCGTCACAAATTTTTTGTAATGTTTTGTTTTTGTAATTGTTTTCCATTATCAGTGATGAGATGATGAGGAACACCAAAGAGACAAATTATGTGATGATTAATGAACTCACATATTTTCTCAACTTTCGTGGAGATGAGTAGTATGGCCTCAACCAATTTTGTGTATTATTCAGTAGCGGTGATGATCCATTGATGTTGTTGGGAAGAATGGGGGTTAATCTCTCTGAAAATATCCAGACCCCATTGAGAGAAGGGCTAAAGGTCACAGGAGACTTGTAAGGCAATGATTGGGTGTATGATGAAGGTTAGCATGTTGTTGAAATTTTACACAACGTTTGACATAATTACAACAATCATGGTTGAGGGTTGGCTAGTAATAGCCAAGGCGAATAATACGTTTAGCCATAGTCAAGGCCAATAAAGTGACCTCCACATATGCGATCATGAAATTCCTTAATTATATAAGGAATTTAAGAACTCCCAATGCATCGTAAGATAATATCATCAAATCCAGGATTAAAGAGAAGGGCCCCCCATAATGATGTAATGAGAGACCTTTTTAAGGAAGGTGCATTTTCCATTACGGGTAATATTAGGAGGTAAGATAGAGAGAGAAAGATAGTTAGAGTATTGTTTATACCAAAGGTCACTCAGATCAGGGGCAACAGTTCTAATAGAGTAGAATTCACAAGGTAAATAACAAGGATGATTGGATTCATTTTATGGTGACAAAGATTTTAGAATTGGCAGGCGAAGTAGGTATTTTAGAATCCATGTAGGCCATAGTATTTACAATTTTTTTAGTCAAATGAGGGACAGTTTGAAGGGCATAATGGTCAAAGGTGGTTAAAAGTATGTCTACATGATATTTATACTTTTTAATTATCTCATTACGAACATTAGTATATACTATGGACTTTGTTTATGATCAATTTGGGAATCACCAAAGATGTTGATTCATTTGACATCTAGGGCGTAGGTGGCTTGAAGACCTAATACGAGAGCTTCATATTCGGACAATATTGTTTGTACATTAAAAATCTAGTTTGAGAGACTAAAGACACGTGTTCACCATTAAGTGGAATGAGGATAATACCAGCCCCACCCCCAAGCTGACACTTGGAACCATCAAAGAAGAGTGTCATTTGGTAGGTGGGTTTTTCCAAGGAAAGGGTAGTAATTGACTCATTTGGAAATTTAATATCAGAAGGTTTGATACCTAGAAATAGGTGCATCAGCCAATTGTTCAACAATATATTGGCCCTTGATGGAATTTTTATGAATGAATACGAGGTCACGATCATCTAAAAGCATAAGACAAACTGTGGCACGTTGATTTTGGTAAGGTTTAGCATACATTAAGTGTAAAGGGTCGGTGCTAGTCAACACATAGGTGTTGTGGTTGAGTAGGTAATGACAGAGGTTTGTGGCAACGAAAACTAAGGCTAAGACAAATATTTTTAGGGATGGGTGTATTGGGTTTCATAGTCCAAAAGAGTATGAACTTATGTAATAAACCACCTACTCCCTGTGTTGTTCATCACGATGAGTGAGAATGGATCCCAAGGAGTGACCAGTAGCTGATATGTATATGTAGACAATTTTGACCGTATTTAGGTGGAATGAGTACGAGTGGTTAGAGAAGGTATTGTTTTAAGACCTCAAAAGATTTATGGCAGTCATAATCCTATTTAAAAGAGACATCCTTCTTGAGCAGATGATGAAGTGGTTGACATTGATCAAATAATTGTGAAATAAAACGATGAATAGACCACAACTTACTTTGCAAGCTACAGAGTTGTCTAAGGTTAGTGGGTGGAGGAATTTCCAGAATGGCTTTGACTTTAGCAGGGTCAACTTCTATACCGTGTAAGGAAACAATAAATGCCTAAGAGATTTCCTGAGAGAACCGTGAAGATGTAACTATTTGGCTGAAGGTAAATGTAATATTTAATGAGGCAGTCAAAAATAGTTTTTAGGATGGTAAGGTGATCAGAGTGGTGTTTAGATTTGGTGAGGAGGTCATCCACATAATCTTCCAATATATGATGCATGTTGTCATGGAAGATGTAAGTTATATCCCATTGATATATGGCACCAACATTTTAAAGTCCCAAAGGCATGACTCAACAACAGAAGGTCCCCCAACGGGTGATGAACGTGGTTTTATGTTGATCCTATGGGGAAAGTAAATATTTGGTTATAACTCGAGAAGCCATCCATGAGTGATAACATATCGTGACCAGTCGATAAGGTAAACTAGTTGGTCAATACTAGGTATAGAGGGAAATCATATTTTAGCCAAGAAAGGTTGAGGTCATGGAAGTCTGTGCAAATGTGGAGTCCCCTTGTTTCCTTAGTGACAAGGACAATGTTAGATATCCAACAAGGATAATCAATGGGTAATATGAAGTAAACTGGACAGAAGGCACTGCAGTTCTTCTTTGAAAAGAAGGGTAATGCGAGGGTGCATTTTCCTCAGTTTTTGTTTGATGGGTTTTGAATACGAGAATGGTTATGATATTATAGACCAATATGGTGGGATCAATACCAAGCATGTCTATGTAATACTAAGTGAACAGGTGTGGTTATAATATTTGAGAAAAGAAGTGATGTCTTCCTGTTTAACAACATCTAAATATTGACCGATCTTTAGGATATACAGGTCAACTTGAGTAAGGATGTTGATCTTGATTGTTGATTCATTCAACATGGTTTGCATCTTAGAAGGTAACAACCAATGAATATATGAATCTTCTCCACCAAGGTGGGTGAGTATAGATTTAGCATCCTTACATTGAAAAATGTTAATGGAAGGTGTGTCATCATCGATCATTTCAGCGTATAGGATGGGAAGAGAGCAAATGGCCTCGCGCTTGCATGTTGATAAGTCAAAGGCCCCAAGGAAATAGTATTTATGAAAAAAAAAGTTAGGAGGGATAGATTCTGGATCCATTGACTCCGTCAGAAAAGGTGGTGATGACAGGTGGAAGCGGGTGAAGAAGGTGGAGAAGAGGATGACATTCTCAATGGGTTTAATGCAAACTTGCTTGGTAGGTGGTTCAGGAAAACTGATACCACTACAGTCATTATGTTTACAAGTGGTACATGGGATAAAATTATGGTGGCCTTATTTGTAAAATCTGAAACCAATACCATTCCACGCACATTGGTACAGGAAGGTATGGGCGAAATGGATGATTGGTGAGAGACTGGAAGTTAGCACAATAGTGGGCAGGGTTTGTGATGGTGGTTCAGGTGTGTAAGTGGTAGTATCAAGTCCCCAATAGGTGATACTGGTACAGATATGTAGGAGTACCATAAAGGAGGCATTCTCCTATGCAGTGATCGTAACGAAGGGTGTTGGTGAAGGCTTCCATAATCTTGTGGAGTAAGGAACGTGTTGACACTATATAAGCGAATATTCTCCCAGAGTGAGGTATTGAAAAATGCCTTCCAAAGGATTGGTGGTTAGTATGTGGGTAGCTGGCATAGATGATGTGTTGAAGGTCGAATGCGGAGGTGGAGCTAATGGATTGGGAGACCGATGGGTTCAGCCGTGGAGGTTGTGGAAATGGTAGGAATGGAGGAGGTATGTGTGGTTGAGGCAGCAACTGTATTGATAAGTTGAGGTGTAGGTGTAGTGGTAGTGGTTGAGGAGGTAGACGCCTTAATGGGTATGAGCACGTCATCAGGTTAGTAGAGCATGTTACATGTTTTAAAATATGATGGGTTAGTTAGGAATAGTATAGGTGTGTCCTTTGTGTTCAAACTTTACACAACAATGCAAAGTGGAAGGAACGCAACCCATGATACGAATACAAGATCTACCAAGTAATAAGTTATATTGATATTCCCCCTCTAAGATAGTAGAATAGCTATGGAACAGTGTGGGGGGCCCATGCGAACATGGAGAATGATAGTGCCTAGTGTAGAGGTGATAGCGTCATTGAATGAACACAACGTGACATGATGTTTATGCATGTAATTTTCAGGGTATGCACAGTTGAGTGAATGCATGAGATGAAATTATTTTAATGCTAGCACCCCCATCAATCATTACACATCGTACATGTATATCATCGATGTGGACAGAGATGAAGAGGACTGGGTCTAGGTCATCTCTTTCGTGCAGCGTGATCTCTTCCTCTGAGAAACTAGGGGAGGATAATTGGTGAGTAGGGTGAGGTGCAGTTAAAGGTGGAAATTTGGTGAGAGAGGCTACATGATGGGGTGTGATAATAGAGGCTATGGGTATAGGGTCATTGCGTAAAGCCACAATATATTGAAGAACCTCCATGAGAGCTTAATGATGGGATTTTGAGGTTTGGATGAGGTCATAGAGGGACATTTTGAGGGGAGATTGGTGTAATTGTTTGAGCATGGTGTGATGTGTGACCCCGTTAAAAATAGGGTATGTGGGTCTGCGGCTAATAATCTTAGGTGTGTGTGTAGATGATATGGTTGGTATAGGATTAGTTAGTGGGTTAGTTGTGTTTTCCTTACCTTTATCCTTTTGAGCATGGGTAGTAATGTGGTTAATGTTGATCTGAGGGGAGATGGAAAATGGAGGAAGGTGTAGGGTGAGTGGTATAATGACATGACAGATAAAAACCTACTAGGGAGAGAAAAACCTTATGAAGTGAGCTGGGTGCAACGAAATTTAGGTAATGGTGTGGCAAGTTCTCTAATGTGAACCATTTTAATTTTGAATCTTGGAGGATGGTTCTAAGAGATGTGGTGGGTGGAGGTCATAGTTGTTGAGTAGGTAGTGAGGGAAGGAATGTGGGAATGGGTTTCGGTGAAGTAGGGTCCTCATTGAGAAGGTCGTCATCATAAAAGTTGGCTTCTGGAGGACACAATTGGATAAGGACGGTAATCAAGGCCTTGTAATTCTCCACATCGTGCCCTAGACACACGATGGTAGGAAAAAAATTTGAATGTCATCAAACCCTTTTGGCTTGAGTTTGAGGGGGTCATAAGTTCTGAGTTCCGGTAATGTGATAAGATAAGTCTCAAGGAGGTTGGTTAATATTTTGGCATAGGACCCCGCTAGCGGATCATAATGGGAAGTGAAAGTGGGTTTGGGTATAGGTGTGGCTGATTGTTGAGGAATGGTCCTTGTAGGAAGGGGATAGGGTTGAGCCATGGTTTTGGGTGTTGGAGTGGTCTTGGGTGTTAGTCTTGTTTGTTTGGGTAGGGGTATGGTATATGAATGGGCAAGAGGGTGTATGGTTGCTTTGACTACCTTATTGGAGGGTAGTGGATTTTTGTTTTTGAGTTTCACCTTCTTGGGTAAATGTGATATGGGTGTATGAGATATAGAGGGAAAAACATATAGGGGAAGATGGCAAGTTACCCACAGGGATAATGGAGGTGTTGTGATGGTAGATGATGTGGGTTGAGCAGGGGGTGTGAGAGACAGAGACTAAAATGTAGTGGGTAATGAAGAAGTTGCTGAGGGTATTGGAGGTATGGGTGGTAAAGATGTTGCAGGTGTAGGTGTAAGTTGTGTCGGGAACTTGGGTAGGTTAGAGGTTTGTGAGGAAGGAGTGGGCTGTTGTGTTTTTGGTTTATTGATGGGTGGAAGTTTCTTGATCATGTTGGGAGGTTGAGGTCCTAAAACAAACAAAAAGGGTGAAGGTGATGCAGGTATGATTGGTGCAACCAAGGTATGAGTTCTATGGGTTTGGTTCTTATGTTTGGGTGCTAGAGTAGGTTTGGTGTTGACTTTGGAGGATGTGGCTAAATCTAGTTTGACAGGTGGATGAGTAAGGCTGGTGGTTGGGGTGGCCCCTAAGGTAGTAATAGGTTTAGTCGAGGAAGATGTTGTAGGTGTAGGCCTGGATTTAGATGTATGTTGGGTTATGGGTAAAGGAGTATGTTGAGTGGTGCAGAGGGTTATAGAAGAAGTAGTGATAGAGGTGGTTGTGCTCGATTCAACTGGCTGGAATATTTTTGGGTAGATAGTGGAAGTATCAGCAAGCGACATCTACATTTGTGTTGTAACATGAAGTAGAAGATGTCCCCACAATAAGGCTCTATCCACATAATCTAGGTGATCAGCCAAATGTGAGAACAACACGTCTGTAGATGATGCTGATGAGGACCCAATGGCTATTCTCGTAAAATTTGTCTTAGAGATGGGAAATTTTCTAGCTTTATCTTTTGTAGGCAAGAGATCTGAAAGTAGGTCTGTAGGATCTTGGGTAGCTGATGGAGAATGCTCACCTAGAGACAAAGGTATCTCTACTGGATCTTTGATAGGTGGATGAGAAAATGGGTGCTCCTTTGTAGGTGGAGAAGATGATGGGTGCCTCTCTATGGGTGGAGGTGATGATGGGTATTCCTCTATGGGTGGAGGAGATAAAAAAGTATCTTCCATGGACTGAAGAAGTAATGTGGGTGATGTTTCCCTAGGTGGAGAAGCCAAAGGTGAAATGGTCTCAATATTAGTGAAGGGATCCTCCACGGGTGAGTAAGGAGGTGAAACGTGTTCCACTCTGGGTGGAGGAATAGGTGAGGTAGGTTCCAATGTAGAAGGAGGATTTCAAGCTAGAATTTTTTCTATGGAAGGAATATGGGGTAATTGGGAAGCAACAAGTACATCACTAAAAATAATGTGGACCTTGCGGGTATGGCTATCACGAGTTGAGGTCTCACCGGTTTGATCAGATGAAGGGGCATGATTGGGAAAGGGTTTCTTGAAAAGGGGAAAAATGTAGACACTAAAATTAGGTCACACTCCCCTTTGGTCCTTTAACAAATAATTCATCACATTCACCTAGTCATGGCCCCCTTCACCCCACTAATATTAATTTAATTAAATCAGTTCATTATCCTCACCATATTTATTATTTAAATATCTTAATTTAGATAATTCCCACACATACACCTCACCTAGACACCTCATCAAGCCACCTCACCCTAAGACCTATTCTTAGTAAGTTATCATAACTAACTAAGTCTTACCCAAACCCTAAAAAGCAATGCCTACATTACCTCTAACCACCTTCCCGCATACTTACAAGAAGCTTCCAGCCTAATACATGGGTAAACGACATGAGATCCCAGAAAATCAAGGGGATCTACCTAGTTTAGTAAACCTATGAAATCCCACCTTGACCAACGCCGGTTATCCTTAACTGCCACCGATTAAGCCAGAACCTCTGTCGGTCACCTTTTAATCCCCAAAACAACCTTATTTTCGAGGTTGGTAAAAGGTTGGTAGATTCCTAAGAGATAACACATATTTTGAGAACAAGTTTCTGCAAGAAAACACATACAAGGAGGGAGATCAGGCATTTTCTCTTGCACAGACATCTAACATTTATCTAGCAACCACCCAGCACAGATTTGATCCAACCAAGAAAAAAAGAATGCACATACAGCCCATGTAAGAGCTTTCCAACATTTTTTTATTCTCAATAGCATTCAACCTCTTACCAGCACCTTCATTCATCAATCACATGTGCCCAAAACCAGATTTAAAGTAAATAGAATAGTTTATTCCTCTTATTCATTCATTTAATTATTGTATCTTCATCCTTTGTTCTCCTAGCCACCCATTGACCTCCTTTAATACTCACCCTTCCATATCCCCATTAAAACCTCACCAAATCCCATCCAAACAACTTAATACCTCATTTTGACTAGCCTAGTCCTTTGTACAATCATAAGGGAGATCCAAAGCTCATTTTATGGCATTCCTAATTTTCCAAAGTAACCGGCACCAGTTCTCCCCAACCAGCATCGGTCACTCTTAACCGACATTGGTATTTGTATTTACCAATACATTTTATAAAATTAACTTACCCACCTATTCTTGCATCACCCTTAATCACCTCTGACCTACCTAAGACCTATGTCAGACCTGTAAAGACCCAGAACCCGTTACTTGACCTTCGAATCTTATTTTAACTTAGCTTGTTAGATTAGATATTTCTTATTGTGTTATAAATGAGATACCTAAGTCATTTTAAGTATAATAGGATTTACTTCATTACCAACATTAAATTTTTTTAAACAATGGACTGACAATCGTCTATGAAGTATCACACTTCCTGGATCTAGCACACACTAGGTAGTTCACTGCACATATTATTTAACTTTTATTTGGTGGTCTTGTGTTCCATTTCAGGTAGTTCCTCCCAGCCAAAAGGAATCTCTCATGATCAGTTGTGGATCAAGGAGTCAACACATGTGTAATAACCTATCAACCATCATTTCAACAGGTATTCCTCCTATGCCCATTACCCTATCTATTTCATCAATATTCAAAGAAACGTATAAGAATCAGGTGAAACAATCTTCCTGCAAATTTCTTCATTCAAGATTATACTAACCACATCATCAAACTTTAAAATATTATTAGTAGATGTTGTATTACAAACAACCATTACCAAGTTATCCCAACTATCAAGCAAAGAACATAAGAATAAAAGTGCTTTTACTTCATCATCAAATGGTATGCAACCAATTTTAACCTATTTATAATAGATCATAAATAATTCAAATGACTAGATTCAGATCCACCTTCATGCATCTTAGAACTAAATATTTTCTTCATCAAATAAACTTTATTTCAAGTACTAGGTTTTTCATATAAATTAGCAAGAGATTTCAGTAAGTCTAACTTAGAAGCCGCTTCTGTAATATTGCAAGCCATAGATGCTGTCAGGATCAATCTTATAGATCCCAAAGCCTTTCTGTCAAGAATATTCCATTATTCATCAGTAATATTCATATTTCTAGACTTCTCATCCAATGGTAAATACAAATCTCTTTGATACAGATAATCCTTGATCTGCATCTTCCATAATTGATAATTTCAACCATCAAATTTCTCTACCTTGTATTTGTTTTCTTTTGCCATTGTTGTAGCTCCCACTCAATCAGAAAACCCTTTGTGAGTAAATTTGTCAACACACAAAACCCTCACACAAATCTTTGATACCAGTTGTTGGGGTTAGCACACCGGTTGTACAGACAATATATCAGATCCAAGCATACATGCAAATAAAAGTGAATATTCTACCAGAAGAAATATACAAAACAAGAGACATAAATCAACACCAGATTTAACATGGTTCACCCATTGTGGGATACATCCACCAAGAAATAAGCCAATCTATTATCCAAATCTTTGAAAAGATATAGAATGAAGATTTATAATCTTCCACACCTCTCACATGTACAATACTTTATTTCTCTCAAGATTTTTCTTCATCACCAAGAATTCTCACTCTCACCAGCTTTTGCAAGTTAATTCTAATTATTATTAATCATACCTTCTAAACCCTAGATTTTATACTTGTATAGTCATTTATAGACTTAGGGCACTGAGCCATGTAATTACAATCAATAGATATACTTTAATGTTAAACATAGATCTAATTCCCGAGAGTTAATTAAAACATCCTCGCACAGGTAACTGACACCAGTTAGACCTGACCACTATCAGTTCCTCCCTTTCCTAACCGATGCCGGTCTTGGGTGACTGATATCGGTTCCCTCCTAACCGATGATGGTTACTGTATTTTCCAGGAATTTTACATTGCATGCTAAACTGAAGTAATTGAGCTCCATAACTCAATAAGAAGGACATCATATTTCACCTCTTGCTTTGTTTCAACATAGCTAACCTTCACACTGGTTGAGGCTTCTAACTTATCTTCATGTTTGTCTTGCATATTCATGGCTTGCATCAAGAGTTTGAGACTTATCTCAAGGTCTTCTATTTCTTCCGTAGATCCAAGAATTTCCTGTATAGACATTTCTTTCAAACCTTTCACGGGCTCATCACAAGCTGATTTTATCTCTCCATAGATGGCTTGACTAATATCATTTTTGGTAAGCATATAAGCTGGTTTTTCTTCTTGAAAATCATCAAGAACCATCTCCTCTTCCTCATGGTTTGCATCATCTGGAAATTCAGGACTTCTCGCTTGGAACTCAAATCTCCTCAATGTTTCTTCAAAGTCCAAATATCTCTGGGAAGGCATGTCTAAACCTATCAAGATGGGGATATCCTCCTCCTCCTCGGTTTCCATCAAGTGATTCATATGCCTACTACCTTGGTACAAGGTGTTAGCTTTTGGGCTTCCAAAATTTTGTACAGTGTACCTCATCTTCTTTTCTGGAAGTAATTTCTCCATGTTTCCCTTCACTGGTATGGTTGTGAATGACCAATTCATCTAAATTTTACCTCCCAAGTTTTGGAAAAAACTTCTACTTAGCAACATTCTAAATGAGGCTGGGACATTGGCTACCAAAATCCTCACTGAAATCTTCTTGTTTGGAAATTTAGTGAGAGACACCTATGTATCTTAGACCTTCCCTACCAATGTGACCTTTCTCGACTCCAAAGAGTAACAAGAGCTACTAGGTGGAGTCATGGTAAGTTTGAGAGCCTTGGTGACCTTCAACAACATCACGTTATCAGAGGCACCATAATCTATTATGTATTGTTCAGTACATATTCTCCAACAAGAAGGGAAACATATAAAGGTTCAACTTTATCAATCTTTGATGCACTCAGAGAAAACATGTTATGTGAGGGAGTTGTAGGTGGGTTTGGTAGTATTCCTTTAGGATGATGAGCTACATCATTGGTTTTCATACTACCGCTCCTGATATATTGAATGAACCTCTCAAATTTTCCAGGATGAGTCCACAAATATTGAGTTTAAGTAATCTACACTTTGGCCTTGTTTGCATATTCTATAAAGTCAAAGGGAGTAGATGTGGACAATTGGGGTGAAGGAACTGATTTTAGAGTTTTTTATAGGCTTGGGAGAAATATTTGATGTTTGAGGGATGGACGGTATTTTTAATGGCACACTAGGAGCTTTCAAGGTATTAGATTTTGCAGGAGTAGATTTAGATTTAGACTTGGAAGAGACATCAGAAAGCTTACTTGGGATTACGGGAGTCTTCTTACTTGCTACAGGGTCTGGATCTGTTGTCCACTCAAAATTTCTTGCTCTGATGAAAGTAAAAATTTCAAAATTTTGAGTTTAAGTGTTTTCTCTAATGTGCCGAAGTCGTGAAATTGAGAAAAGTCTACAGTTTTGGGTCATTTTGTATGCATTTCGGGCCTGTCGGAAATTTTTGTCCCGTGTGTCCCAAGTTCCGAGGTGTGCTCTGTTCCCCGATCAGCTGAAATCCTCGAACCGCGTACTTCACTCTTTCATGTTCCAAGTGTCCCAAACTTTTTGTGCGAGTTGTTCTATTTTCGCCCGAACCGCGTACTTCGGAACTTTTTGTCCCAAATGTCCCGAGTCAAAAAAGTGCAAGTTGTTCCATTTTGGGCCGATTCACCCGAACCGCGTACTTCGGAACTTTTCGTCCCAAATGTCCCAAGTTCAAACGGGCCTTTTGTTCCAATTTCGGCTGAAACGCCTGAATCGTGCACTTCGCGCATTCATGTCCCGCATGTCCCAAAAGACATTTGTGCGTCTTTTCCCCGCCTCGCCCGAACCAGCCGAGCCGCGTGTTTCGTGCATCCACGTCTCACATGTCCCTAATGAACCAAATGCCATTCATACTTAGTTTTTCCCGCTCTACCCGAATATGTTGTTTTTTCAAACTGATAGATATGAATGTAATGCGCATTGATCACCCTTCTCTCTCCTCAACGGCTATATAACGAGCAAACCACCTTTTCAATTCTTACATTGTTTCCATGCTACCCTTGCTCGAACCCTTGCAACCTAATTCCCTGCGCATGTATCCCTTTTCTCTGTAATTCCTCCCCGAATTTAGGTTGCGACTCTGATACTATCAATATGAAGATCGAAGTCCTGGAGGAGGCTTTGGGAGAACTAAATAACAGTTAGCAGAAGGGCGAAGCTTTTAAGACACTGGTTGTCTCAGCTTTCAAGGATATTCACTGTCATCTTCAGGATGAAAATTCTGGTGTTTCCCTTTCCTTGCAAGAAATCAAAGCTCAATTCAGAGCTTATGTCAAAGATAATCTATTCAAGGAAAGCTCAATCTCCAAAGAGAAAATGAAGGAAATCTTCTCTCTTCAATCTGCCGTTGGAGAAGCAAACAAAGATTATCACACTCATGTCGAGTTTGATAAAGAGATGGAGAAATGTCTTGGATTTTGGACGCAGTCTACGGCCAACATGTTAGTCCCTCGTGGCAAAGACATAGCTGAGGCGTTAGAGGAATTCAGGCAGCAGATTCTGAAGTCGGTGGGTCCCTCTCAGTGACTAGCCACCTGTCTTCTTCTCCTTGTTCTTTTCTCTTCTTCCCTTTCTTTTTCCGTTTTCTTTGTAAGAAGTTAAGGTATTGTGATTGGCGGTCCTTAACTGTTCTTGGTTAAAGAAGCGGTTACGAAGAGTAACTGATTTGTAAGCTATATAATGGCCTTTCCACGCCATTCTAAAGGGAGGAAGAACTTGGCTTATTTTCTGAAAAGTGTAAATAGATTATAAAGAAATTAATACAGAAGGACTTTCCCATTCTTTGTCTATCTAATCTCTGTTATTCCTAAGCTTTCATTTATTTTCTTTGTGAAGATCATTTGTCTCAAGTTCGTTAGTCTTACCGATTGCATACTCTTCAACTTTGCAAGCATGGTGATCTTGTATAACCAAGAAGGAACTTTGTTTCCTTGATTAATGAATCTGTGTTATGTTAAGAAACTTTGTGTTCTAAGCAGATGTTATTTACAGAACTTTGTGTCTTTAAATTCCATCTTATTTATTCGATACAAATGATCTTGTTTCAATTCACTGTGACTTCACATACATAAAGAATTACTCTGATATCTATAATTCTGCATGTTGCCTTTCTACTCTTTCCCGTACTCTTTTTCCTCAGTCCTTTTGTAATTGATGATCTTCATAGAAAACACTTTCGCGATATCCAAGTTTAACCAACAAATCATGTCTTGTACATTTGTAAATAAGTTCATTTCTGAATAAGGGAACCTCTCCCATTAAAGAGGAGTGACTTCTTGTCCCCTGACTGTTGCTCTTCGTAAAGTCCTATCTGATGACCAACAGTTTTTAGCGACTCCGCTGGGGAAAATCACATTCCAGTTCTGTAATTTTTCGATTATCCTTTGATCTGGCGACTCCGCGTTTTACTCAAGGTTGAAGGGCCCTTGGTATTGAAGATTCTTAGTTCCAGATTTTGGAGCAACAGGGTTTTCCTTTCCCTTCAACAAGAGATAGAAGAACTCGTTCGACAAGCACTCCACCTGTTTAAGATAGAATTCCTATGAGTGGTATTCCTTCAGAGCTAGCTAGCCCTAATCTTCAAGCTTTGATTCTTGTTGGTGTTGCAGTTCCTCTCCAAGCCATTTTTCAAAGAATGGCGGCACCATTACCATGGGGTCATCATGTCGGGCCCCTTGCTCTTCCTCAGCCTTTGCATGAGTTACCCAGAGGTAACCGGAAGAACTTCCCCAAATTCAAAGGTGATGGAAAAGTGCATCTTGATGAACACATCGCAGCCTTCATTGTTGCATGTGGAGTTCTGGGAGTCGAACATGAAGACGTCTCCATAAGGCTGTTCATTGAGACGTTACAAGATAATGTTGCTGATTGGTTCTACCATCTTCCGGCTAGTGCTATCACTGACTGGGACACAATGAGAACTCAGTTTGAAAACCGTTTCAAACCGGCAGAAGATGTGCATGCTTTGCTTGCCCAAATTTCTCAGATAAAGAAAGATTCACAAGAACCCATGAGAGAATTTGTGGCCTGATTCAATAGACTGATCAACAAAATTCCTGTAAATACTCGACCTGTTGATCAAATCTGAAAATGTTTCTTCTTAAATGCCCAATCATCTGAAGTCAGTTATGCACTGAGAAGGGCTAATCTCGCAACATTGGTGGAGGATCAAACTCTTGTTATTAGTTTCGAGGATGATCTGATCATGTTAGGGAAGTTGAGGAGAGACCCTTCCAAATCTAAGTCTGTTGCTTCCTCCTCCTCCACTCCTGGACCTAATACTGATCCGTTAGTCCAAAAGCTTGCGAATGATCTCATTGCTATAAAGAAACAATTAGCTCAGCATGCTCCTTATGCAGATGTTCCAAGGAGAAATTTCCAGCCCAGGAATCGTTTACCTACTTCTCAAATAAGACTAGCACTTCAAGGACCTCCTGTTAAGGTTCCTGTGAATGCAACCTGTGAAGTTGAAGAGCCAGATGATGATTAGGATAACGAAGCTTGTGAGGAGTTTGTGGAGGAATTCGATGATGAGGCAGAAGAACTTGAGGGATCTCGTGTTAATTTCTTTACCACTGAGGGCATTGATGATGGAGATGATTATGATGAAGTGGTAGTAAACATGAATAGTGAATCATTTGCTGTCATGACTCGAGAGCAGACACATCAGAGGGAGAAAGTGACGCAACCCCCCAAGAAATCTAAGGAGCAGCCGGCAACTATCCCTGTAATTACAAAAAGAGGATCTCCTATCCCTACTTCGTCTACACCAAAGGTGAGTCCTATCAATCCTGCCACCAAATTTGCTTCTTCTTTTTCTCCTAAAGTTGATAAGCCTAGAGTACCGAATGATGATGGCCCGTCCACTTCTGGATCCTTTGATATTGTTGATCACCTGAAAAAGACCAAGGTCCAAATCTTAGAAGCTGAGTACTATCGAACCCATCCCAAAGCTTTTTCCAAAATGATTCAATTTGTTAATTCCCATTCCAAGACCACCTCTAAAGGCCTTTTACCTACTCCTTCCGCACCACAGCCTAGTTTGGTAGCTGCTGTCACCTCGCCTGGTGACAAAATTAAACCATTTTATGTAACACTTCTTATAGCTGGCCATAGGCTCAGTAATTGTGTCATAGACTCAGGAGCCTCAGATAATGTGATGCCTGCTAAAGTAGCTCATGCTTTAGGCCTGACCCTCACACGCACTTATGGATCTTGTTACTCCATGGAGAGTAAAGAAGTGCCCCTGGTCGGAAGAATTAAAGATGCACAAGTGGCTTTTGCTACCTTGCCTAAAAAGAAAGTGTTGGCTACCATCTTAGTAGCAGATATCCCTCCTTCATATGGGATGTTGCTAAGTAGGAACTTCTGCAAAGATGTGGGTGGGGAAATCCAAATGGACTGGTCACATGCACTCGTGCCTGTCAATGGACAAATGAAGAAGTTACTACCCGAGAAGAAGTTTGAGTATATTGTGCAGAAAATGGATGACCCTAAAGAACAAATACTTTATGAGGATATGGGACATGGTAATTACATGATTATGTCCCCTGGTGAAATTCGACTCCCCAGAAGTTTCTCCTAAAGATCCTAATGGGGTGTGGATTTTAGAGTTTAACGGAAGTTGTTCCTCATCTGGTTCTGGAGCCGGTGTCTTGTTGGTGTCACCTGAAGGAAACCTACACCCCTTTTCATTTAAGTTGTAAGTTCGAAAACACTAATAATACAGTAGAGTATGAGGCTCTCATCCTCAGACTGCAAGTGGCCAAAGAACAAGGTGTAAAGAACCTTCTGGCACGGGGTGATGCAGAACTAATTGTAAAGCAATTGAGAAGCCTTTTTCAAGTAAAAAATGGGAGGCTGAAACATTACCGGAATCAGGTTTGGGATTCCATTGAGTTCCTTGATGCTTTTTCCATTGAAGCAATACCTAGGGAGAAGAACCGTAAGGTTGATTCACTAGCAGTCTCAGCGTCGCTACTGATTCCTCATCTTGATTTCTCTCAGGATAAGTTCACCATTGAGATGGTCCATCGGCCTAGCATACCTGATAATGCCAATAACTGGCAAATCTTCAATGATGATCAACAATTTCTTTCCTTCCTGGAACTCAAGGGTAATTTTGAACAACTGTATTTTGAGGGAAGTGATAACCTACCTCGTGAGAATGTGCCCTTTGACCAAGCAGTTGCCCAAGGGGAAGAAATAGATAAGGATGGTTGCATCAATCTTAAAGGAAACAAGATTCCTAAAGGTTTGGTGAGTTTGGAGGAATTATTTGATAAACATGATAGGTATGTGAAGTCTAGAGCTTCTACTGGACCTCAGCAATCAGCTGAGCATGACAAAATTAATATTTGGAGTCCTAATAACCCTAAGCTAGTAAATATTGGAAAATGTTGCACAGCAGACGGGAGGAGAAAAGCAATTGATCTTTTGAAGAAGGTATAAGGATGTTATTGCTTACTCTTATGAGGATCTAAAAGATTTCAAACCAAAAGATATGCAACATTCTATTCCTCTTAAGCCTGGAATTAAGCCTTTCAAGGAGAAACAGAGGCAATACAACCCCAAAATAGCTAACACCATCTTTCAGTAGATACAGAAGTTGTTGAAGGATAAAATTATTTTTCCCATTCACCATTCAACATGGATTGCAAATATTGTACCTGTTAGGAAGAAAAATGGTGAGATCCGCATCTATGTAGATTTCAGGAATCTGAATCAGGCTTCCTTGAAGGATAATTACCCTTTACCCATGATGGACCAAGTATTGCAAGCAGTAACAGGATCTGAAATGTTATCTATGCTTGATGGATTTTCTGGATATAATCAGGTAGAGGTTGTTACTGTAGATCAACACAAAACAACTTTCACTACTCCTTAGGGCACCTTTGCCTATAAGAGAATGCCTTTTGGGCTTATCAATGCTTGTTCCACTTTCCAGAGAGCTATGGATCTGGATTTTGGAAGTTTGAAAGGGAAGTGTATTGTCATATATCTTGATGACCTGACAGTATTTTCCAAGACAAGAGCAGATCATTTTGATCACCTAGAGACAATTCTGCTAAGATACAGAGAGCATGAGATTTCTTTGAATCCTAAAAAATTCTGTCTATTCTGTGTCACAGAGGGAAAATTATTAGGGCACATTGTTCCAAAGGATGGTATTAAGATTTATCCTGAACGAGTGCAAGCTATCCAACAAATTCCTCTCCCAACCAGCAAAAAGGGCATGCACTCCTTCTTTGGTAAGATCAATTTCTTGAGAAGATTCAACCCCTAATTTTGCAGAGTTAACTTTGAATATTTCTCAGATGATGAAAGGGAAGCAAACATTTGGTTGGTCTTTTGAAGGAAAGGAATCCTTTGAAGGTATCAAGAGAGCTATCGCTAAAACTCCAGTTTTGGCCTGTCCTGATTTTAGTAAAGATTTCATCATCTATTGCTATGCTACAGATAATACCTTGGCTGCTGTCTTAACTCAAGAAGACTCTAATGAGCATGAACTCCCATTCGTGTTCATGAGCTATATTCTAAAATATCACGAGTTAAAATACACCATGATGGAGAAGCATGCTTTTGCAGTGGTTAAAGTTGTCAAACAGTTTCACTTTTACATCCTCAACTCTCATTCCATGGTATTTGTCCCAGATACAACTGTCAATTCGATCCTCACAACAACAAGAATTTGAATCCAAGAGAGGGAACTAGGCTGCTAACGCCCAAGAGTATGACATTGACATCAAACCGACCAAGCTGGTTTGTGGAAAAGGCCTTTGTGAACTCATTGCTGAAGGAGCTAAGCATGAATTATTGGAGAACAAAGTTGGCCTTCCTACCGTTCTGTTCCTTAGTTCAGTTGACGAATGGTATGCTGACATCACCCATTTTCTCACCTATGGGGAATGCACCTCACATTTAACTTCCAAAGAATAGAGGACTGTTAAATTGAGGTCAGCGCAATATGTATTATGGGAAAACGCCTTGTTTAAGTGTGGGTTAGATGGGGAGATTTTTGAAGTGTGTGGAAAAAGAACAACAGAGAAAGTTGCTCTCAGCTTTTCATGATTAGGCATGTGGAGGGCACTACTCGTCAAAGGTTACAACTCATAAGATACTCCGTGGAGGATATTACTGGCCTTCCTTGTTTAAACATGCATCTAGGTGGGTTGATAAATGTGAGGCTTGCCAGACTTTTGTGGGAAGACCTAAATTGGCTTCTTTGCCTCTCAAGCCAGTTGTGATTGAGGAGCCATTTCAACAGTGGGGTTTGGACTTCATTGGTACACTTAATCCTGCTTCTAGTGCTGGTCACACTCATGTGCTAACTACCACTGACTATTTCACCAAATGGATGGAAGCTATTCCGGTCAAGAGCACTACTTCTGAAGTGGTATGCAGCTTCATTAAAGAGAATATCTTGGTAAGGTATGGTGTAACTAACAAGATTGTAATAGATAATGCCTCGAATTTCTCTTCAGCTGAGATAAAGGCATTTTTGTTATGGATATGGAATTTCTTTGGCTCACTCTTCAGATTACTACCCCCAGGGAAACGACCAAGTAGAATCCACTAACAAAAATCTAGTGACTATTATAAGGAAGTTGGTCAATGAGTCTCAACAAAACTGACACAAAAAGCTCTACGATGCTCTTTGGGAAGATATGGATTACACCAAATAGAGCTATTGGAATGTCTCCTTTTCAAGTGGTATATGGAGTAGAAGCTCAATTACCAATAACCGTGGAGCTGCCAGCCTTGCACCTAATGAAGGCCATTTAAGATACTAGTTTCAAAGATGCTTTGGACAAGAGAATTATTTACCTGCGCAAACTGAATGAGGATAGATTGGTGGTTGCTGATAGGATATCTGTTCACCAGCAAAAGGTAAAGGTCCTGTTTGATAAGAAAGCTAGGTTCAGAGATTTTCAAGTTGGAGACACTGTGCTGCTATGGGATAAAAGGCATGAACCTCGTGGCAGCCATGGAAAATTTGATTCCCTTTGGCTCGGGCCTTTCAAGATCAGAAACTTTGCCAGTAAGAATTCCTTTTATCTTGATTACATGGATGGTTCTCCTCTCCCACTTCCTTATAGTGGGCAGTACCTCAAGTTGTTCAAGTCCTAGGTGATTAGGGAGTCCTTTGTATTATTCTGTACAGTGTTTTTGTTTTTCTTTCCTTCTTTTTTTTTTGGTGTGTTGTCCTCTGTGTTGAATCTGCTTTTTGACTCCGTGGCCCAATGAATAAAGTACTGATCTACTTCTCCCGAGTTTGTATAAGTTCTTACCTTATCTCATCCCTTGAATTTATGCCAAGTCATCCCCAGAAGGAGCCAGCTGTTGTCCACTCAAAATTCCCTACTCTTAAAGAAAGTGAAAATTTCAAAAATTTGAGTTTATGTGTTTTTTCTCTGATGTACCTAAGTTGTGAAATTGAGAAAGTCTACGTTTTCAGGTCATTTTGTGTTATTTTCGGGCCTGTCGGAACAATTTTGTCCCAAACGTGTCCCAAGTACAAAAGTGCATTCTGTTCCCCGATCGGCCAATTTCCCCGAAGTTATTCTCGATTTCAGGCCCGTCGGAACTTTTTGTCCCAAATATCCCAAACAAGTTATTGTCGGGAAAGCCGTTCCATTTTCGGCCGAAACACCCGACCCGCGTACTTCGCACTTTCGTGTTCCACATGTCCTAAAGTCAAATTGTGCAAGTTGTTCCATTTTTTCGGCCGAAACCGGCCGAAGCCGTGTACTCCAGATACTTTTTGCCCCAAATTTCCCAAACTTTTAACAGGACCCATCTGGAACAATTTCGGCTGAAACACCTGAATCGTGCATTTTGCGCACTCATCATCCCACGTGTCCCATAAAGGCATTTGTGCGTCTTCTTCCCCCACTTCTCCCGAATCGGCCGAGCCACATGTTTCGCGCATTCACATCTCACATGTACCAAGCATGAACCAAGTTTCATTTGTGCTTATTTTTCCCCGCTCTACCTGAATATCATGCTTATTCAAATTGGTAGGTATGTATTAAATGTGCACTCATGAGCCTTTCTCTCTCCTAAACAGCTATATAACGGGCATTTCTCCCTTTGCATCTTTCGCATTGTTTCCATGCTATCCTTTGCTCGAACCCTTACAACCTGAAATTCCCTGCGCGTGTATTCCTTTTCTCTGTGATTCCTTCCCGATTTTAGGTTGTAGATCTGCTGCTATCAATATGAAGATCAAGTTTCAGGGACAGGAACAAATTTCTCCACTTGAGTCTGCCGTTCACAATATTGGGGATAGCAAAGCTCGACATCTTGACTTCGGTGATTTTTGGGTGAGAATGGCAGATGCAAACCCTGCACAAATGGTGCACAAATGATTCACGATAGCAGTTTGGATTTTGTTGGATGATTCCCGATCTCAGTTACAGTGCGCTGATACTTTGCTTGCATACGGAGCTCACTTCGACCCTGATTCCAGTGAATTAACCAATATACGTGGGGAGCTCATCGCCAAGCTAGACGCTGCCGCTATTAGCACCGCACTGAGAATCCCAGAGATGGATAATGCCATAGTCATTTCCCCGGGATCAAGCACAGGCCATGTTTAATCAAGATAGTGACAAATATCAAGGCATGGGTGGCGAAGTCATGGCTTAAAAACCCTAGGAAGGGAGCCTCTCGCCTGTCGAAAACCCTTTTCTGAATAAATTTCTAATGAAAAATTGTCTGACTTTATATTCTCTGTTGGCTCGGGTTATGGGTTTGACCCTCTACCAACGAGTTCCACTTTTGGATGTGCCCGCTCATCACCATGGTGTGCGAGGGAACGCAAAATATTAACTGGGCAGAGATCATCAGCATGATTTTGGCAGAGCAGTTGTCCAATGTACAGCAAATGAAGAAATTCTACATGACTTTTTACTTGATGTATACCCTAGCAGCGTCACGAAAATGGTTTGGCTTTTCCTACCTTGACGCACACAAAGACGATCTAGTATATGCGTACTTCCTGCATTTCACCTTAGAGACCAGCAATCATAATTTCAGAAGGGGTCAATGACGATTTTACCATGTACGTGGTCAGATTGCTCGAAGGTGACACTGCCAGAAGGTTTTTAGATGAAACCATGAACTCTGATATTGTAATACGGTGCTTACTTCATCCAGTTCAGGAAATTCTCTTATATCAGGCTTGCTGACTATGAGAGCACTCCTCTGTGACTTCCCATGTTTTGCAATGATAAAATGGCCTTGATAGAAATATACAGGCAACTAGACAAGTTTCACAGAACTTGCAGAGATAAGAAGATTTTTGGCTTGCATTTTCCCATCTCTCTAGGAAATTACACTTGCAAAACAGCTCTGGATGCTTAGAACATAGAAAGAGCCCTGGTACCTATCACTGTTCATTTCTTCAAGCTAAGATCCTGCTTTGACTTGATGAAGTTTATTGAACAGAACATCAAGATAATCTACCATCGTAGGGCAGATACAGAAGACTACTGGGCTGACTGTGTAGATGATTTTGAAGCCAGGAGAAGGCATTGTGGTAGGTTCTCCCTACAATTGATCCAAGAACTCGGTCTTGTACCAAGTTCCCGAAGGACTCCAGGATCAAAATTCTGATCTATACTCATATGAGTATGACAGTGTGATTAAGCACACCCCCTTGGAGGACTTGGATTGGAATAGGAAAGAAAAAGATGATCTGGCTGAGATCCTTGCTCCAGTCTTAGTCAGGACTAAGGTCCGGTTTGACAAGAAAGTTCGAGAGCTTAGAAGGCACTCAGGAGAATCCTCTTCTAAGGATGCTTCAACACCAAGAAGAGAACCATCTATTCCAAGGTCAGAAACACCAGTGCAAGACCCCACCTGCCTCATCAATACAAGGACCTGCAGCCTCCACTCCTTCTTCATCCACTGAAGTGTACCAGAAGAAACTCAAGGAGGTTAAGAAGGAACCTGTGGAAAGTGACCCTCAAATAAAGCAGGCAGAGTTGCCTATGGGACAAGAGAACATCATTATTCTCAGTGAAAGTGAAGAAAGTGAAATGCCAACCCCTGCAAATGCTCCTGAAGACCCAACTGATAAAGATAAAGAAATCTAAAGCACTGAGCTTTCAGTTAATGTTGACTCTTCTTTCGCAATTTCCCTAAGTGCCCCACTCACCTCTCAACTCGAGTCAACAGCCGCGCAGACCTTGAGCGTCATGAGCTCTCTGTCTCTTGGTCCCCTTGCTCCTCCTGCTAATTCCTCTTCCTCTTTTGCATGGGTGTAACATCTGGTTGACAAAAGGAAGAGTAAATTTTCCTCTCGAAGCTCAGGGACCAAATTTTGATGTTGTTGCAGCCTTGTTGGGCACCCACTCCTTCTCATGCAAAGAAAGCCAGAGGTTACCTCTAGAATAGTGTCTGATGCTCAAGGTTAAGCAACTCCTGGAGATTGCCAAGCCTTCAATGGATAAATCAGAGTAGGACTTGCAGGTATTTGACTTAGAGCTCTTGAGAATCCCAATGGGAGAGTCTACCCCGGAAGGTGAAATTCACAACCTCCAGGAAACAGTCACAAGAGTCATTGGGAGGGTAGAGAAAGGGAAACAAACTATTGAACAGTTCGAAGAACAGGCCCAAGTTCTCACAGGTTTCATCAAGTCTTTTTTTTCTAAGGAAAAAGTTTTGGACCCTACCCCATTGACTACTCTCCCACCTCCTGTAATTCTAAGCCAAGATGAAGTGTAGAGTATTAAAGATATGCACAAGTATTATGTTTATGGCAGAGCTATTGAAGCCCTGGTGGATGACATGCTTGTTGCTGGATTAAACTTCATCGATGAAGCTTTCAAACTCCACGAAAAGGTGAGCAATGTGCAACTGAAGCTCTCCTCCACTATCAATATCATGGATAAAGAGCTCAAACTTTGGAGCAGTTGCATAGTAGACCTCCGACTCATGGGACAGGCAGATGAGAACATTTTGCTGGTGAGTAAAGTTTTTGATGATGCAAAGGATAATCTGTCGAAGTCCTGGGTCTACAGCGTGGAGTGGAAGATCAGAGTCCTGGAGGAGGCTTTGGGAGAACTGAAGAACAGTTGGCAGAAGGGTGAAGCTTTCAAGACACTGGTTGTCTCTGCTTTCAAAGACATACACTGTCATCTTCATGGATGAGACTTTAGGTACTTCCATTTCCTTGCAAGAAATCAAATCTCAATTCAGAGCTTTTGTCAAAGATAACCTATTCAAGGAAAGTTCCATCTCTAAGGAGAAAATGAAGGAGATTTTCTCTCTTCAATCTGCCATTGAAGAAGCAAACAAAGATTATCATACTCATGTCGAGTTTGATAAAGAGATGGAGAAGTGTTTGGGATTTTGGACTCAGTCTACGACTAACACGTCAGTCCCTCATGGCAGAGATATAGTTGAGGCGTTAAAGAGATTCAGGCAGCGGATTCTGAAGTCAGTGGGTCCCTCTCAGTGACCGGCCACCTATCTTCTTCTCCTTATTCTTTGCTCTTCTTCCCTTTCTTTTTCTCATTTTCTTTGTAAGAGGTTGAGGTATTGCGGTTGGCAGTCCTTAACTAATTCTTGGTTAAAAGAAGTAGTTACAAAGAGTAACTGATTTGTAAGCTATATAATGGCCTTTCCACGCCATTCTGAAGAAGGAAGAACTTGGCATATTTTCTGAAAGTGTAAATAGATTATAAAGAAATCAATACAAAAGGACTTTCCATTCTTTGTCTATCTGAAATCTGTTATTCCTAAGCTTTCATTTATTTTCTTTGTGAAGATCATTTGTCCCAAGTTCGTTAGTCTTACCGATTGCATACTCTTCAACTTTGCAAGCACTGGTGATCTTGTATAACCAAGAAGGAACTTTGTGTCCTTGATTAATGAATCTGTGTTATGTTAAGAAACTTTGTGTTCTAGCAGATGTTATTTACAGAACTTTGTGTCTTTGAATTCCATCTTATTTATCTGATACAAATGATCTTGTTTCAATTCACTGTGACTTTCGCATACATAAAGAATTACTCTGATATCTATAATTCTGCATGTTGCCTTTCTGCTTTTTCCCGTACTCTCATTTCTTCTAGTCCTTTTGTAATTGATGATCTTCATAGAAAACACTTTCGTAATATCCAAGTTTAACCAACAAATCATGTCTTTGTACATTTGTAAATAGGTTCGTTTCTGAATAAGGGAACCTCTCCCATTAAAGAGGAGGGACTTCTTGTCCCCTGACTGTTGCTCTTCGTAAAGTCCTATCTGACGACCAAAAGTTTTTGGCGACTCCGCTGGGGAAAATCATATTCCAGTTCTGTAATTTTTCGATCATCCTTTGATCTGGTGACTCCACGTTTTACTCAAGGGAGAAGGACCCTTGGTATTGAAGATTCTCAGTTCCAGATTTTGGAGCAGCAGGGTTTTCCTTTTCCTTCAACAAGAAATAGAAGAACTCGTTCGACAAGCACTCCACCTGTTCAAGACAGAATTCCCACGGGTGGTTTTTCTTCAGAGCCAGCTAGCCCTAATCTTCGAGCTTTGATTCTTGCTGGTGTTGCAGTTCCTCTCCAAGCCATTTTTCCAAGAATGGCAACGCCATTACCATGGGGTCATCGTGTCGGGCCCCTTGCCCTTCCTCAGCCTTTGCATGAGTTACCCAGAGGTAACCGGAAGAACTTTCCTAAGTTCAAAGGTGATGGCAAAGTGCATCCTGATGAACACATCGCGGCCTTCATTGTTGCATGTGGAGTCCTGGGAGTTGAGCATGAAGACGTCTCCGTGAGACTGTTCGTTGAGACGTTACAAGATAATGCTGCTGATTGGTTCTACCACCTTCCGGATGGTGCTATCACCGACTGGGACACAATGAGAACTCAGTTCGAAAACCGTTTCAAGCCAGCAGAAGATGTGCATGCCTTGCTTGCCCAAATTTCTCAGATAAAGAAAGATTCATCAGAACCCATGAGAGAATTTGTGGCCTGATTCAACAGACTGATCAACAAAATTCCTGTAAATACTCGACCTGTTGATCAAATTCAAAAATGTTTCTTCCTAAATGCTCAATCGCCCAAAGTTAGTTATGCACTAAGAAGGGCTAATCTCGCAACATTGGTCGAGGATCAAACTCTTGCTGTTAGTATCGAGGATGACTTGATCATGTCAGGGAAGTTGAGAAGAGACACTTCCAAATCTAAGTCTGCTGCTTCTTCCTCTTCCACTCCTGGACCTAATACTGATCCATTAGTTCAGAAAGCTTGCGAATGATCTCATTGCTATAAAGCAACAATTGGCTTAGCATGCCCCTTATGCAAATGTTCCAAGGAGGAATTTTCAGCCCAGAAATCATTTGCCTGCTTCTCAAACAAGATTAGCACTTGAAGGACCTCCTGTTAAAGTTCCTTTGAATGCAACCTGTGAGGTTGAAGAGCCAGATGATGATGAGGATAATGAAGCTTGCGAGGAGTTTGTGGAGGAATTTGATGATGAGGCAGAGGAACTTGAGGGATCTCGGGTTAATTTCTTCACCACTGAGGGCATTGATGATGGAGATGATTATGATGAAGTGGTAGCAGACATGAATAGCGAATCATTTGCTGTCATGACTCGAGAGCAGACAAATCAGAGGGAGAAGGTGACACAGCCCATAAAGAAATCTAAGGAGCAGTCAGCAACTATTCCCGTAATTGCAAAAAGAGGATCTCCTATCCCTACTTCATCTACACCAAAGGTGAGTCCTGTTAATCCTACTAGCAAAGTTCCTTCTTTTTCTCCTAAAGTTGATAAGCCTAGAATTTCAAATGATGATGGCCCGTCCACTTCTGGGTCTTTTGATATTATTGATCATCTGAAAAAGACTAAGGTTCAAATCTCAGAGGCTGAGTATTATCAAACTCATCCCAAAGCTTTTGCCAAAATGATTCAATTTGTTAATTCCCACTCCAAAACCACCTCTAAAGGCCTTTTTCCCACTCCTCCTTCTGCACCACAGCCTAGTCTGGTAGCTACTGTCACCTCACCTAGTGACAAAATTAAACCATTTTATGTAACACTTCTTATAGCTGGTCATAGGCTCAGTAATTGTGTCATTGATTCAGGAGCCTCAGATAACGTAATGCCTGCTAAAGTAGCTCATGCTTTAGGCCTGACCCTCACACGCACTTATGGATCTTGTTACTCCATGGAGAGTAAAGAAGTGCCCCTGGTCGGAAGAATTAAAGATGCACAAGTGGCTTTTGCTACCTTGCCTGAAAAGAAAGTGTTGGCTACCATCTTAGTAGCAGATATCCCTCCTTCATACGGGATGTTGCTAAGTAGGAACTTCTACAAAGATGTGGGTGGAGAAATCCAAATGGACTGGTCGCATGCACTCGTGCTTGTCAATGGACACATGAAGAAGTTGCTGCCCGAGAAGCAATCTGAGTATATTGTGCAGAAAATGGATGACCCTAAAGCACAAATACTTTATGAGGATATGGGACATGGTAATTACATGATTATGTCCCCTGATGAAGTTCGACTCCCTAAAGTGTCTCCTAAAAATCCTAATGGGGTGTGGATTTTAGAGTTTGACGGAAGTTTTTCCTCAGTTGGTTCTAGAGCCGGTGTCCTACTGGTGTCACCTGAAGGAAACCTACACCCCTTTACATTTAAGTTACAGTTTGAGAATACTAATAACACAACAGAGTATGAGGCTCTCATTCTTAGATTGCAAGTGGCCAATGAACAAGGTGTAAAGAATCTTCTGGCTCGGGGTGATGCAGAACTGATTGTAAAGCAATTCAGAAGCATTTTTCAAGTAAACAATGGGAGGCTAAAACATTACTAGAATCAGGTTTGGGATTCCATTGAATTCCTTGATGCTTTCTCCATTGAGGAAATACCTAGGGAGAAGAACAGCAGGGGTGATTCACTAGCAGTCTCAGGGTCACTACTGATTCCTCATCTTGGTTTCTCTCAGGATAAGTTCACCATTGAGATGGTCCATTGGCCTAGCGTACCTGACAATACCAATAACTAGAAAGTCTTCAATGATGATCAACATTTGCTTTCCTTCCTGGAACTCAAGGTTAATTTCGAACAACTGTATTTTAAGGGAAGTGACAACCTACCTCATGAGAGTGTGCCCTTTGACAAAGCAGTCACCCAAGGGGAAGAAACAGATCAGGATGGTTGCCTCAATCTCAAAGGAAACGAGATTCCTAAAGGTTTGGTAAGTTTGGAGGAACTATTTGATAAACATGACAGGTATGTGATGTCTAGAGCTTCTACTGGGCCTCAACAATCAGCTGAGCATGACAAGATTAATATTGGGAGTCCTAATGACCCTAAGCTAGTAAATATTGGAAAATGTTACACAGCAGACGAGAGGAGAAAAGAAATTGATCTTTTAAAAAGGTATAAGGATGTTCTTGCTTATTCTTATGAGGATCTAAAAGCCTTCAAGCCAAAAGATATGCAACATTCTATCCCTCTCAAACCAGGAATTAAACCTTTCAAGCAGAAACAGAGGCAATACAACCCCAAAATAGTTGACACCATCTTTCAGGAGATACAGAAGTTGTTGAAGGCTAAAATTATTTTTCCCATTCACCATTCAACATGGATTGCAAATATTATACCTGTTAGGAAGAAAAATGGTGAGATCCGCATCTGTGTAGATTTTAGGAATCTGAATCAGGCTTCCTTGAAAGGATAATTACCCTTTACCCATGATGGACTAGGTCTTGCAAGCAGTAATAGGATCTGAAATGTTATCTATGCTTGATGGATTCTCGGGCTATAATCGGGTAGAGGTTGATACTGTAGATCAACACAAAACAGCTTTCACTACTCCTTAGGGCACCTTTGCCTACAAGAGAATGCCTTTTGGGCTTATTAATCCTCGTGCCACTTTCCAGAGAGCTATGGATCTGGCTTTTGGAAGTTTGAAAGCGAAGTGTATTGTCATATATCTTGATGACCTGACAGTATTTTCCAAGACAAGAGCGGATCATTTTGATCACCTAGAGACAGTTCTGCTAAGATGCAGAGAGCATGGAATTTCTTTGAATCCTAAAAAATCTGTCTTTCTGTGTTACAGAGGGAAAATTATTAGGGCACATCGTGTCTCCAAATATGGTATTAAGATTGATCCTGAATAAGTACAAGCTATCCAACAAATTCCTCTCCCAACCAGCAAAAAGGGCGTGCACTCCTTCTTTGGTAAGATAAATTTCTTGAGAAGATTCATCCCTAATTTTGCAGAGTTAACTTTGAATATTTCTCAGATGATGAAAGGGAAGCAAACATTTGGGTTGGTCTTTTAAAGGAAAGGAATCCTTTGAGGGTATCAAGAGAGCTATCGCTAAAACTCCAGTTTTTCCCTGTCCTAATTTCAGCAAAGATTTCATCATCTATTGCTATGCTACAGATAATACCTTGGCTACTGTGTTAACTCAAGAAGACTCTAATGAGCATGAGCTACCAATCACATTCATGAGCTATATTCTGAAGGATCATGAGTTGAAGTACACCATGATGGAGAAACATGCTTTTGCAGTGGTTAAAGCTGTCAAGCAGTTTCGCTTTTACATCCTCAACTCTCATTCCATGGTATTGGTCCCGGATACAACTGTTAAGTCAATTCTCACACAGCAAGAATTTGGATCTAAGAGAGGGAACTGGGTTGCTAAGGTCCAAGAGTATGACATTGACATCAAGCCGACCAAGCTGGTTCGTGGAAAAGGTCTTTGTGAGCTCATTGCTGAAGGAGCCAAACATGAGTTGCTGGAGGAGAAAGTTGACCTTCCTACTGTTCTGTTCCTTAGTTCAGTTGACGAATGGTATGCTGACATCACCCATTTTCTCACCTATGGGGAATGCCCCTCTCATTTAACTGCCAAAGAAAAGAGGACTGTTAAATTGAGGTTAGTGCAATATGTATTGTGGGAAAATGCTTTGTTCAAGCATGGCTTAGATGGGAGATTTTTGAAATGTGTGGACAAGGAATAGCAGAGAAAGTTGCTCTCAGCTTTTCATGATCAGGCATGTGGAGGGCACTATTCATCAACGGTCACAGCTCATAAGATACTCCGTGGAGGATACTATTGGCCTTCCTTGTTCAGAGATGCATCCAAGTGGGTGGATAAATGTGAGGCTTGTCAGACCTTTGTGGGAAGACCTAAATTGGCTTCTTTGCCTCTCAAGCCAGTTGTGATTGAGGAACCATTTCAACAGTGGGGTTTGGACTTCATTGGTACACTTAATCCTACTTCTAGTGCTGGTCACACTCATGTACTAACTGCCACGGACTACTTCACCAAATGGGTGGAAGCTATTCCAGTTAAGAGCACTACTTCTGAAGTGGTATGCAGCTTCCTCAAAGAGAACATCTTGGTAAGGTATGGTGTACCTAACAAGATTGTAACAGATAATGCCTCGAATTTCTCTTCAACTGAGATAATGGACTTCTGCTATGGGTATGGCATTTCTTTGGCTCACTCTTCAGATTACTACCCTCAGGGCAATGGGCAAGCAGAATCCACTAACAAAAATTTGGTGACTATTATAAGGAAGTTAGTAAATGAGTCTCAACGAAACTGGCACAAGAAGCTCTATGATGCTCTTTGGGCAGATATGATTACACCAAAGAGAGCTATTGGAATGTCTCCTTTTCAAGTGGTGTATGGAGTAGAAGCTCAATTGCCAGTGACAGTGGAACTACCAGCCTTGCACCTAATGAAGGCCATTGAAGATACTAGTTACAGAGATGCTTTGGACAAGAGAATTATGTACCTGCACAAACTGAATGAGGACAGATTGATGGTTATTGATAGGATTTCTATTCACCAGCAGAAGGTAAAGGTCCTGTTTGACAAGAAAGCTAGGTTCAGAGATTTCCAAGTTGGAGACACCGTGCTGTTATGGGACAAAAGACATGAACCTCGTGGCAGCCATGGAAAGTTTGATTCCCTGTGGCTCAGACCTTTCAAGATCATACACTTTGCTGGTGAGAATTCCTTTTATCTTGATTACATGGATGGTTCTTCTCTCCCACTTCCTTATAGTGGGCAGTATCTCAAGTTGTTCAAGTCCTAGGTGATTAGGGAGTCCCTTGTACAGCGTTTTTGCTTTTCTTTCCTTTTTTGTTTTGGTGTGTTGTCCTCTGTATTGGTCTGTTTTTGACTCCATTGCCCAATGGATAAGGTACTGGTCTGCTTCCCCTAAGTTTGTCTAAGTTCTTGCCTTGTCTCATTCCTTGAATTCATGCCAAGTCATCCCCAGAAGGAGCTAGCTGTTGTCCACTCAAAATTCCCTGCTCTGATGAAAGTAAAAATTTCAAAATTTTGAGTTTAAGTGTTTTCTCTAATGTGCCGAAGTCATGAAATTGAGAAAAGTCTGCAGTTTTGGGTCATTTTGTATGTATTTCGGGCATGTCAGACATTTTTGTCCTGCGTGTCCCAAGTTCCGAGCTGCGCTCTGTTCCCCGATCGGCCAAAATCCCCGAAGTTGTTCCATTTTCGGGCCCGTCGGAACTTTTTGTCCCGCTTGTCCCAAGTTCAAAATTGCGCTCTGTTCCCCGATCAACCAAAATCCCCGAACCGCGTACTTCACTCTTTCATGTTCCAAGTGTCCCAAAATTTTCGTACGAGTTGTTCTATTTTCGCCTGAACCGCCCGAACCGCGTACTTCGGAACTTTTTGTCCCAAATGTCCCGAGTCAAAAAAGTGCAATTTGTTCCATTTTTGGCCGATTCACCCGAACCACGTACTCCGGAACTTTTCGTCCCAAATGTCCCAAGTTCAAACGGGCCTTTTGTTCCAATTTCGGATGAAACGCCCGAATCGCGCACTTCACACATTCATGTCCCGCGTGTCCCAAAAGACATTTGTGCGTCTTTTCCCCGCCTCGCCCGAACCGGCCGAGCCGCGTGTTTCGCGCATCCACGTCTCACATGTCCCTAATGAACCAAATGCCATTCATACTTAGTTTTTCCCGCTCTACCCGAGTATGCTGTTTTTTCAAACTGATAGATATGAATGTAATGCACATTGATCACCCTTCTCTCTCCTCAATGGCTATATAACGAGCAAGCCACCTTTGCAATTCTTACATTGTTTCCATGCTACCCTTGGGTAAGTGCAGGAAGTTGATGGACAAATATAGGGTCATCCGTGGACATCATATTGCAAATAACAACATAATATCAACTTGTAGGGATTATTAGCAATACATACACTCAAAATTAGACAAAATTATATTAATATGAATCATAGCATCCAGAATCTAGTTTCTAAAATACTATTTTTTGTAAAAAATGGACAAGATTAGCTATATTAAACACTCAAAATTCAATGACTTGGTATTTTTTTGTAAAAACGCCGATAAGATTATAGTCCGTTTGCCCATAATTTCGATGACCAAAAATTGATATATATATTTTTCCTTTGGTGAGAAGTTATATACCACTATTTATCTTGGGATGAATTTTATTTTGTATTTTTTTGAGTAATATTTTATTTTTTATGATTTTTTCCGTGAAAGTGGTATGAAAACATAAAGAAAATAGAGCACTTTCCGTTTTCCTACCATAACTTCATCAAAAAATATTGAAATCAAATAAAAATTTTTTTGTACATGTATATAATTTCACCATGGTTGGGATGGTATAAGTTTTATCACATTCTGATAAGTGAAACAAATTTTTCAGTTTTAAACGTAGACATAAACATTCACAGGAAAAAGTGTCTTAAAGACCTACTATTAGTAAAAAATTATAAAATGATATTTATCCTCTTATATTCACTTTAAAATCAATATTTCTACAAAGATAATAGTCTCCCCTACACAATGGTACCATTTTTATGACATATTTTTTACTTTTTGGCATGGTTCAAGTCCGCGGAAGACTAAATTTGATGTTTTGTTGTTTTTAATGTAAAATTCAGGATTTGATGTCCACTTAATTGTCCCCCAACTTGGTGCACTTACCCCCTTGCTCGAACCCTTGCAACATAATTCCCTATGCATGTATCCCTTTTCTCTATAATTCCTCCCCAAATTTAAGTTGCGGCTCTGATAATATCAATATGAAGATCGAAGTCCTGGAGGAGGCTTTGGGAGAACTAAAGAACAGTTGGCAGAAGGGCGAAGCTTTCAAGACACTGGTTGTCTCAGCTTTCAAGGATATTCACTGTCATCTTCAGGATGAAAATTCTGGTGTTTCCCTTTCCTTGCAAGAAATCAAAGCTCAATTCAGAGCTTATGTCAAAGATAATCTATTCAAGGAAAGCTCAATCTCCAAAGAGAAAATGAAGGAAATCTACTCTCTTCAATCTGCCGTTGGAGAAGCAAACAAAGATTATCACACTCATGTCAAGTTTGATAAAGAGATGGAGAAATGTCTTGGATTTTAGACGCAGTCTACGGCCAACATGTCAGTCCCTCGTGGCAGAGACATAGCTGAGGCGTTAGAGGAATTCAGGCAGTGGATTCTGAAGTCGGTGGGTCCCTCTCAGTGACTGGCCACCTGTCTTCTTCTCCTTGTTCTTTTCTCTTCTTCCCTTTCTTTTTCCGTTTTCTTTGTAAGAAGTTAAGGTATTGTGATTGGCGGTCCTTAACTATTCTTGGTTAAAGAAGCGGTTACGAAGAGTAACTGATTTGTAAGCTATATAATGGCCTTTCCACGCCATTCTAAAGGGAGGAAGAACTTGGCTTATTTTCTAAAAAGTGTAAATAGATTATAAAGAAATCAATACAGAAGGACTTTCCCATTCTTTGTCTATCTGATCTCTGTTATTCCTAAGCTTTCATTTATTTTCTTTGTGAAGATCATTTGTCTCAAGTTCGTTAGTCTTACCGATTGCATACTCTTCAACTTTGCAAGCATGGTGATCTTGTATAACCAAGAAGGAACTTTGTTTCCTTGATTAATGAATCTGTGTTATGTTAAGAAACTTTGTGTTCTAAGCAGATGTTATTTACAGAACTTTGTGTCTTTAAATTCCATCTTATTTATTCGATACAAATGATCTTGTTTCAATTCACTGTGACTTTGCATACATAAAGAATTACTCTGATATCTATAATTCTGCATGTTGCCTTTCTGCTCTTTCCCGTACTCTTTTTCCTCAGTCCTTTTGTAATTGATGATCTTCATAGAAAACACTTTCGTGATATCCAAGTTTAACCAACAAATCATGTCTTGTACATTTGTAAATAAGTTCATTTCTGAATAAGGGAACCTCTCCCATTAAAGAGGAGGGACTTCTTATCCCCTGACTGTTTCTCTTCGTAAAGTCCTATCTGACAACCAACAGGATCCAACAATGAAAACTTCATGGAAGATGGAAGTAGGGATCCTCAACTGATTATTTTATTTTGTGGAGTTACCATAGGAGTATCTCCATTCTTTTTTTTCTCTACAAAAGTGGAAGGATATTTTCCTTTCTCAAATTGAGAATGAGTGAATACTACAAATGAGAAAATGGGTGCATCTTATTTGTTCTCTTCATCACATCCAGAATACTCACAGAATCTGATTTTTGTATCATTTTCAAACTCATCACTTTATAGGAAATTACCACCTTCACTTTCTTGTTCAAGCTCTTCTTCACTTTCTTGAAATCTGTAATTTACATTCATGGGTGGGGCCTCCAAGGTGAGCCTTTGGGGTGCTCCTACAATCTGATTTATGTTGCTTCCTTGAGAAGACACTTGTTCAAATAATTCCCTCTTTAAAGATACCATCTCATTCACCAAATTTTTTAGCAATGGATTGGTTCTCTCATCTTCAGGATGTTGGGTCTTTCTCTTTGATGGATTATTTATCTTTTCAAAGAGGATCAGATCATCATCCAGTTCAATGGCACTCCTTTGTGCTTTTACAATGTTCCTTGGTTGAAATCTTCGTAGGAGAAAGCCTACCTCTAGTGATTGAGAATTTATAAAGAATCTTTTGATATTGTTTTGAGAGGGTGAATCTTCTTCCAGTATCTTGCAAAGAAACCATTTGAAATGAGCCATGAAGTCTCTCATCATTTCAATTTCTCCTTTCCTCATTTGAGAAAATTGCACTAAGAGGTCTTGACAGTATTCAATTGATTTAAATCTTTCCTCGAAGGAATCCTTGAGGTCATGCCAACTAGTGATGGATCAGGAAGGTAGGAGGTAGAACCATTCTGCTAATTTTTCTTGGAGGGACTCCATGAATAGTCTCACAACAACATCTTCATGTTGGACACCAAGAATTCCACATGATGTTGTGAAGGTAGTGATGTGTTCTTTAGGATGTTTTGTTTTTTTCACCTTTGAACTTTGGCAAGTTCTTGCGGGAACTTGTTGGTAGATCATGAAGAGGAGGTTCAAGAGAAATTGGACATGTATTTCTTCCCCATGGAACAATGGGTTGATGTATTTCTACTTCATCTTCCATTTTCGTTTCTCTTTCTATTTCAACTCTTTCTTTTACAAATTCTTCTTCAAATTCTTCTTTTAAGAACTCAATGCTCAATGATGGTTAAAAAATTGGAGAATTTGAAGGAGGAGTATCAACATGAGTCTTGATAAGATTTCCAGGTGAACTGTTTGAAGAGTTGGATGGAGAGGAGGCTTGAGAGAAGAATTATGGATTATCTCTAATTTGTTCTTGCCGATTTTGTGAAACCTCAAAATTGAAATCATCAACACCTCTTGACCTACTCAACCTGGTGTTTCTTCCTTCAGCCAGCTTCTTGAAATTTTTGAAGTGGGAATATGAAAAGACATGTGCAGAAATTAGTAGTGTATCTTTCAGCAATGGATTTTCATGAACTTTTTCTTTTTATTTTATAATATTTGATTTTTTTTTTTAAAATAGACCTTGCGGTCATATATTAGGTGTAGATGCTGCTAAATCTGCCCCATGGTAGGCACTAAAAACTATTGGCAAGAAAATTTGTCAGGTGGACAAACTTATGGATTCCTTTCTAATGCTCTGGGAATCTAAGTCCCTCTGCTTAACCAGTGCAATTGTCGTATATGCATGTAAAATAAAGTGTGGATTTATATGGTGGCCTTTCGACCGAGGATCCAACAAGGGCACTCCACTGACTTTGCAGAAAATTCTTGAAGTTATCTGTAAGGGGGGGAATTTTATATGAAGGTGGGAAAGGGAGTGAGAACAGAGGTAAGAGAACTAATGTTGTAGGTAGAAAATCATATTCCTACACACACTAGTTAGAAACTTCAACACATGCATTTATGAGAAGAAATAACCCTGAAAATGGTAACAAGATGAGATAAGATTACGAAATCAAAGTTTCTAAAATATCCTCATCAACGAGGCTAAAAATTCCTTCTTCTTATATTGATGCTTAAATAGAGGTTATACATAATGTGGGAATGGAAAAAAATTTGAGAATGGAGGGAAGTAGAAGAAAATGGCTATCTCGCTTGCTTTCTCTAAGTACAATGCACTCGTGAGTTTACACGATCGATTTTCCAGCCCTTTACAATGGCGTGAAGAAGCCATTAAATATCTTCCAAGAAATAGTTACAACTTCTTCTTTGTTAGCGAGAAATGGTTTACAATATTTTCAATCATTTGCGTTCATTCAAATTCTTGATTCACGAAGAAATGTCAATGGTGGAAAAACTAGACTTTCATAATGCAGCTGTTAGACTCATTTTCTAACTTTGAATTTGAACAGTTCATCTTGCCTTTGAAAATTTAAACTAGAGTCATCCACATGGGAGAAATTTACTAGAGTAGGCATGGATGATGCCTTTTACATTTTCTGACTTTATAGAGATTTGGCATTTTTTACATTTTTTATCCGCCCTTCCATTTTTGATGTAATCCTGACACGTGGCTTCAATTGATTGGTGAAGGAATCACGGCTCGCTTTATGAATTTTAGCCTTTTTTACAAAAAGGAGAAAAACCTCAAATCTCCCCGATGATCCACCTCCCTGCTTTGACTCTTCTATTCAGGCTTAATATTTGACATTCTCCCTTTTGTTTGATTGGGGCTGCAGTTCACTTTTTGACTTTCCACCTTTTTTACAAAGATGCTCAAAACCTCAAATTTCTCCGTCGATTCGTTTCCCCACTTTGACTTTCAAAGTGGGCTCAAGATTTGAATTTTTCCTCATAACATGATCGAGGCTGCAGGTCACTTTATGATTTTTTGCCCTTTTACAAAGAGGCTCAAAAACCCAAATTTCTCTGCCGACCCACTTTGACTTTCCAATGGCGGGCTCAAGCTTTGACTTTTTCCCTAGCATGATCGGGGTCACGGGGCCAAATTGACATTTTTTGCTAAAATAACAAAAATGTTAAGTTCACAAAAAGGACCCATTTCACCACATCCAATTAGATATGTCCACATGCACATGGATACTAGAGCCAAAATTTGATGGGGAAGAAAATGCCCATCATTCACGACTGTGGAAAAATGTAGAAAAGAGGAAAAATCCACCATTTTATGCCCGATTTTCAAATTTCTTTCAGGAACTAAGGAATTGAAAACAATACAAGGTTTGACAATCCATGGCCATAGAAAGATTGACAATTTCATTCAAATGAGGACAACAATAAAATTTTCACGCATCTAGACAAGAAAATGGAAAATTTATCAAAACGTGTAGACTGGAGAGTTTAAACAACTTCAAAGCATGAATTTCTCTATCTTTTTGGACTTATAACTTTACTTGAACACTTCTAGAGTGCGTGAGCTCAAAAATTTTGAATTTGACTTTAAAAATGAAGGGGGGATTTTGAGGGCGACAACATAGTCAGAGTGAAGTGCGCAGATTTTTGGGTCATACAGGATATTATAGGAAGTTTATCAAAGGATATGTCAAATTTTTTGCACTGTTGGAAGAGTTACTGAAAGGGAAAGGTGCATTCTATTGGGGAGAACCACAACAATGCACATTTGAGACATTAAAGGAAAAACTTACTACCACACCTATTCTATGTTTTCCTTCGTGGGACCAACCATTTCATGTACATGTTGACACCTCTGGCATGGCCATTGGCATGGTGTTGGATTAACCGGGAGAAGGTATTGTAGATTATCCTATCTATTTTTCTAGTAGAAAGCTGACTCCTGCAGAACATAACTACAAAACTACAGAGCATGATTTTTTGTTAATGATCTATGCACTACATAAATTTCGAAAGTACCTACTAGCTACATCATTCATCTTTTATACAGATCACATGAAATTGAAGTATTTGGTAAATAAGCCCATTCTACAAGGGCACATATGCAGATGGGTACTCTTATTTCAGGAATTTGATTTCATAGTTATGGTAAAACCAGGGAAAAGTAATTATGGACTAGACCATCTGTCCAAAATATAGTCAAGAGAAAAAGCACAAGAAATTGAAGATACCATGCCAGATGTATAGTTACATAGGTTACAATGAGCACCATCAAAACTAGAGGACATTGTTGTCTTTCTACGAACAAGTATGGAACTAGAAGGAATTAAATCCTTGGAGAAGAAACAGCTTGCTATACGCACATCCCCCTATATGTTAATTAGCGGTGACCTGTACAAATTAGGTCGGGATGAAGTATTGTGTCATTGTGTATTGGAACATGAGCACATGGATATTATGGAAGATGCTCATAGTGGTATTGCAGGTGGCCACAATGTAGGTTATTTCACTGCGTGTATGATTCTACTAGCTGGATTATAGTGGGAGACAGTGTATAAAGATTATAAGGAATTTTGTAAGGCTTGTGATCATTGTCAATGTCTTTAAAAACTAGGTCAATGAGATGAAATGCCTCTAAGACCCATTACTAGTGAAGAACCATTTGAGAAATGTATTTCACCAACTATATGTTAAACTAGATCACGCTACATCATAACTTACATAGACTATCTGATAAGGTGGGCAGAAGCAACACCTACAAAGGATTGTATAGTGGCTATAGCTACCAGGTTTCTTTGGGAAATTATTATTATGAGGTTTGGATGTCCTTTAATTTTTACCAATGAAAGAGGCAAACATTTTCTTAATGAGACAATCAGAATTTTTTTGAATGAATTCATTATTGCACACCATAATACTACACCCTATCATCCTCAGGAAAATGGAACTGCTAAGGCTTTCAACAAAAATTTTGTGCCACATATTGACAAAAATTTGTGATGTTGGAAGAAAGGATTAGGATGATAAAGTATTTTTAGTACTTTAGGAATATCAAACAATGTATAAAAGGTTTAACAAAGCCACACCATTTCAGTATGTATTTAGCATAGAAGCAATTCTTCCTATGGAATTTATGTTACCTTTTTTACATATTATGCATGCTGGAGGTCTCGTTGATGAGGAAAGCATTAGAAGAATGGATTGAAAAGTTCATTAAATTGGATGAATGAAGAGCCATAGCATGTTGGAGTTAAAAACAAGAAAAGGCCAGGCAGAAAGCATGGCATGACAAGAACATCTGGGGTAAAAAGATTGAGATAGGACAGATGGTGCTCCTTTATGATTCTAAGTTTTTGTGCCATCCAGGCAAAATGAAGTTACATTGGTTGGGGCCATATATTATCACTCACATACTTGAATTAGGAACTTTTTAGTTAGATGCACTTGATGGAATACGGTTACCAAGTTACTTCAATGGGAGTAGGCTGAAGCCCTACTATAAATAAGTCTTCTTGGTGTTTGTAATAAAGTGGTGTTGTCATTTAGGTTAGGTTTTGAATTATGAATTTCCTTAATGTGTTTCAGTCTTTGTCACTATGCTTTATCAATTTAGTTGATGTTTTTTTTAATAAGCACATTTATGCACCAGAAGCTAATTACTATTTGAATAATTTTTATGCACAGAGGACTACACATACCATTAGTTTGGGGTAGGTTTTTGATATCTAGGTACAGGACTAATGGAAATAAGTAAACATGAAAGGAACTATCTATGGGTGTTATTCAAGGTTGGATAATTGAAAAACAAGAGAGAATACTTCTCCACACAAGGGCCATAGATAGAGAGGAATCAAGAAATAAGTATAACGCGAGGTAAGCAAAAGTCGAGAAGACTACCAATGGAAGGCATAGTGATGAGGTACTTAGGCACATGGAAGTGCACTAAAGAGAAGTCTGCATCCAAAAGGTAGAAGGGCATGCTAGAAGGTTATAACTTGGGTGTGAAGATGTACCATGTGGAAAGAACAAAAATGGTCAATTAATAAGAGGATTGTTGGTAGGTGGAGGAGCAATAAATACACTAAATTTTTGAAATTCTATATAAGGATGGGATGTGAGTTCATTTTTACCTTTGCAATTGAGATAATTTGAAAAGGGTTAATTACAAACGAGCTGAACAATCATGTTGAGGTACGAAGAGTGTGAAACCATATGTGGAGAGATGGGTTATGCATAGGAAAAGCTTGTGTCCCCATAGGTGAAGGGTTTGAGTGAAGCAAACGTGTTACAAATGAGCTAGGGCATGTGATTTCCACTAGGGCATAGATATTTAAACTAGGGTTTCAACTTGCTCGATTATAGAGGGAAGAAAAGAGAGATTGTTTTCAAATGGCATTGAAGAAAGCACCCACAGCAAGAGATAAAGGGAAGAAGAAGGTTGAATTGGAAGAAGAAATTTCTCCCGAGAGTAATTTCTTACAAATATAGTATCCAGAGGGCATAATTGTGGGACAAGAATGGGATTCCCATATTAGCCAATGTCAAATCGATTATTACAACCATCGAACATTAGAGAATAAGAAGTATCTTGATGCGTTACTGAGCATGAAAATGAACAAGTACATGGTAGAGGATATTCCATTATATGATTATGTGGGTGATAAGTTGCTGAAGCAGAATGAAGTCTACCAGCTATATGAGCTACCACATTTTGGAAAGTATGAACCATTATATTAGTGTTTTATGAGCAGATTCCATGAGGACTTCTTCTACTTCGCTATACGGAGGGTAAGAATAACACCTACTTTGATTTCAATAGTGATAGGATTAAGGGCCTCAGGGTTGGATCTAGATAGTGATTTAAATGATAAGGTTGTAATCCTAGAGACAAGGAAAGAGTTGGGGTATACTAAATGTCCACACGACATGGAAATTGACAAATTAAAAAAGTATCCAGTAGTGCAGGCAGTTGTAAATCTCATAACAAAGTTGAATAACCAAGGAAGGTGGTCGTAGGTGAACATAATGTGGTTGCATGTCGCAACGAAGATGTCTCAAAGAGTGGTCTACAATATTTCAGATCACATATCAAAGAAGTTCATTGAAGAAGTGTGGATAGGTGACAAGATAATTTTTGGCTTTGTGTTATTATCTTTAGTGTTTATGGAGATTGGGGTGCTTGATGGGCCAAAGGAGAAGATTTGGGATTACCCCATGGAACACAAGTCACCTACAGAAATATTTGGCAAGTAATTTTGTGATGGATCAATGAGTGGACCATTTAAGCAGAGGGAAGAGATGTGGTATGATATACTCCATGTGGAATTTGAAGAAGAGTGGTGCATACCCAAGGATTTACCTTCGGTGGTAGTAAGGTAGTTTAATTTACAGTCTATCAACATTTTTGCATCACACGATTTACGATGAAGGACAAAGCTTGAATCCCATGGTGCAAACTATTTTATGCCTTCATAGTAATATATTTCCATGCATCAGTTCACCAATTTTCATATGTACGCCACCTAACCTTCAATTCCAACAAGGTACATTACGAATACCACACTCTAAGAAAGAAATATGTCTATCTAGGGTGGAATGCCTACATTAAGAGGATTATTTAAGATATTATAAGCATGAATCCTGTAAGCTTAGTATTTGGGGACACTATAGTAGTGCTTATGTACCTATAACTCAAACCCAAGCTGAGAGAACAATAAGTATGTGGAGAATGAGTTCACACTCCCAGGGCCTCCAAAAGGTAAGCATACAATGGAAAATGTTCCAACACCTAATCCCATAGAAAAAATTCAGGTAGATGATGAAGAGGAAGAGCATGAAGATAGTGGTGGTTTGGAACACAAAGGTAGAAGACATCCTCTCAACAAGGAATAAGCTAAGTGCGTGACTACACCATCTCAGCCACAAGAAGAAGATGATGAGGAATTGGAAGCAGTCTAAGGAGAGCACCGTTTCAAGAGAGTATTCAGAAGAATAAGGACCCAAGGTGCTACTCTACAAATAGTGCGCAGATCACCTTGACTCTCTCCACAAAAGGAGAAAAATGAGAAAATAAGAAGGAAATTTAAGCTGACTGAGCAAGTGGAAGATTCTAACGAAAGTATGCCCAATTATCCTACACCTCTAGAGAATTTAGAAGAATAAAAAGAAAAAGAAATGAAGGATGGAGAAGAGGAAGAAAAAGGAGTAGATGAGACAACAACCAAGACTGCTCAGGAAATAGCCACACAAGTTCCAAATCTTGAAGCCCAAGTTCCTACATAACCTAGATCAAGAAGAACAACTGGGGAATATATTCCGCCAACCATGTGCTATGCCAAGGACATGGGTAAAATTGTTCATAGCCCATTTCCAGAGAACACTAACACAAAAGGAGTTGTATGGCTGAGAGTTGAGGGATGAAGATATGGCAACCATTCTGCACAAGGAAGCAATTTTCATGGTTGATGCACACACACATGGATGAAGTAGGCTTTGATGTGTGTGATGATTCATGCATATCAAGGAGGTTGAAAAACACACCTCAGGCCAGACACATAACAGTAAATCCTACTGTTATGTCAGATGAAAAAGTAAGTAATTTTTTGGTGAAGGTCATGACAGAAGTGGTATGCCGAAATATGGATAAAGTTTCCATAATTAGGGTGCTGAGGGAGGAGATCAAGACTAAGGATGAGGAAATAGTGTGCATGAAGTAGGAAAGAGACTTGGCATAGAATAAGAACATTGTTTTTATCAACATGGCATAGGAGATTGGAGACAATGTCATGAAGGCTAGGCCACACTTAGAGCTAAAGGTACCCAAAACGTTTCCTTCGGCAATACATTATGTAAGCACATTAGTGGAATTAGTGCTTGAAGATGAACCTCTACACATGTAAGTGCCAAAGGATCCATCATAGGAAATAGAGTTGGAAAAGGATTCAGTGATGTGGAATATTGCATCATATGAAGGATTTCTTCAGATCTTGCATGAGGAACTAAAGAAGGAAGATCAAGTGCTGAATATTAGTACAACGCCACAAGCCATTATAAGGAACGAGACAATTTTGGAAGACAATGAGGTCTTGAAGGACATGAAGGATTAGAAATTACACTGCATTGAACGTTTAGCACTTGTTAAGAAGAAGCACGAGGCCCTTACAACAGCTCAAGGACCACATACGGAAATATTAGATGAGCTTGGGAAACTCGTCGCTCAAAAGATGGACTTGTTGGAAGGGAGAATGAGTGGCATGTCCACCATTTTGTTGGTCTTATAGAATGAGAAGGGAGATATTGCAAGGGATGAATTAGAGTCAAATGTAGTGGATATTACAGAGAAGGTAGAGGCTGCACTCAATGACTGGAAAACCTTAGATGCAAAGATAAAAGAATAATATCTCAAATTTATTATTTAGGTTGAAGTAGAAGATACTGTAGGGTAAAAACATTTCTTTATTCATCTAAATTCTTTCTATTTTTCTATTGATATTCTTTGATTCATTTTTGAGACAACCATTACCAGGGTGGCAATGCAACTAGTGTTGGGTAATGTTTATCAGTCAAAATCTGGCACTTAGCATATAAAATATAGAAGGTTCACATGGGAAACTAGAGTGCATTCAAAGGCATGAGAGTATCAGAGAGGATCATGCACAGAATAGAAACAATTTTGGGACTTAGCCATTTTCATGGTGAGGATCTATTTTTTGAGATAGTGTGTGGAGCACACAAACCGGTCAAAGACTTGCACGAAACGCATTGGATATTTTCAGAGGATCAACTATGAAGATATTTACATGGACACAAGCCAGGAATAGATCTACTACTATCAGTTAACTAAAATTATTCTATTGTTAGCGCACTTGCATGTGTGGCTATTTTTGCAACGGTGTGTGGCTAATAATAACATGTGACCTATTTTTGGATTAGATAAAGCGGTAAAGGGAAATTCCCCACCCATATAAATATGTATTGAAATGTGTAGCAGAGAGAGAGAGAGCATATACATGTGAGAACTATCCATCTCACCAACTGAAGCCCGTCTAGATCATCACGCATATGCCTATATGATGGGAAGCCGACATATGGCCTCCAAATGATGTCCACCCTAGATAACCCCTCCAATAGTCACCTGAAGTATGCTACATTATGTGTATCCCTGTCTGATCTCTACTCTCCTATAACATGCACCCATTGCCTATACCCCATCTCATGCAAATCTTAGTGGAAAGGCATCGGCCTGGGGCATACCCACTAGGATGCACACAAAAAATGTCCTCATATGCCTAGCAGTGAAGTAAAAAGGTACGGCACAGGCTAAATGTACGCAAACGCCCATACGTCCACAACTCTCTGTATAGCTGCACCAAGAATGTTGGCACCCCACGCAAAGCTTTCTGTGATCTATCATCATGTCATGTACTACCCCAATCAACAAGTGCAGGGAAACCATCCATCCATCTACATCTGGCAGTGTAAAGGAGCACACTGCCTCCATCAATAGAACTACTAGCCTCGTCTCCTCTAGACGGGCTAGGTACATCTCTCCATAGCTCAAGATGTTTCTATGGAATGTCAGCTCAGCCATCCCCTCTCCAAACACTGTCAGCATCAACTCCTCTAATGCCTCAAAGGAGATCAAATAGACCTGTGTACCCAATATGGGTAGCTGTAGGATCCTGAACACGTCCTCTAGGGTGACTGTAATCTCACCCGTCGGTAGGTGGAACGTGTTGGTCGCAGAATCCCATCTATCGATGAGAGTGACCATTAGACTCGACTACCAGAATACATGCCAGTAGCGATGGACCCCACTTAGGCCCACCTCCTCCACATGCCATAACTCCTTAGGGGTCGCTGCGCCGTGAACTGTCATGAGTAGGGGTGGAACCCTATCCCGTATGCGTAGCTAATCTCTCACCTACATCCAATAAAATGATCACATTATTAAAAAATTACCCATACCTACAACATTTTTACCATTACCTTTGACCCCAAATTCTACCAAACCCATCTACCCATACCCCAAGCCTTCATCTATTTACCTTTTCCTCTAACCCCACATCTTGACCTAACCTACTTACTAGCACCTAAACCCTGGCCTTGCCACTTTACCTATCTATCCCTACCTTTCCTTATCTAATTTAACCATTACCTACCCCTCCCTACCCACTATGCTTCCCTTGTTTATCCTCATCTAGACTGGCACCAGTCAACATTGATCGACCATGGTCTACCCTTGACTGACCATGGTCTCCCTACAACCGACATCAGTCACCTCTCTTGGGATCGATACAACTCCACACCCACCGACATTTTTCATAACAGAACCAACGTTGGTCACTATCGCGGCAACCACCACGTCCCCAAACCCCCTTTTTCTCTCCACACTCCCCACCCTACCCACCCATTCCTCCCCCAAACCCTCCACATCCCTTCCTACCCCTCCTTTACCTCTCTTCTACCCTCCCCCCTTCCCATTTCACCCATTTTATTTCCAATTTTACATTTAAATTTTCCCCCCCAGCCCCTATTTCCTCCCCCCAAATTTATTTCTCATTTAACTAAACAACACACACATATGCTTTAGATCTTACCTCATCCCACCGCAATCGTCGTGGTGGCAACTCAGGCCACTACATGGGTCCTCCCAAGCCCTCTCCTACCTCTACCATCACCAAAATTCCTCCAAATCTCCAACCAATCAAATCCAACAACCCACTCTCGTGACCCCACCAATCAATCAACACCATTCACCTACATGGCTCGCCAACTCAACCTTCTGACACCCTCAGTTGTTTTCTTCTTCTCTTCTTCTCTCTTTTCGTTTTCTCTAATTCGTAAATCACAAACCAATTTTAAAACCGTGGAATTTTTATTTTTATAAACAACTCGACCTAACCAGTGACGGTTTCCACTTGAATGACATCGGTCTTGTGTCCTACCTTACCTTGATCGGTTACCCTTAACCAGCATCAGTCACCCTCTCTTGCACATTGCCCTAAATTTTACCCTATTACCCTACCCGTCACTCTTTTTTCCCTCACCCAACACTTACCCTGACCATTCACCTCACCCTTCTGACCTAACCATTTACTACCTAACCTCGTCCTCATTTGGGGACTCATTCTTTTGCCCATAGCTTGGCCCTACCCATGTCGTGACCTAGATTTTTGGACCTGGAACATTGCTAGTGACCTTTGACATCATGTGTCTACTGTACCTTGCGGCACTGTTACTTATTTTGATTGACCTAATGACCTTACCTTGCCTCTTCCCATGACCATTTATCCGTACCCTACCTTTGGTGTACCGAAACACACCTAAACGTTCTTTCACCTGACCTATGTCGTGTTTCCTAACCATATCCTATACCTTGGATACCAGAATCACTTCAACCTTGTTTGGATAAACCTATAGACCTTAGACAATGTAGAGTTTGTCTGCTCTTCAACCTAGTAGAATGCTACATTTTATACGTGTGCGTGTGTTTAACTATTACTACCTTTCACCCTGACCCATTACCTAGATTACCCTAATAGATCTTGCTCCCTTTTCCCCAATTACCCACCTTCCTTTTCATCACATTCATCTTTTATCAAACCATTCACTAATTCTGCCCTCTGCCTTGTCAGTTCCTAGTTTGAGGGGGATCACATTCACCCACACGTGGGGCAAACACATCTTATTTTTTTCAGCGTCTCTTACCAATAAAAGCTACACAACAAAAAGGGGAAAAATGTAGACACTAAAATTAGGTCACACTCCCCTTTGGTCCCTCAAAAAATAAACACCATTGAACACATTCACCTAACCATGGCCCCCCTTCACCCCACTATAATATTAATTTAATTATTTAAATTAAATTAATTCATTATCTTCACAATATTTATTATTTAAATATCCTAATTGAGATAATGCCCACATATCCACCTCATCTAGCCACCTCATCCTAAGACCTATTCTTAGTAAGTTACCATAACTAACTAAGACCTACCAAAACCCTAAAAATCAATGCCTACATTCCCTCTAACCACATTCCCTGCATGCTTAAAAGAAGCTTCCATCCTAATCCATGGGGCCAACACACAAGATTCTAGAAAATCAAGGGGATTTTCCTAGTTTAGTAAACCTAGGAAATCCCACCCTAACCAATGCTAGTTACCCTTAACCACCGCTGGTTAAGCCAAAACTGTCGTCGGTTACCATTTAATTCCCAAAACAACCTTATTTCAAGGTTGGCAGATTCCTGAGAGATATCACATCTTTTGAGAACAAGTTTTAAGGAGAAAAGGCATGCAAAGAAGGAGATCAAGTATTTTCTCTTGCACAGACATCTAGCATTCACCCAAAAACCATCCAGCACTCACCCTAGCACAAATTTGATCCAATCAGGAAAGAAGAAGAGCACATGTAGCCCATGCAAGAACTCCACAACATTTAGTGACCCTCTGCAACATTCAACCTCTTATCAACACCTTCATTCCTTACTCACAGACATCCAAAACCAGATTCTAAGTAAGTAGAACATTTTACTCCTCTAGTTCACTCACTTCATCATTATATTTTCATCCTTTATTCTCCTAGCCACCCACTGACCTCCTTTAATACTCACCCCTCCATAGCCCTATTAAAACCTCACCAAATCCCATCTAAACAACTTAATACCTCTTTCTGACCAGCCTAGTCCTTTGTGCAATCATATGGGAGATCTAAAGCTCATTCTGTGACATTCCCAATACCCCACAGTAACTGGCACCGGTTCTCCCAAACTGGCGTCAGTCACCCTTAACCGGCATCGGTCTCTGTATCTACCAATATAGCCCAGAACAGTAACCTACCTACCTATTCCCACATCACTCTTACTCACATGTGACCTGCCTAAGACCTCTATCAAACCTATAAAGACCCAGAACCAGTTACTTGACCTTTGGATCTTATTTTAACCTATCATGTTACATTAGATCTTTCTTATTGTGTTTTAAATGAGATACCTAAATCATTTTAACTATAATAGGATTTGATTTTTTTACCAACATTAAATTGATTTAAACAGTGGATTGACAACCGTCTAGGAAGTATCACACTTCTCAGATCTAGCACACGCTAGGCAATCCACTACATATATTGTTTAACTCTTTCTGGTTGTCTTGGTTTCTATTTCAGGTAGTTCCTCCCAGCCAAAAGGAAGCTCTCACGATCAGCTATGGATCAAGGAGTCAACATGCGCGCAACAACCTATCAACCAGCATTTCAACAGGTATACTTCCTACGCCCATTACCCTATCTATTTATTCATTTTCAAAGAAACGTCTAAGAATCAGGTGAAACATTTTGGCATGCCCGGTAGGACCCATCCGAGGTTCCTTGCATTTTATTCATTCCTAGGAAAATATGTGTGTTTGTTTCCCTTCTGAAGAGCATACACATTAATTTTCTTCCTTGGTAACCTTCTTTTTCTTTCTATTTGCTTTAAAAGAAAGCCTTTATTTTGGTGTACTTAAAAGGAACCATTTCTTCTTATTTTTGGCATTTTAGTGAAAGAGCATCCCTCTCCCTCTTCATCTATTTGTGTCATCAAATTCCATATTTTGATTTAGGCTTTAAAACCATTGCATTTCATTCTGATTTTCTGCATTAGCTCACATTAATTGAGGGTAACCTATATGCTGGAAGTCATTCCCAGCTGATGGTTGACAAATGAATTGTAGAAAGCACTTTCTTTCTCTTTCTCTCTCTCTCTCTCCGAGTCTTATCAAACCTCACAAAAATTGAAAATACACACATTCTTAAACAACATCTTACCTAGAAGAAGTTGTAGGTGATCACACGATCATGACACAGTGGGCACCCAACTCGCTTCTCTGTCGAGTCATACTTCAGAGTGAAGCCCACCCCCACCATAACATACCTGAAACCTCTCCTTGTAGATCTCCTTCTTCGTAGGAAGACATCCTCACCAAAAAAAACTTTATTCTACAGTTCATGAGTAGGTCCTTAAATAACATAAGCTAAACAAACATAATAGAAAAAGCACTCTTAGGATCGTATTTTTCTTAGTGTTTCTGCTTGGCTTGCATTTTGAGGTGAGAGGTTACACTCTTCATTTTTATTTTTTCTCCTTGCATGCTCCTCATCATAGTTGGTGTATTCAAAATTCATCTGAGTGTGCCTAGACCATATTCTCATCATTCTCATAATTTTGGGTTTGATTCCACAGTAAATTTTAATTCACAACCACATTTTTTTCATCACTATTTCAATTTCAAAGTAACCGGTGTCAGTCTAGTGACCGTCATCGGTTACCCTTTGACCTTCGTCAGTTATACCCAACCAGCGTCGGTTCACTGTCATTTTGGTTAACCTACCCAAAAGGACACCTATTCACCTTCTTCAACTATTCATAGTCCCTATCACTTTTATCATATACATTGACCTTGTAAATCTCATTAGTATTTGGCATACCTATCAGGTTTGGCCTTATACCTTTTTTTTACCAACTATTCACGTTCCACAGTGACCAAGTGCAGTTACCTATGACCGGATTTAGTTTAACCTAACTGGCATTGGTTAACCTGTGTCATTTTCCAGTAGCCATTTTAGCCCCAATTCACCTACCACCTTCTATTTATCCTACATGTGCTATATTTTTTGTGTCACTTATAGAAAGTAGCCTCACCCCGCTAGTACATTTTCACATGTTACTGACGTGTCGACAAGCAAGAACCCTCGTATTCCACACCAATTTTTAACCACTCCCACCTAGCCCTTTTCCACCTTCCATTTTATCACTTGCCATGGAGTCTATCCAACCTATCTCTATTGCTACTGGAGATGAGGAGTTCACACAATTCCTTGACCAAAATCATGTCACCTTACAGTTTTATCTTTCTCACTCATCCACTTGAGATGTCTTAGGTCAGTTGATATACGACATGCCCATATCTATCCCCCTAGAACTCACTCCTACTTCTGTTCCAGCCCCTGTTAATCCCGTGTTGCCTACATCTACCTTAACCCTAGTTGTTTTGTAGTTAGGTCCTATACTCGATATGACTACCACATATGCTACATCCATTGCACCCACTACATCCACCATACCTTCGACAACCACCCAAAACACAACCTCATCTACCCCTATTGTCTCGCATATACCCATAGCTACACAACCACCCCCAGTGTCAATGACCCCTATCCCTTTTCAAAATGTGGTTCTTTCTATTCCACAATCATTAGCCCCCATTGCCACTAGGTTTACCATGATCCTTCCACCTCCATATACGTACTATCAGTAGCCTCATGTTTCATCTATTATTCATTCTAGGTACGTACCCCCTATTTCACTACCTTCTTCTCAATCTACCTACATGGTAGCACCATATATTGTAATGCCACCCTTGTTACATGCCCAACACAAACCCTCTTACACTACAGGAGGTACCCAACCATCACAACCTACCAACGGCCTAATCAAATTAATGATGGAAAAGATGCAGACATTGGAGGCATCGATTTCTAGCTCCCGCAACACTCTCACTTACGATGAGATTTGTAACAAGCCTATCCACCCATCCATTCCTATTCATCCATACCTTGTGCATTGGGAAATGCTTAAATTTAACCATTTCAATAGCAAGGAATACCCACAACAACATTTGTGGTCATTCAAACACGGGTGCTACCTAATATCCCATGATGATGCTTTTCTCTTGAGGACCTTTCCCATGTCTCTGATTGAACCTGCGTTAGATTGGTATAGTGGGTTACCTAGACACTCTATATTTTCATTTAATCAGGTAGCCCAAGCCTTCTTAGATCACTTCTCCATCAATATCATTAAGAAGGTTACCATGACTGACCTATACTCCACGCATCAATATGATGATGAATCTATCACAGATTTTTTCGCTCGCTAGCATTTCCTGATCAATCAACTCACCTTCTAACTACCACAAATGAAACTCATCGAGCTCTTTACACGGGCTTGTGCTAAACATATCTCATTGACCCTACAGGTCCAGACTTTCCGAACCTTCGATGAAGCATTCACCATGGCATGAACGCTAGAGATTAGAGCCATCAAGGAGAAGAAAATCCAATTATGCAATAAAAACTTCGCATTCAAGTTGAACGATACCTCTTCTTCTTCCAAACCATAGAAAAATTATTCAAAGGCCAAGGGGACTGCTAACGCAGTGGTACTCAAGGCTGGCCTAGCTCATCCATCAAATCAGGCTAGCCCCTCATCTATTCTCTCACCCATTCAGACTTTTCAATTCAGACGAGATCAATGGAAATACACCCCAATTAGGGAGCCTTACTCTTCTATTTTAGAAAATCTCATCAAAGTTATGGTCATCACCCTTCCACCTATAAAACCACACACTATTTTTGACCCTTCTCTCCCCACACTTGCATGGTATAAATAATACAATTTCTGTAACTATCATCAAGTAAACGGTCACAGTGATAGTAGTCGTATCACTTTCAAAAATATTATCCAAGAAATTCTTGAGAAGGGTGAGTTAACTATGGATAATCCTCACGCACCTACCAATCAAAACCTACGCATCTTTAAGAAACCCTTTCCTAATCATGCCCCTTCATCTGATCAAACCGGTGAGACCTCAACTCATGATAGCCATACTCGCGAGGTCCATGCTATTTTTAGTGATGTGCCCATTGCTTCCCAATTACCTCATATTCCTTCCATAGAGGAAATTATAGCCCGAAGTCCTCCACCTACACTTGAATCCACCTCACATATTCCTCCACCAACAGAGGAACACCTTTCACTTCCTTCATCACCTATGGAGGATCCCTCCACTAATATCAAAGCTATTTCACCTTTGGCTTCTCCACTTAGAGATTTTTCACCCACATAACTTCTTTAGTCCATGGAGGATATTTTTTTACCTCCTCCACCCACAAAGGAGCACCCATTATCTCCTCCACCTACAGAGGAGCACCCATTTTCTCCTCCACCCAATAAGGATCCAATAGAGATACATTTACCTCTTGGTGACCATTATCCATCAGCTACCCAAGATCTTATAGAACTATTTCAGCTCTCTTACCCACAGAAGCTAAAGATAACCAATTCCCCATCTCTAAGACACATTTTACAGGAATTTCCATTAGGTTCTCATAAACCTCACCTATTGACATGTCATTCTTAGATTTAGTTGATCGCCTAGATTATGTGGATAGAGCCATACTTTGGGGGTGTCTTGTGCTTCCTTCATATGCCATAACTCCTCAGGGGTCACTACGCCGCGAACTGTCACGAGCATGGGTGGAACCCTTTCCTACATGCGTAGCTGATCTCTCACCTACATCTAACAAAATGATCACATTATTAAAAAATTACCCATACCTATAACTTTTTTATTGTTACCTTTGACCCCAAATTCTACCAAACCCATCTACCCATACCACAAGCCTTCATCTATTTACCTTTTCCTCTAACCCCACATCTTGACCTAACCTACTTACCAGCACCCAAACCCTTGCCTCACCACTATACCTATCTATCCCTACCTTTCATTATCTAATTTAACCATTGCCTACACCTCCGTACCCACTACGCTTCCCTTGTTTATCCTCATCTAGACTAGTAGTGGTCAACATTGATCGACCCTGGTCTACCCTTGACTGACCACGGTCTCCCTACGATCAGAATCGGTCACCTCTCTTAGGACCAATACCTATCCACACCCACAGATGTCGGCCACAACAGAACCGATGTCGATCACTGTCGTGGTGACCACCGCGTCCCCAAACCCCCTTTTTCTCTCCACACTCCCCACCCTACCCACCCATTCCTCCCACAAACCCTCCACATCCATTCCTACCCCTCCTTGACTTCTCTTCTACCCTCCCCCCTTCCCATTTCACCCATTTTATTTCCAATTTTACATTTTAAATTTTCCCCCCAACCCCCATTTCCTCCCCCCAAATTTATTTCTCATTTAACTAAACAACACACACATAGGCTTTAGATCTTACCTCATCCCACTGCCATCGTCGTGGTGGCACCTCAGGCCACTGCACAAGTCCTCCCGAGCCCTCTCTTGCCTCCACCATCGTGAAAAATCCTCCAAATCTCCAACCAATCAAATCCAACGCCCCACTCTCGTGATCCCACCTATCAATCAACGCTCATCTCCTACGTGGATCTCCAACTCAACCTTCTGACACCCTCAGTTGTTTTCTTCTTCTCTTCTTCTGTCCTGTTGTTTACTTTAATTTGTAAATCACAAATGAATTTTAATACCGCAGAATTTTTCTTTTTATAACCTACCCAACTTGACCGGCGATGGTTTCCCCTTGACCAACATCAATCTTGCGCCCTACCTTACCTTGATCAGTTACCCTTGACTGGCATCGGTCACCCTCTCTTGCACATTCCCCTAAATTTTACCCTATTACCCTGCCCGTCACTCTTTTTTCCTCACCCAATGCTTACCCTGACCATTCACCTCACCCTCCTAACCTAACCATTTACTACCTAACCTTGTCCTCATTTGGGGACTCATTCTTTTACCCATACCTCGGCCCTACCCGTTTCGTGACCTAGATTTTGTGACCTGGAACATTTCTAGTGACCTTTGACCTCATGTGTTCACTATACCTTGTGGCATTGTTACCTGTGTTGATTGACCTAATGACCTTACCTTGCCTCTTGCCATGACTGTTTATCCTGACCCTACCATTGGTATACTGGAACACACCTAAACATTCTTACACCTGACCTATGTCATTTTTCTTGACCATATCCTATACCTTGGATACCAGAATCACTTCAACCTTGTTTGGATAAACCTATCAACCTTAGGCAATGTAGATTTTGCCTACTCTTCCACCTAGTAGCATGCTGCAATGTATACGTGTGCATGCGTTTGACTGTTACTACCTTTGACCCTGACCCATTGCCTAGATTACCCGAGTAGACCTTGCTCCCTTCTCCCCAATTACCCACCTTCCTTTTCATCACATTCATCTTTATCAAACCAATCACTGATTCTTCCCTCCACCTCGTCAGTTCCTAGTTTGAGGGGGATCACCTTCACCCACATGTGGGGCAAACACATCTTATTTTTGTCAGCGTCGGTTACCAATAAAGGCTACGCAACAAAAAGGGGAAAAATGTATACACTAAAATTAGGTCACACTCCCCTTTGGTCCCTCGTCAAATAAACACCATTGACCACATTCACCTAACCATGGCCCCCTTCACCCCACTATAATATTAATTTAATTATTTAAATTAAATTAATTCATTATCTTCACAATATTTATTATTTAAATATCCTAATTGAGATGATGCCGACATATCCACCTCATCTAGCCACCTCATCCTAAGACCTATTCTTAGTAAGTTGCTATAACTAACTAAGACCTACCCAAACCCTAAAAATCAATGCCTACATTCCCTCTAACCACATTTCTGCATGCTTAAAAGAAGCTTCCATCCTAATCCATGGGGTCAACACACAAGATCCCATAAAACCAAGGGGATCTTCCTAGTTTAGTAAACCTAGGAAATCCCACCCTAATCGATGCCAGTTACCCTTAACCACCGCCAGTTAATCTTGAACCACCGTCAGTTACCATTTAATTCCCAAAACAACCTTATTTTGAGGTTGGAAAATTCCTGAGAGATATCACATCTTTTGAGAACTAGTTTCAGGGAGAACATGCATGTAAAGAAGGAGATCAAGTATTTTCTCTTGCATAGACCTCCAGCATTCACCCAGCAACCATCAACACCCAACCTACTCCGGCACCCAAACTGAAGAACCAAACCCATAGAACTCACACCCTAGCTATGCCAATCGTACCTTCATCACTTTCACCCATTCCATCTGTCTTAGGACTTCAACCTCCCAACACAGTTAAGAAACCTCCTCCCGTCAATAAACCAAAAACACCACAACCCACTCCTTCCTCGCAAACCTCTAACATACCCAAGCACCCAACATAACTTACACCTATGCTTGCAGCATCTTTACCACCCATACCTCAAATACCCTTAAAAACTTCTTCACTACCAATTACACTTCAGCATTTTTCCCTCACACCCCTTGCACGACCTGTGTCATCTACCTTCACAACACCTCCGTTATCCCCATGGGTAACTCGCCCTCTTCCCCTATCTACTTTTCCCTCTATATTTCATACACCCATATCATCTTTACCCAAGAAGGTGCAACCCAAAGACTAAAATCCGCTACCCTCCAATAAGAAAGTAAAAACAACCATCCACCCTCCAGCCCGTTCATCTACCATACCCCTACCCAAGCAAACACGATCAACACCCAAGGCCACTCCAGCACCCAAAACCATAGCTCGACCCACTACCCCTCCTATAAGAATCATTCCTCAAAAATCAGTCTAAGTTATGCCCAAACCCACTTTCATTTCCCATTACGACCCACTAGCAGGGTCCTATGCCAAAATCTTAACCAACCTCCTTGAGACTTCTTTCATCACATTTCCACTGCTCAGACCTTATGACCCCCTTAAACCTAAGCCAAAAGCATTTGATGACACTAAAATTTTTCCTACCATCGTGTACTAGGGTACGATGTGGAGAACTGCAAGGCTTTGAAAACTGTCATTATCTAGTTGTGTCCTCCTGAAGCCAACTTTGACAATGACGACCTTCTTCATGAGGACCCTACTTCACCGACACCCATTCTCACAGTCCTTCCCTCACTTCCTACTCAACAACCATGACCTCCACCCCCTCAACTCTTAGAGTTGCCCCCAAGATTCAAAATTAACATGGTTCACATCAGAGAACTTGCCACACCATTACCTAAATGTCATTGCTCTAGCTCACTTCACAAGGCTTTTTTCCCCCGAGAGGTTTTTTCTTGTCATGTCATTATACCACTCACCCTACACCTTCTCCATTTTCCAACTCCCCTAAAATCAACATGATCCATGTCACTACTCATGCTCAGAGAGACAAATGCAAGTAAAAGCCAACTGACTTGCCAACCAATCCTATACCCAACATACCATCTGCACCCACACCTAAAATTACTATCCACGGCCCCATATACCCTATTTCTAATGGGGTCACACATCGCACCATGCTCAAAGAATTACACCAATATCCCCTCAAAATGTCCCTATATGACCTCATCCAAACCTCAGAATCCCATCGTTAAGCTCTCATGGAGGTTCTTCGATCTATTGAGGTTTTACTCAATGACACTACACCTGTAGCTTCCATTATCACACCCCATCATGTAGCCTCTCTCACTAAATTGTCACATTTATCCACACCTCACCCTACTCACCAAGTAGCCTCCCTTATCTTCTCAGACGAAGAGATCACATTGCACCAAACCGATGACCCAGACCCAGCTCTCTTCATCTCTGTCCACATTGATGATATATGTGTATGATGTTGGATGATCGATGGGGGTGCTAGCATTAACATCATTTCATCCTATGCATTCACTCAAATTCGCATACCTGATAATTACATGCATAAACATCCTATCATGTTACATTCATTCAACGACGTTATCACCTCTAAACTAGGCACCATCATCCTCCTTGTTTACGTGGGCCCCCACACTATTCTAGAGCTATTTTACATCTTGGAGGAAGAATTTCAATATAACCTATTGATTGGTAGACCCTGAATCTGTGTCATGGGTTGTGTTCCTTCCACTTTGCATCATTGTGTAAAGTTTGAGCATGAAGGACATACCTATACTATTCCAGCTAACCCATCACCTTTTAAAACATGCAACATGCTTTACCAACCCAATGACATGCTTATACTCATTAAGGCATCTACCTCTGTGACCACTATCACTTCATCTACACCTTCACTTACCAGTACAGTCACTACCTCAACCACACTTGCCTCCTCCATTCCTACCACCGCCACAGCCTCCATGGCCAACCCATCAACCTCCTAATCTGTTAACTCCACCTCTGCATTGACCACCAACACATCATCTATTCTAGCTACCCAGATACCAACCATTGATCCCTTTGAGGGCATTTTTCAATGCCTCACTCTGGGTGAATATTTCCTATATAGTGTTAACGCATTCCTTACTCTACAAGAGTATCGAAGTCTTCACCAACATCCTCGCTATGATCACTGCATAGGATAACATCTCCTTTATGGTCCTCCTCACATTCATACCAGTCTCACCTATGGGGGACTTGATACTACCACTTACCCACCTAAACCACCATCACAAACCCAGCCATTTTCTACTGACTTCCAGGCTCTCACCAATCTCCGTTTCGCCCACACCTTCTTACACCAATGTGCATGGAAGGTTTTTGGTTTTGACTTTTATGAGCAAGGTCACCATACTATTATTCCATGTACTACCTATAAACATAATGACCGTAGTGGTATCAGCTTTGCTGAACCACCTATTAAGCAAGCCTGCATTGAACTCATCAAGGACATTAGCCCTTCTTCACCTGCTCCGCCTTCATCACCACCTTTGCCGATGGATTCAATGGACCCTTAATCTATCCCTCCTAAAAAAAATTCATAAACACTGTCTCCTTGGGGCCTTTGACTTATCAACACGAGGGCGAGGCCCCTTCCTATATCCTAAAATGATCGATGATGATACACCTTCCATTAACACCATTCAATGTCAGGATGATGAATCTATACTCACCTAATTTGGTGTAGAAGACTCATATATTCATCATTCGTTACCTTCTAAGACACAAACCATGTTAAATGAATCAACTATCGAGATCAACATTCATACTCAAGACAACACGCACATCCTAAAGATCGATCAATATTTAGATGTTGTTAAATAGGAAGCTATCACTTATTTTCTCAAAGATCATAACCATGATTTCACTTGGTCTTACGCATACATGCCCGGTATTGACCCCACCATAGTGGTCCACAATATCATAGCCATTTCTGATGCTAAACCCGTCAAACAAAAACTAAGGAAAATGCACCCTCACATTTCTCTTCTCGTCAAAGAAGAACTGCAGCGTCTTCTTTCCGTTTCTTTCATATTACCCATCAATTATCCTCGTTGGATCTCTAACATTATCCTTGTCACTAAGGTGACAGGGGGACTCTAAATTTGCAAGGACTTCTATGACCTCAACCTTTCCTGCCCAAAAGATGACTTCCCTCTACCTAGTATTAACCAACTGGTTGACCTTACCGCTGGTCACGAGTTGTTATCACTTATTGATGGCTTCTCAAGTTATAACAAAATCTTACTTGCCCCAGAGGATCAACACAACCACATTCATTACCCCTTTAGGGACCTTCTGCTATCGAGTCATGCCTTTTGGCCTTAAAAATGCTGGAGCCATATATCAACAGGCTATGACTTATATCTTCCATGACATCATGCATCGTATATTGGAAGATTACATGGAATATCTCTTGGCCAAATCCAAATGCCACTCAAATCATCTCACTATCCTAAAAACCATTTTTGACTGCCTCATTAAATATTGCATTCACCTTTAGCCTAAAAATTACATCTTCGCGGTCCTCTCAGGAAAGCTCCTAGGATTTATCATTTCTCTACGTGGTATACAAGTTGACCCTACTAAATTCAAGGCCATTATGGAAATTCCTCCACCCACTAACCTTAAACAACTCTGTAGCCTGCAAGGTAAGTTGCAGTCTATTCACCATTTCATTTCACAATTATCTGATCGAAGTCAACCATTTCATCATCTTCTCAAGAAGGATGTCTCCTTTAATGGGATGATGACTACCACAAAGCTTTTGAGGCCTTAAAACAATACCTTCTCCAACCACCTATACTCATTCCAGCTAAAGATGATCAACCTTTCTACCTATACATCTTAGCTACCAATCACTCCTTGGGAGCCATGCTCGCTCATCATGATGAACAACACAGGAATTAGGCAGTTTACTACATAAGCCATACTCTTTTGGACTAGGAAACCTAATACACCCATCCCAAAAAAGGTTGTTTATCCTTAGTTTTTGTTGCCAAAAAACTCCACTATTATCTACTCAACCAAAAAACCTACGTTGTGACCAACACTGACCCCCTGCACTTCATGTATGCCAAACCTTATCAAAATCAGTGTGCCGTATGATGGCTTATGCTTTTAGATGACCTTGACCTCAAATTCATTCATCAAAAGTCAATCAAGGGCCAAGCTATTGCTGACCAATTGGGAAATGCACCTATTTCCAGGGATCAAGCCTCTAATTTTGACTTTCCAGATGAGTCAATTGCTACCCTTTCCCTAGACAAACCCACTTACCAAATGACACTCTTCTTCAATGGTTCCAAGTGTCAACATGGGGGTGGGGCTGGTGTTATCTTGATTCCACTTGATGGTGAACCCATGCCTTTGTCTTTCAAACTCAATTTTGATTGTACAAATAATATTGCTGAATATAAAGTGCTCGTATTAGGTCTCTAGGCCACCTATGCCCTAGATGTCAAATCAATCAACATCTTTGGTGATTCTCAATTGGTTATAAACCAAGTCAATGGTATATACCAATGTCATAATGAGATACCTCAAAAGTATAAACATCATGTAGACATAATTTTTACCACCTTTGACCATTACGCCCTTCAAACCGTCCCTCGTTCAACCAAAAAATTTGCAGATACCATGGCCTGCTTGGCTTCTCAAATACCCACTTTTCCTGCCAATTCTAAAATCTTTGTCACCATACAATGACTCCAATCACCTTCTTATTTACCTCACAAATTTTACTCTATCGGAACCACTGCCCCTAACCCGAGTGACTTTTGGTATAAACAATACTCTGACTACCTTTCTCTCTCCATCTTACCTCCTAATCTCACCCATAATGGACAACGCGCCTTCCTTAAAAGGTCTCTCGTTACGTCATCATGGGGGGCCTCCTTTATAAGCACAACTTTGATGGTTTTCTCTTACGATGCCTCACAAGTTCTGAAATTCCTTATACAATTAAGGAAGTTCATGATGGCATATGTGGAGGTCACTTCAATGGCCTTGCTATTGCTAAGCATATTATCTACCTAGGTTATTATTGGCCGACCCTTAATCATGATTTTTGTGACTACATCAAACGTTGTGTAAAATTCCAATGACACACCAACCTTCATCATACACCCAGTCATGCCTTACAGGTTTCCCGTGACCTTTGGCCCTTCTCTCAATGGGGTTTGGATCTTGTCAAAGAGATTAACCCCCATTCTTTCAACTGACATCAATGGATCATCACCACTACTAAATACTATAAAAAATGGGTTGAATCCATACCACTCATCTCCATGAAAGCTGAGAAAATATGTGAGTTCATCAATCATCACATCATTTGTTGCTTTGGTGTTCCTCATCACCTCATCACGATAATGGAAAACAATTCAAACACAAAACATTACAAAAACTTTGTGACAACCTTCGGCATTTAGCTCAGTTTCTCATCACCTGATTACCCATAGACCAATGGCCAAGCTGAATCCACTAACAAAACCTTAAACAAAAATTATCATGAAAGTGGTTAATGACACTAGGAGGGATAGTCATACGCACATTCCTTTTTCCCTATCGGCATACCACACTAGTATCTGCACTTCCAATGTGACCACACCATTTTCTCTAGTCTATGGTACTGAGGCTGGTCTACCTCTCAAAGCCCATATTCCATCACTCTGAATTTCTCTTTGTGACATTCTCAATGATTATGAATTTCGTCAAGATCATTTAACACAACTTGAGTTATTAGACGAACGTCTTAAAACTCTTGACCACCTTCAAGTTTACCATAAACTTATCAAACTTGCCTACGACAAACATTTCTATGCACAAACCTTCCAAGTTGATGACCTTGTCTTGAAAGAAAATCAACATGTAACCAAAGCATAAAAAAGTAAACGGGGCAGAATTCACTCCTAATTGGCTTGGACCATACATCGTAAACCCATACTTATGGATCAAGTGCTTATCATTTATCTTCACTCTGATGGTAAACCCAAACTTGAGCCCCTTAATTCCTTACATATTCGATCATTCTACTATTTACTTTTAGTCCTACATCACTTTTTGGCTCCTTCCATGCTCGTCCCTTGAGCGCTATCCACTTTTTACACATCACTAATGATTAAACAAGAATCCTGTGAGTACCCATCACTTATTATATTCTCTTTAATATGTGTACCACATCACTGCACATAACATGATTCTCATGGATACTTTTCATCTACCTTTAGATGAGATCCCATGGTCATTTCACCCTGCTATCTGAACAAGAATCCTATTTCATCACCTTGGTCTTGTCCATGACTTTGAAGCCATTACTTGGGACCCAACTCCTTGAGTCAAACTTCTAATAAAATGATGACTCCCTCAAAATGACATCTTCCTCTTGGTAATCGCTGCTATAAATAGACTACTCCCTTGAAGGACAGCTATGTAAAGTGTTTCAAAAAAAAGTGAGAGAATTTGAAGCTTCCCGTATCGATCAGCCTCACGAAGACCTCAAGGAGTTAATTTCAACATCTCTGTATAGACTTCCCACATCGATCAATCTATCTCAAATACAATTCAAACAACAAAAGAATTTTAGTCATGGACTTACCCATTGTGACCTTGGATCTCTTGCACAAAGAGCATGTTACCTCATACCATAAAAACTTAACCATCTTTCACCCATCTCACCATTCGCACTCCCATTTCCTGCTGCCTCAAGGGACCTCTTGGGAACCATGACATTTGGTGATCACGTGCCTAATTTTCACCCTTCAAACAATTAATCATGCAATTCCTTTAAGGACTCATGTTCATCGTCTCCTCCAAGGTATGACCTACTCAGTATGATCCTAACCAATCAAGTGGCTTTCTTGCCCCCTCTTGTCTTTTAACCTTTTTTTATTACATATTGATTACCTTATACAGGAATTGGTCCTCGACGCTTATCCTTGGGTTAATCTTCTTCTTTTTCCATAATCAACATCACCTATACCAATTTTCCTATAACAATCCCACACCTAATAGACCTAACCCCAAATCATGCCTAAAACCTACCGAACTCATTTTCATACCTCCTCATATTCTTCCCTAGCTTACGGGAGAACTACATATGGCCTGAGATCCCTTTTCACCAGGGACTATGTAGGTAGCACTCCCAGGGCATGGGGCCCTTAGAGGTTAGCTCGGCCACTCTCTACCCTAACCAATTCATCTTTCATCTTCCTAAATTACATTTTTTCAGCCTACTGTAGTTTCCTTTTTATATCACAAATTGGAAATTAAACCAAACAAACAACAAGTTGCTTAACATTTTTATCATCATCACAACATACATTTATTACAACTACCATTTCTCTACCATCATCATGCATGTATTATAAACATGACCCATATCACCATTCATTGCACAAATTAATGAATCACAACTTCAACCAATTTAACCTAACTCGATCCATGCCTAAACCAACCTGACTCAATCCATGCCTAGACCCAAAACCTGACTCAACCATACCTCAACCACAAACCTGACTCAATCCATGCCTAAACCAACCTGACTCAATCCATATCACCTAGTTTCCATCCATATCATGACAAAAAATTAAAATTCTCATAAAACACCAATAAATCAAGAATCTCATCCATCTCATCATGTAAAAAATATGTGTGTCTCAATACAATATACATGGATATCCAATCATGTCCATATCTCAAAATCTTTGACACATAGGCCATCTACTCAATACAAAATTTCATCGGCATGCAAGCACATAATCTCGTATACAATAAATTAATAAAACAATACAAAATATCTTCATATACGCGTAGGCTGGTATATGCTCACAAATATACAAAAAACTCTCATACATCCTCACTATATAAATCACAGCACGCAGGCTGGTATATATCAAAAATAAAAACTATGTCAAAATCAGGAGCCATATATTAGGCATCTTGGCAAACATCCTCCATATCTGTATCACCTGTACCCTCTGCCTCCTCGGCCCCTGTCTGGCGACCTGCTAACATCTCCCCACCCATCATAGGTGGTGGTTGGGTCCCTACTGGTGCATCACCTAGAGCTAGTCTCCGTGAGCTGGTGGCCTCTCCCTGATCCTGTCTCAGAGCTCGATGGCCCCCTGTGCTCTCTACACTGAGTCTAGGATCTAGTCCTCTCACTCGAGGCTTGTTGTGCCCTGTACTCTCCATAGGATAGGAAATCTATCCTTACCACCATTAGCTAATCCTAGTAGCATCTGACCTCACCTAGGGCATCCCGTAACCTAGATATGGGAATGGTCTGTGGTGTCCCCATAGGCCTCAGCCCCTATACCTAGCCTACGGGACCCTGTCCTACCCATGCTTGTGAACTGGGACCTTATCCTAGTGCCTGTGGTGGTGTCATTGGCCCCTAGCCCTTTGCATGTATCTGGGCTTGTAAAGCCCCAATTTGTGCCTGTGATGTGGCCAACTGGCCCTGCAACACTATCACCTATGCTTGTAGGGCAGCCACCCGACCATCATCTCCGTCTCCATCTCCATCCCCACCCTAGGCCATCTGGGCCTGAAGACTGGCCACCTATACATGTAACTCAGACACCTCCACCTCTAAGCTAGAAAGCTATGTCTACACCATACCCAACTAGGTAATCAATGTCACCACCTACCCCTATAGGGTGTCCCTCTACACCGTGATGGTGGCTAGATTTAGCTGCCCTAGCTTGGGTGGTAAAGCTCGTAAATGATCCACCCACAACTATTTCTATCTTTCTGTAACCCTAGTATCATCAATCCACCGGTCTACTACCTACTCCTCCTACCTTATGGGAACTGTCAGCTATGGTAGAGGTAAGGGCCTCTCCACATCATCTCTCCTGTACTACAAGAAGGGCGGAGGTATGTCCTGTAGCAGCCCAAACTACCGCCTAACTCTGTCAACCAGGATCATCTTGTGCTCCTCGGTATAGCACCCCACTATCCATCTCACCAACTAAAGCCCATCTAGCTCATCACACATATGCCTATATGATGGGAAGCCCACATATGGCCTCCAAATGATGTCCACCCTAGACAACCCCTCCAATAGTCACCTGAAGTATGCTACATTATGTGTAGCCTTGTCTGATCTCCATTCTCCAATAGTAGGCACCCGTTGCCTATACCCCACTCGTACAAATCTTGGTAGTAAGGCATTAGCTTGGGGAATACCCACTAAATGCACACAGAAAATGTGCTCATATGCCTAGCAGTGAAGTAAAAAGATATAGCACATGATGAACCTACGCAGACACCCATACACCCACAGCTCTCTATATAGCTGCACCAAGAATGCTAGCACCCAGGTAAAGTGGGTCTGATCTATCATCATGTCATGTATTACCCTCATCAGTGAGTGGGGAAACCACCCACCCTCTACATCTGGCAGTGCAAAGTAGCACATTTCCTCCATCAATAGAACTACTAGCCTCGTCTCCTCAAGATAGGCTAGGTACATCTATCCATAGCTGAAGCTATTACTATAGAATGTCAACTCGGCCATCCCCTCTCCAAACACTGTCAGCATCAACTCCTTTGAGGCCTCAGAGGAGATCGAATAGACCTGTGTACCCAATATGGGTAGCTGCAAGATCCTGAACACGTCCTCTAGGGTGACTGTAATCTCACTCGTCAATAGGTGGAACATGTTGGTCACAGAATCCCATCTATCGATGAGATTGACCATCAGAATCAGTTGTCAGACTACATGCCTATAGCATTAGACCCCACTCGGGCCCACCTCCTCCACATGTCGCAACTCCTCAAGGGTATTTGCACCGCGAAGTGTCATGAGCAAGGATGGAACCTTGTCTCTCATGCGTAGCTGATCTCTCTCCTGTATCCAACAAAATGATCACATTATTAAAAAATTACCCATACCTATAACTTTTTTACCATTACCTTTGACCCCAAATTCTACCAAACCCATCTACCCATACCACAAGCCTTCATCTATTTACCTTTTACTCTAACCCCACATCTTGAACTAACCTACTTACTAGCACCCAAACCCTTGCCTCACCACTTTACCTATCTATCCATACATTTCCTTTTCTAATTTAATTTCTACCTACCCCTCCCTACCCACTATGCTTCCCTTGTTTATCCTCATCTAGACTAGTGCCAGTCAGCATTGATCAACCACGGTCTACCCTTGACCGACCACGGTCTCCCTACGACCAACATTAGTCACCTCTCTTGGGACCGATATTGGTCCACACCCACCGACGTCGGCCACAGTGGAACAAACGTTGGTCACTGTCGCGGCGACCACCATGTCCCCAAACCCCCTTTTTCTCACCACACTCCTCACCCTACCCACCCATTCCTCCCCCAAACCCTCCACATCCATTCTTACCCCTCCTTTACCTCTCTTCTACCCTGCCCCCTTCCCATTTCACCCATTTTCTTTCCAATTTTACATTTAAAATTTTCCCCCCAATCCCCATTTCCTCCCCCCAAATTTCTTTCTCATTTAACTGAACAACACACACATAGGCTTTAGATCTTGCCTCATCCCACTGTCGTCATCGTGGTGGCACCTCAGGCCACTACACGGGTCCTCCCAAGCCCTCTCCTACCTCTGCCATTTCCAAAAGTCCTCTGAATCTCCAACCAATCAATTCCAATGCCCCACTCTCATGACCCCACCAATCAATCAACACTCATCACCTACATGGCTCACAAACTCAACCTTCTTATGCCCTCAATTTTTTTCTACTTCTCTGATTCTCTCTTGTCATTTTATCTAATTCGCAAATCACAAATGAATTTTAAAACCATGGAATTTTTATTTTTATAACCTACTTGAATTGACCGGTGACATTTTCCCCTTGACTCACATCGATCTTGTGCCCTACCTTACCATGATCAATTACCCTTGACCGGCATCGGTCACCCTCTCTTGCACATTACCCTAAATTTTACCCTATTACCCTACCCATCACTCTTTTTTCCCTCACCCAATTCTTACCCTAACCATATTTCACCTCACCCTCCTGGCCTAACCATTTACTACCTAACCTCGTCCTCATTTGCGGACTCATTATTTTACCCATACCTCGGCCCTACCTGTGTCATAACCTAGATTTTTAGACCTAGAACATTACTAGTGACCTTTGACCTCATGTGTTTGCTATACCTTGCGGGACTGTTACCTGTGTTGATTGACCTAATGACCTTACCTTGCCTCTTTCTGTGACCGTTTATCCTGACCCTACCTTTGGTGTACCAGAACACACCTAAACATTCCTGCACCTGACCTATGTCATGTTTCCTGACCATATCCTATACCTTGGATACCAGAATCACTTCAACCTTGTTTCGATAAACCCATCTACCTTAGACAATGTAGAGTTTTCCTACTCTTTGTAACACTCTGAACTGTTTTTACTTCCTCCTGAGCATTTAAGTGTTGATATATGATTTCTTCTGTAAAAGGATGTGTTCCTTTGATTGTGAATTCATGCTTGATATGTACTGTATCTTCTTTGCAATTGAAGATCTTTGACTGAGTTGGAATATGATTGGACTCTTTTATTTCTTTCATTTTTGCACCTGAGTTTAATCTGATCTCGGAATGAATTATGGAGTTATCCATCTATAAGACCCAGCCTGGGATCAGTGGCATTGATCCAAGAGATGCTTTAAGTTTATTCGGGATGAACAAAAATTATAGACCTTACGCAGGTTGCAAGGTCTAAATGCGTTGAATAAGCTATTCCGGAGTCTAACTCAGACTGATTGTGTTAAATGAATTGGTTCCCGATATCATAATATCAGGAAGGTCTTGATCGTGGGCCAGGTAATAAATTCAGATACATTTATTCAACTAGCCTATTGGCAGTTCAGGAGTGAATCCTTTTCGTGAATGTATGTTTGTAGGTTCTTATTCTGAACATTCTAAATGTTAGACCTAAACTGGATTTATTAAGATTAATAACCTAAACCTAAATTATAATCTATGGGTTAGATTAGTGTTAATCTAACCTAGGCCTAAGCTATAAGCTAAATTTTCTAAGTTAGTAACCTAGTGCTAAGGAGGTTAGACTAAGTATTATCTTAAATCCTAACCTATGTTTCTAACCTAACTAATGAACAAGGAAGAAAGGGGACCTATGAAGGGGTGCGAGCCATGGAAGGTAGTTTCTATGGCATTAAATGGGAAGGATAAGCATGAAGGACAGGGATATAGTGGAAGTTTTAAACGGCCAGCAAAAGTTGACATGGCAGAGTCGCCAAAGTTAGAAATGGTCTTTGAAGTGTTTTTATCCATCGCCAACTATGGCGGTCGGTGGAAATGGAGATTGAGCGGGAATTTTGGAGTGAATGTAATTAATGAACTTGGTCTTCGAGCTCGGGTTTCTCGGGAAGACATGCAAAATGGAAAACTGGTAGTTTGTTTGGTTTTTCATGCGCTCCGGTTTTCTCTCTGTTTGATCACTGGTTCTTCGCACCAGTCTACTTGGTGTTGCATGGCAAAAATGAGTGTAACTAGCTCTTTTCTCTGTCAAGGAAAGTTTATAAGGCATGGAAATAACAAATTATTGTTGCTGAATCTAACGTGGAAAAGGAGGAGAAGGCTTGAGCTCTTTTAGTGGTCTTCTTCGGGTTTTTAAGTAATATTACCAGGCATGTTAGGCCCTAACCTTTAAAAATCTTGCTTTCTTTCAAATGATTTCATTAGAACAACTCTGTTTAGATGATTTTTGGGTTCAGTTGGTTTTTATGGTAGCCTTGCATGATTTTGTTGCTGTATCTTCTTACTGGCTCGATTTTTCAATTAAACCCTTGACGGGTGTGTATTGTGCTTTGAACTGTTACACTATCTTGTTGTGTTTTGCATTTCGGTTAGATTTGAAGAAATGCTTGCAAGGAAAATACACGAAATCGGTTCTGTGGGAGTCCATGAATTGTTTTCTTGTTTGATTCAGTCGATACCTTGCTGTTTTCACTTGTTGAAAAGGATACTGTTGGAATTCTTGAGTGTGCATGATATTTCGACTTCTATATATGTTATGGCGTGAGTAATATACGTTATTGATGTTGTTGAACTTCTTGAAATGAAATTATGTCTTGGTTTCTGAAGAAGTACAGTCGTGAATGCATCATGTTATGGAATCCCATTGGAATCCTTGAGTTGATAGTATTTTGACTTCTGAAGGAGTTTTTGATGGAGAATATTACTTGGGTTTGACTTATTTTGAACTACTGATGCGTATATTATGTTTTCCTCTCTGTGTAAACTTAGAGCAAATATTGTTGTATGGGCTCAGTTGGAATACTTGTTGCGAAACCAGTATTTTGCTTTTGTATAAGCCTGATTGTGAATATTTATCATTATTGGCATGGTTGGAATCCTGAATATATATATTTATCTTGTATAGCGGCTTCTGTAGAAGCTTTATCGTGAATACTGTATGATTTTGGATATGGTGGGAATCCTTGAATAGATAGAGTTTTTAATTGTTACAGAGGTTTCATTGAGAACACTATACGGGTTCGATTCCTTTTTGAGTCCTGGAAAGGTAATATGCATTTTTACCTTTGAAGAAGTTCAATCGTGAATACTTTATGTTATTGGTATAGTTAGAATTCCTGAATTGGATATGAAACTTGTATCTTTCTACTTCTGTAGAAGTTTATTTGAAGAATACCACATGGGTAAGACTCTTTTTTAATTCTGGAGGCGTATATTATGATTTCCTTTCTAAATAATGTCAGTTGTGGATACTGTTGCTTTGGAATCAGTTGGAATCCTTGATATATGACTGGTGTTACTACTTCTGTGTAAGCCCTGTTATGATTTCGGTCGATACTGACTCAGTGAGAGTCCTTGAAAGGTGTCCAGTATTTTTAATTTCATTCAAAGATAGGTTATGAATGTTGTTGTTATTATGAATACTAAATGTTATCAACTCCGGTGGAGACGCTGATAAGTAATTTATGTTGTAACATTTGTAGGAGTTCTTGCTGTGAGTACTTTTAGTATTCTAGATTTGTTGTCATACGAATTCAACTTCAATAGAAACCTTTAATATAAGTATTGGTTGAATTTGACACTGTTGGAGCCCATGTTATGTTGTATGATGGCTCGATTCTCGATTTTTGTCCTTGCTGTGTTTAGTAGGGATTAAATTGAACTGAATGTTGATGTGAGTTTCGACTCAGTGGGATTGTTCTTGTGTTTGAGCATGATTACGTCTTCTGTTAGCATGAATATCTAGCCGTGAGATTCACTGAACTAAAGAGCTACTGTACTGCTAGTAAGCTATAGGAAATTGTTATATGTAAATTTTAACAAAACTGTGGTTCTTCTTATGGCTCATTTGACTTATTCGTATGCGTATAAGGTGAATGATTTACTCTCGAGGAGACGGTACAGTCATGATCTTGTTTGAAGGGAAATATGAATGACTCGTTTTCTTTCTCTTCTTTTGTAAAGTATATGTTGATATATTTTTTTATCTTGGAATTGATTTAACCTACTGATGGAATCATGAATGGTTATGATATTCATTTTACTATGTTGAATGATGGTCTGTCTGATGTTTGCTGTCCTTGGGATTCAGATGGATAGTTGTTTTGGATACTTTTGTTCTTCTTGATCTCTAATATTTTTGAAGAAATATTTAAAAAGTATCTAGGACTATTTAGTAATGATAATATGAGTTACGCGTTTATAGTCATGATTGTATTACAAGAGCATAATCTGAAATATGTTTACATATTTGGTGAATTGATTTCATTTAAACAGGGTGTTTAATGAAAACAATTGATGGATTGTAATTGTTTTAAGAGTTAGTGCTTATCATGCTCAGTTCATCGAACTGACCCATGTTGACAATTTTTGCAGATGGTTGCCGTAAGTGGTAAGAGCACGCAGATCTGATAGGATGTTCAGATTGTTTAATTTGGTTTTATGATGAATTACAGCTTGATTCTCTAAATGTACTATATGAGGAAAGATGTTCTTTTTCTGATGAGTATTGTATCAAATATGCTGAATGCATAAAATGTATTTGATTAGCTTGAAGGGAATGAAAAGAGATATTTGTTACTTATGTGTTTGTTTTTGTATCTTGATAGTTTGAACTTCTTCGGTTCAAATGATCTTGAGAGCATTGTTATTATTGTATAATTTGGAGACTTTTGTGATTATCAATGTAAGCTTGTAAGAATATGTGACTGAATACTTATAATTGTTTAGTAGTTCTAGTATGTTCTATCTAAAGTGAAATTAGAATTTAGATCACTATCTTTCTGGAAGTTAGGGTTAAAATATACCTAAGCAGGAAGCTAAACAAGCTGAATAAATTATTACTTCCTGGTCTTATTCTAAGTCAAGACGACGTTTAATTGGATTCTTAATCACTATATCTCGATACTAATAAATAAGATATAAATTCAGTTATGAGAACTGATGCAAACCTAAAAAGGGTTTGGTTAACAATCTCATGCAAAGATTGAGGGTTATTGTCCAATTTCGTTGATTTAAGAATTATGTAAATTCTATGAACTCCTTGAAGGAACCTCTAGTCCTAATAACTTCTCTTATGTAATGGGTTTTACTAAGGAAAGTATTTCTAAGGTGAGGAACCCAGGGATTGGGAAAGACTACCCTTAAGGGAGCGTCTTATGGTATAATTTTAACTCAATGTATGTAGCACTTATTAATAAATAGATCTTTTTGAGGCAGATTTAAAGGTTGACGGCACAAGTCAACTGCAGGGTTGTACCTTCGAGAAGATTAGGATCTTCTCAAAGATACAACAATGCAGGTGACTTATGACGACACCCTTTGCATTGATCGTTAAGATTTACACCTTAAACTCGAACCAGTTACTCTGGGACTGATTAGGAATGTGGTCACGTTATAAGGCTGCATTAGGAGACTCGGGGTATCTTGACACACTGGTTTAACTAGGGTTGACCCAGTATGTCAGTGTATCCCTAGTCCTTGGGAGCATCCATATAATGTTGTCACCTTACTGATCCGCTCCCGAGTGAATAACTTGGGATAGGAGAGACTGACAGAAGTTAGTATAAGACATTTTACATAACATAGGAATGGGGTGAAGGGCGTATTCCAGATTGATGTGTATGCTATCAAGGAATACGAGACATAAGCATTATGTTTCAAACCTTTGGCCAAAGTATCGCAAGCTGCTGATTGTGTTGTCCTAAGTCACCTAGTCTAAGGGATGAGATGCCGATGAATAATGGTAACAATTATTCAGATAGGTTCCTTAGACAGAGCATTCTGAATCCCAGATTAGGGAAGAGAACCACAAGAGTGCTGTGTTAAATAAAAATGCCAACTCTTAATATACATGAATAGATCAGTAGATTATCAAGTCATGGAATGAATAGATCAGAGGTACTCTGAGTCATTACAGCTGCATATGGTTATCTATTATAAGAATGGTTGTTTTGATTTGTGAGTTCTAAATTATGTATTTAGAACTAGGAAGCATTATCAAAAAATAAAATAAAAATTTACTTGTTCTAATGTATAAAATGGAGATGTTACACTCTTCAACCCAGTAGTGTGCTATAGTTTATACATGTGTGTGTGTGTGTGTGTTTGATTGTTACTACCTTTGACCTTGAATCATTACCTAGATTACCTAAGTAGACATTGCTCCCTTTTCCCATGTTACCTACCTTCCTTTTCATCACATTTATCTTTTATTAAACCACTCACTGATTTTTCCTTCCGCCTCATCAGTTCCTAGTTTGAGGGGATCACCTTCACCCACATATGGGACAAACACATCTTATTTTTGTCAGTGTCGCTTACCAATTCAAGCTACGCAACAAAAAGGGACAAAATGTAGACACTAACATTAGGTCACACTCCCCTTTGGTCCCTCATCAAATAAACACCATTAAACACATTCACCTAACTATGGCCCCCTCCACCCCACTTTAATATTAATTTAATTATTTAAATTAAATTAATTCATTATCTTCACAATATTTATTATTTAAATATCCTAATTGAGATAATGCCCACATATCCACCTCATCTAGCCACCTCATCCTAAGACTTATTCTTAGTAAGTTGCCATAACTAACTAAGACCTAAGCAAACCCTAAAAATCAATGCCTACAATCCCTCTAACCACATTCCCGCATGCTTAAAAGAATCTTCCATCCTAATCCGCGAGGCCAACACATGAGATCCCAGAAAATCAAGGGGATCTGCCTAGTTTAGTAAACCTAGGAAATCCCACCCTAACCGATGCCAGTTACCCTTAACCACCACCGGTTAATCCAGAACCACTGTCAGTTACCATTTAATTCCCAAAATAACCTTATTTTGAGGTTGGCAGATTCTTGAGATATATCACATCTTTTGAGAAAAAGTTGCAGGGAGAACATGCATGTGAAGGAGATCAAGTATTTTCTCTTGCACAAACATCCAGCATTCACCCAGCAATCATCCAACACTCACCCTAGCATAGATTTGATCCAATCAGGAAAGAAGGAGAGCACATGTAGCCCATGCAAGAGCTCCCCAACGTTTGGTGACCCTCTACAGCATTCAACCTCTTATCAACACCTTCATTTCTCACTCACAGATGTCCAAAGCCAGATTCCAAGTAATTAGAACATTTTACTCCTTTGGTTCACTCACTTCATCATTGTATTTTCATCCTTTGTTCTCCTAGCCACCCACTGACCTCCTTTAATACTCACCCACCCCTCCATAGCCCTATTAAAACCTCTCCAAATACCATCCAAACAACTTAATACCTCTTTCTGACCAGCCTAGTCCTTTATACAATCATATGGGAGATCTAAAGCTCATTCGGTGACATTCCCAATACCCCACAGTAACCGAAACCGGTTCTCCCAAACCAGTTTCGGACACCCTTTACTAGCATTGGTCTTTATATCTACTAATATAGCCCAGAATAGTAACCTACCTACCTATTCTCACATCACCCTTACTCACCTGTAACCTACCTAAGACCTTTGTCAAACTTACAGAGACCCAGAACTAGTTACTTGACCTTCGAATCTTATTTTAAACTAGCCTATTAGATTAGATCTTTCTTATTGTGTTTTAAATGAGATACCTAAATCATTTTAACTACAATAGGATTTACTTTATTACCAGCATTAAATTGTTTTAAATAGTGGTTTGACAGCCATCTAGGAATTATCACACTTCTCGGATCTAGCATACGCTAGGCAGTCCACTGCATATATTGTTTAACTCTTTCTGGTGGTATTTCTTTTTATTACTGGTAGTTCCTCCCTGTTTCACTCGGAATGTTTCATTCCTTTTAGAAACAGATAAGGTTAGGGCTAGGAGGAATACCTGTTGAACGTCGAGATGGTGTGCGCGTACCGTAGAAAAAGATCAGGTTGACTGCGAAGAACTCCTTTTTGTCTTGGAAGGACTACCTGCAAATAAGAACACAAGACCACACACGATTTTGATTAGACAATAAATGAGGGAACTGCCTTGGGCCCAGGAAATATAAAACTTCCTTTCGAAGGTGGTCAGTTCCCCTGCTAATATGAATTAACACAAAAGACTGTAAGATATCAATTAAATTGCTTCGTTGAACTGGGTAGGGGAAAGGCTGGTTTTTTGGTTATAGTCAGGATAACCGATACCGGTTGCTGATAACCGATACCGGTAGGGTCTAAGATCTGAAGGTTGGTTGTTTTGTGGGGTGGTTGTGTTGTTTGGTAGTTGTGTTATTTGTAAGGCTGTATATAGGTGATATTAGGAAATAAGGTGATGAGAGGTAGATGAATGATAGTTAGATGCAATAGCATGCTGGGTAGTGGATCTAGGAATGGATTTGTGAGGATTGTGCTTCAAAAAGTCTAAGAAATGTTATTAAAGAGGACATGCAAGATGTAACTTACTAGTTATTGACGAAGATGCAGGTCCAAGAACTCTGATGACAAAGGCTGAACTCTAGGTAGGATGGCTGGACAAACAGAAGATGAAATATCTCCCTCCCGATGATCAGCTGAGTATCTGAGAACTCTGGCTGTTCTGTTGTAATTTTGGGCTTGATCTCCTTTTGCTGCAACTCTTCTGGTTTCTTCCCTTGTCTCTGCTTGGTCAAGTGAAGATTTGGACTCTCTTGATCGCTCCTAAATGATCTCTGTTGATTCCTAAAATCCTTCCACCCTTTTGATTTTGGTTCGGGGAGCCCATTTACAGGGAACCGATGACGGTTACGTAACCGACGGTAGTCGAGTAGGAACCGGCATCGGTAAGGAAAAAGTAGGCTATTTTTAGTAAAATAGCCCACCTTCCCTACTTTTCTCACGAGAGATTAGTTGCGGGCTTGGTCAAATGACTAGAAGGTCGGTTTTGGGTGTGAGAAAGGGGTCATTAGTCATGGGTGTAGGTGTAGACCAAGTTATAGGTCTTAATTAGGTTAGTTTAGGGTTAGGGCTAGGTCATGATGAAGTGGCAAAATGAGGTGGCAGGTGAGATGATGTGGATTTGTCAATTACAAGGTAATTAATAAATAATTGTGTAAGGTTTAGGTGATGAGGTTAGGTTGCGAGATGAGATGCGGGTCACAAGGGGTCGTAAGACACAAATTTGGTGTCTACATTAGCCCCTTATTGTCGTGTAGCTTGTTTTGTAAAGCTGCGCGGACAATAATATGAAGTGGTTTCTCCTGTTAAGGGTATAGGTAATCCCCCTCAAATCTATCACAGATTGAGGTAGCGTGAAATCAGGGATAGGGTTGATAAAGGGTAAATGGTGTAGAGATAATGGTGAGAGGGTGGGGTAGGTCCAAGAAAGCAGGTGCATGTTGAAATGCAATAGTGCGACTAGGGTACATGATTTGACGATCAAACCAGCAATGCATAGGCAAAGGTTGATAGTTTATCCAAACAAGGGTGATATAATCCTTGTATCCAAGGCATAGGAAGTAGCCCCAGGGTATATAACGGGTAAGGTATAGGAACGTTTAGGCTTGTTCGGCAGAGTACCAAATGGTTGGTTTGGTTGAGATAAACATCACGGTCTAGGTCTAGGCAAAGTTGGTCGACAGAGCAAGTCAAGGACCCGAATCATGCTAAAACATGAACAAGTGAGCTCAATTGAACAAGAAGGTACATGATGGGTGGAGAAAAGTGTATGTTGTTGATGTTGGGCGAGGTATTGAAGTGGTAAGGCCTTGGGTCGGGCCAAGTTGTTGGGTTGCGGCCTTGGGTCGGGCCAAATGGTTGGGGTGAGGCCTTGGGTCAGGCCAAATGGTTAGGTTGAGGCCTTGGGTTGGGCCAAGTTGGGTTGCGGCCTTGGGTCGGGCCGGATTGGGTCAAATGGTTGGGTTGCGGCCTTGGGTCGGGCCAAATGGGTTGGTTGCGGCCTTGGGTCGGGCCAAATTGGCCTTGAGGTTTGGTTGCGGCCTTGGGTCGGGCCGGATTAGTTGGTTGCGGCCTTGGGTCGGGCCAAATGGGTAAAATGTTTGCATGAAAGGTTGATATAGGCGATGTTGGGTGAAAAAGGGCAAATAGTAAATAAGGGCAAAAATTGGGGGAAAGGTGGAATACAACCGATGTCGATTGTAAATGACCGATATCGGTTAGGGGACCGATACCGGTTTCTTAGGGCAGAATAAAACCGATATCGGTTAGGGGCGAAAAACCTATAAAAAGAAAAATACGGCCTGTCATTGTTACTTTTGCAATTTGGAAGCCAATTTGAATTGTCTGACATGGAGAGTGGAGATTGGAGCATTTGTTGCGTGAGGTGGCGTTATTTGACTGGAGGAGTGAGTTGTTAGCGGGCCCGAGTGAGGAGGAGGCAGTAGTTGATTGGTGGAGGACCCAGAAGAGGACATTTGGAGCCATGGCCCAGCCAGGAGGAGCAGGAGGGGCTGGACCAACTGGACCACCACCATCCATCCCACCACGACGACGTGTCATCGTACAGGTAGGTTCGAAACCCCTCATTGTGTTCATTTTATTGCATTATGCTAAATTGGGGGTTTTGGGTATGAATCCAAGTTTTTGATAAAATAATGAATAAATGGAAGTTGTTTGGAAAATAGAGAGGGTAGGTAGGGTAGTTAGGCTAAAACGGTAGGGTGGGTAGGTTTGTAGGGATTTTCAATGGGTAAAAGGGTAGTAATAGGCAAAAAATAGGTTTGGGGGGCCGCGTCGGGTTCGGCTCCGCGTTTTTACAGCGACCGATGTCAGTTGCTAAGCGACCGGCAGCGGTCACAAATTTCAGGGGCAGGGTGTTTTGTTACTGACCGGCACCGGTCGTATATCGGCCGGCGTCAGTGGGGTGGTTTTGGGTATTGTGGGTTGGTTTGGGGTTTGTGTGGGTTTGGGTGGGTTATGGGTTGGGCTTGGGGTGGGTATGGTTTGGGGTTTGTGTGGGTTTGGGTGGGTTATGGGTTGGGCTTGGGGTGGGTATGGTTTGGGTTTGTGTGGGTTTGGGTGGGTTATGGGTTGGTTATGGTATGGGGGTTTGGGTTGGGTTGGTTATGGTATGGGTTTGGGTTGGGGTTTGGGTTGGGAAGAGGGAGGGGGATAGTGGAGAAGATAGGTGGCTAGAGGGGGGTGTGGTCAGGGGGATAAAAGGGGGTATAAAGGGGTGGGTTAGAGAGTCGGGATGTGGTCGGGGGGATAAAAGGGGGTATAGGTAGATATCGTGATGAAGAGTAGGGCTAATGTAGTGGGTGGGTTTTGCAGGCACGTCAGCAGCTGACGATGCGGGACAGGATGCCTCCGCTGTTGGTGCGGATGCGACCACATGTGTCCGCAGCGCACTGGGCTATCATGCGCGAGGTGGGACTCGGCGGAGTCCAGCGATATAGAGCGATCGACAGAGATCATAGTTTGATGGTTGCCCTCATCGAGAGATGGGATCCGGCGACCAATGTGTTCCATCTCCCGACTGGAGAGATGACCATCACATTGGAGGATGTATATCGCATCCTTCGATTACCTATTGATGGAGAGGCCGTTTTTCAGGTGGATGCAGAGACAGCCATGGACAGCATCCTACAGGTTTTCGGGGATGCAGCTGCGCTAGTGACATATCACAGCACGAGCATCGGGTATGGTGATATGTACCGTGCGCACCGACATGAGACACGGCTTGCCATGTTGATGATGATCAGGATCACCTGCTTCGCCCTCTCGGACTCAGAGGGAGGCCATTTTCCACGGGCATTGATGGGGGTGCTTCATGAGATGGTGGAGGAGCATACCTGTTATGCTTGGGCACCAGTATATCTGGTGCAGTTATACAGGGAGCTGTGGGGCTATCGTCGGATGAGGCGATTCGGGATTTGTTCGACATTTTTACTTCACTGTTGGGCATATGAGCACATCATATGCATCAGACCAGTAGGGTTACCCCAGCAGCCAGGGCCACAGGTCATATACAGATACGGCTTTCAGAGGTGGTTGGGGGTCGTGGGGCAGCCACGAGCAGTGCTTGCAGGTCGGGACGTTGCTTATTATAGACATTTGTTAGAGGGCCTGACAGCGGTAGATATCATATGGAGACCTTACAGAGGTCATCACCCTCGCAGAGGAGCCCGCTTACAGTTGCGCCTGATTCAGTACACATTCTGGATAGCAGGACGGAGGCCGGGAGAGTACGAGAGGATACCCCTGGAGAGGGTACGCAGGCAGATGGGGCTACGACAGGACGAGCCACCTCCCTTCCCTCAGTACAGGAGGGATGATGTAGAGGCCCCACTGCCTGCACCACAGCCCTTGGACCCAGATTGGGTTGCTGAGAGGCCAGCAGGTGATGGTGTAGATGATGCTGGTTGTACGGGAGCATACATGGTGTGGTGGGCTGGTCAGAGAGCAGCTAGGATAGCACCGCCTGCACAGCCAGACTTGGCAGTAGTGATAGCAGAGTGAGATCAGCTCAGGGGCCAGGTGCAGTTATTACAGGGGCAGCTGGCTGCTGCACAGGCACAGATAGGTGTTTTACAGGGGCAGCTAGCCCAGGCTCAGGTACAGGCACAGGCACCACCACCAGCAGCAGTATAGCCACAGCCCCAGGCACAGGTACAGGTACAGGTACCACCACCAGCAGCGGTACAGCCACAGCCCCAGGCACAGGCACAGATACCACCACGGCCACAGGCACCACCAGCGGCACCATCACAGGCACAGGGGGCACTGGTAGTAGGAGTCCGGGGACCAGCCCCAGCACCTACGGTGGCACGGGACAGATATATGGAGGCGAGAGCGGAGGCCCGGTACTATCAAGATGTTCTTGATGGTACCGGAGCTGAGTATCAGCCATATGCAGCTTATAGAGCAGAGACCTCCCATAGTCAGAGATCGCAGGGAGGTGCAGCCACAGCCGGCGTGTCTGTTACAGGCAGGAGGCGAGAGGCACCACAGGGACCAGCAGGGAGAGGTGCTGAGGGCGGTGGGGAGAGCTGAGGGATCCCTGCATTGTTTTTGTATATGGACATGGGCACCGGTCTGCGCACCGGTTGTGTGGATAGAGGCCTGCGTGCCTACATTTATTCATTTATTCATTCATTTATTGTATACCGGCCTGCGAGCCGAGTATGGGTTGTATAGTTGATACCGGCCTACGAGCCGAGTATATTTTTGATATGAGGGACCGGCCTGCGAGCCGAGTCGAGGTTATTGACATTTATTGCGGCCTGCGTGCCGGCTTTGTTGTTGTATTATGAGATCACAGAGGCCCCGATGCAGGGCACGTTGTATATTTGAAACCTTGTATATATATATATATAGATATGATGATTTGACCCACATGTTGTGTTCAAAATGTTTTTAAGTATTTCGTCAATGGTTTGTGATATAGGTTGTATGATGAGTTTAATTGACATGTTGATATATTGATGATGTTGATGTCTTTTGCACGTATATATGGATGACATATTATATGATGAAATGTGGCATGTTTTGTTGCTGGTTTGGTGACATTGTTATATATGTATCTGATGAGTTGGATCCAAATGGTGTATAGATTGATAGTTTTTTGATATCCTTAGATGATGGCATGTTTGTTTTGGGTAATGTAGATAGATGATATGGATGAAATCGTAATGAGAAGTGGATTGGATGGACAAATATGGATAATGGTGTTGTTATGCAGGAAAAGAGGCGGGCGCGATAAAAAATTAGGTAGAAAATGAAGAAAAGAACTATGTTTCAAAAAGGCAGGTGTGTAACCGATATCGGTTAGGTAACCGACGGTGGTAGTTAGTAGACCGATATCGGTTACGTAACCGATACCGGTTATTTAGGTATGAGCTTTTCTAAAAATAGAAAAGCTAGGGTGGCAACTTAAGTTCTAATTTTGAGAGCCATGCAAGAAGTTAAATACGCGAACGCGACGCTTTTTGACGACTGAGACAGGTAATTGCATGAGAGATTGGAGTGATAGGGAGAAAAGAGACAGGGAAAGTGAATGTGTTCTGAGATTCAGAAGGCAGAAAGGTGAATTTGAAAAGGGTGGTGATCATGGCAGAACGAGGAGAAGCATCCAGCAGGCAGGGACGAGAGGGAAGACAAGGGTCACCTCAAGCTGCTGCAACTCAAGAGGTAAACGTTTTGGTTGTGATTTGATTACTGCATGTTTTGTGAATAAGATGGGGGAGAGTAGGTGGGTAGATATGAGAAAGAAAACATGATAACAAGGGTTATAAATGAGGTGAGTGTTACGTGGTAGGTAATCAAGGGTTTTGGGTATGTCTGTGTATACAGAGAGGAATAAACGAGCAATTTATTGTCGTAGGTGGTTGTTTAGGCAAGGTGTATGTAATTGACAGTGACCGATAGCGGTTAGGGATAACCGGTATCGGTTACTGAACCGGTACCGGTTATTTATAACCGATACCGGTTACTGGAGGAATTTCCAGAATGTGAGAAAAACCCTTAGGGATTTGATGGATTGAATGGTTGTTTGTTGTTTTGATGTATGCAGGCAGAGGCAGGGTTGAGGATGAATGATAGTGTGCCAGCGCTGTTGTCACGAATCCGAGCGGATGTAACACCAGCGGAATGGACATTGATAAATCATTTGGGGTTAAGTGGAATCCGCTATTATTCACGAATCACACGTAACCATGCTATGTTGCAGGCGTTGATTGAAAGATGGAATCCAGAGAAGAATACGTTCTATCTGCCAACAGGGGAGATGACAGTAACATTGGAAGATGTGTTCCGTATTTTGAGGCTCCCTATTACAGGAAAACCAGTATATCAGGCATTACCTAGCGCGGCGCGGGGAGCGATAACAGCAGTATTTGGTCCATACGCGCGAGATTTGACACAACGAGGTTTGTCATTCACATATGGGATAATGTATGCAGCACACCCTGAGGAGACAAGGTTAGCAGTGATATTAATGATAGCGGTAGGGTATTATGCATTACCGAGAGCAGAAGGGGGAAGATTTCCAAAGGCATTGATGTGTGTTATCTGGGAGATGATAGAAAGGAACGTGACTTTTGCATGGGCACCTGCATATTTGGCGGAGTTATACAGGGGTTTATGGGCTTGTAGGTGAAATCACAGGATGACACTGGATTGTTCATACTTATTACACTGTTGGGCCTATGAGCACATTGTTTGTGTGCGACCAGTAGGCCGATCCATCCAGTCAGGAGAGACCGGAGTACAGAGGTTGGGATTCAGACGATGGGTCCAGACAGAACAAGAGGCAAGATCTCAGGCCGTGACGGGTGACATTGAGTATTACAGGAAGGTATGGGAGAGGGTGACGATTGCTGATATCTGTTGGAGGCCTTACGGGAACTATATGGTAACAGAGAATATAGCTGAGGAGTTGAGGGGTGTAGAGCGATTGAGGTGGATCGCAGGGCACAGGCCAGGTGAGTATGAGAGGATTCCTCTAGATCACGTGCGGTGACAATTTAGATTTGTGCAGGATATACCCCTGGCTTATAGACCATATATGAGGATCGACGCCGAGGCAGCATTCTCACCTCCCCGGCCAACACCTCCAGAAGGGCCAGAGGAGATAGCAGCCGATCGCAGTGTAATGGATGCAGGAACGACAGAGGCCTATAGGTTATGGTGGGTAGCAGAGCTGCGAGGTGTACGTGATCGCCCTGACATAGCTGTGATTACAGCGGAGAGAGATCGTCTGCAGAGTTTAGTTCAGCAGCTCCAAACGCAGGTGAATGAGGCAAGAGGATTGTTAGCGGTTGCGGAGTCACGGGCGGAGAGACTAGAGGCTGGATTCCTCCATGCGAGAGGGCGTATTCATATGTTACAGGAGAGATTGGCAGATCAGTGGGCGGGTACCAATAGCCGCGGTACCTTTGAGGACAGAGAGGCCCGGCGAGAGGCGTCGACGATCACGATCATCTCCTGGGTCGGGATGAATCGTGAGGGTCTAAGTAAATGTTAGCAAGGTATAAGAATAAATAAGGATGCCGACCTGCGTGTCGATGATAGAGAAGATGTATTTGTTTAACATCTAGATAAGACTGAATATGTATGTTGATTTGATAATAATAAGAATGTTTGCGTTGTGATTTTTGGTGTTTTTGAAAAAGGATAAAGAGGAATGTGATTAAATAGAAATACACAAATATTTATATTTACCACACATGATAGGTTATGGTAGGGTGTGGTCGAGCTAACCTTGGGAGACCCCATGTCTCCTAAGTGCTGCCTACATAGCCCATTGCACAAAGCAAGGAAGGGCCTCAGACCGATGTAGTTCTCCCTTAGGATCAGGGAGAGGCGAATTCAGGCAATTTGGTACGGTTTAGGCAATTGGTTGGTTGGTAAAAATATTGATATTAATATTGGTAAGGTAAGGTTGTTGGTGTTGGTAATGAATTGGTGATGTTGTAAAAGGTATAAGGGAAGTGAAAGTTAGCCTACCCAAGTCGAGGGGAACCATGTCCTGATTAAGATCAACACACAATCCTAGATGCGAGGCAAAGCGGAAAGAGTGTTCCGTAGGTGAAAAGAGCTAAACAAACCACACAACGTAGAACGAGCCTGAAGCCCTAGGTACCGATGCATAGACGAGAAATCAATAGGTGAAAAGAGTTGTATGATCACAACATATCGAGCGTACGTTACGTCCCTTGAGTTGAAACAAATGGTGAGGTGAGGTGGATGATATAGCTGAGGTACAGAGAACTTGTTACAGAGTGAGTGTTCTGACGAAAGAGAACCTACCCTAAATAGACAAGTCCATGACCCAAAAAGTTCTTTTGAATGAGGCTTTTATTTTACTGAATATAGACTGATCGATGCGGGAAGTCTACAAGGGATATTGATTGTGCTATTCTTGAGGTCTTCACAAAGCTGATCCATGCGAGAAGCTTCTGATAAAGGCTGACTGTGTATAGCTGTCCTTCGAGGGAGCAGTCTATTTATAGTAGCAGATATGATTTTAGTGCATAGCTGTCCTTCGGGGGAGATGTCTATATATAATAGCAGCAATAATTTAGTGCATATAGCTGTCCTTCGAGGGAGCAGTCTATATATAATTTAGATAGCTAGATGTTCTTTTGGCGTGAAGCATCTAGTTTGGTAGGAAGTTTGACTCAAGAAAATCCCATAAGAAGGTGTTATTTTAAGACTTTGAAGTCATGGACTAGACTAAAAAGGGGAAGGCATCATTGAGGGGAGGTGAGAAGTGAGCTTGATTTTATTTGGAGATGTAGGAAACAAAGTGTATGTAGCGGTAAATGAGCTCAAGGGACGAGCAGTAGGTAGATAAGAAGTGATATAACACTAAATTCAACAGTAGAATGGTCGAAGATGCAAGGCATTAAGGGGTTCAGGCTCAGGTTTACCATTAAGCGAAGCTAAACGATAAGTGCCTGATCCATAAGTGTGAGTGATTATATAAGGCCCGATCCAATTAGGAGCAAATTTTCCACGTTTGCTCTTTTCTAGTTTGGTTACATGTTGATTCTCTTTGAGGACAAGATCACCAACCTTAAAGGTACGCTCATGAAGTCGCTTATCATAAGCACGCTTGATACATTTTTGGTAGATTTGAAGGTGATCGAGAGCTGTAAGACGACGTTCGTCAAGAAGCTCCAATTGGGCTAACCGCTCTTGGCGGAAATCATCGTTGGTGAGAATATCCTGAAGAGATATTCTGAGGGAGGGTATTTGTATTTCGAGAGGCAAGACAGCCTCGGTACCATATACCAAAGAAAAAGGTGTAGCATTAGTAGAGGTACGAATGCTAGTACGATAAGCCCAAAGGGCAAAGGGGATGTGATCGTGCCAATTTCTTCCAGACTCATTGACAACTTTCATGAGGATTTTGGTTAGGGTTTTATTAGAGGATTCGGCCTGTCCATTTGCTTGTGGATAGTAGGGTGATGAGAAGCTAAGTTTAATACCAAAGTTGTCACAAAGGTCTTGCAATAACTTATTTTTGAAAGATTTTCCATTATCTGTTATCAGGCGATGAGGAACACCAAAACGACAGATAATGTGGTGGTTAATGAACTCTACAATTTTTTCTTTTTTGGTTGAAATGAGTGGAATAGCCTCCACCCATTTTGTGTAATATTCGGTTGCTGTGATAATCCATCGGTGACGTTGTGAAGAGGATGGGTGAATCTCACCAATAAGGTCTAAACCCCATTGTGAGAAAGGCCAAAGATCTCGGGCGACCTGTAGGGGGTGGCTAGGAGTATGTTGAAGGTTGGCGTGTTGTTGACACATAACACAACGCTTAACATATTCGTAGCAATCGTTATTGAGAGTAGGCCAATAATAACCAAGGCGAAGGATTCATTTGGCCACGGCAAGGCCACTAAAATGTCCGCCACAGATACCGTCATGGACCTGTTGGATGGTATGGGTGACCTCCGCGCCGGTGAGACATCGAAGGAGGATGCCATCAAAGCCACGTTTATAAAGGAGTCCCCCCATAACTACATAACGAGAAACGTGTTTAAGAAAAGCGCGTTTGCCAGTACTAGTAAGGTCAGAAGGGAGAACAGAGGTTGTAAGGTAGTCGTGAAATTGGTGGTACCAGGTATCCTGCGAATTAGTAGACACAATATTTATCATACAAACTACCGGGGTTGAGTAGGATGGGGCAAAAAGTTGTTGGACCAAGATGAATAATTCAGAGTCAGTTGATGAAGCTGGAATTTGCGAGGCTAAGCAAGCCATAGTATCCGCAAATTTGTTAGTGGAGCGGGGAATGGTTTGGATAGAATAGTGAGTAAATAAGGCTAGAAGTGAATCCACGTAGTGTTTGTACTTTTGAAGTTCCTCATTTTTACATTGGTAGATGCCCATAACTTGATTGACTACCAATTGAGAGTCACCAAAAATATTGATAGATTTGATACCTAAGTGTAACGCAACTTGGAGACCCAGAACAAGGGCCTCGTATTCCGCTGTATTATTAGTGCAAGGGAAATCGAGTCGGAATGAAAGAGGCATGGGCTCAGCGTCGAGAGGAATGAGAACAACGCCGGCTCCTCCACCACGGTGGCATTTGGATCCATCGAAGAAGAGGGTCATTGGATACGACTCCTCCTTGAGGGAAAGAGTAGCGATGAGTTCGTCTGGGAATGTAAAATTGGTAAATTGTTCCCCAGGTAAAGGGGCCTCCGCAAGTTGGTCTGCAAGAGTTTGTCCTTTGATTGATTTCTGGTGGACAAACTCAAGGTCGAGGTCGGCGAGGAGCATGAGCCATCTGGCGATGCGTTGGTTTAGATGAGGTTTGGCATACATGTAATGGATGGGGTCCGTGTTGGTGATGACGAAAGTTTTGTGATTCAGAAGGTAGTGTCGGAGTTTGGTAGCCACGAATGATAGGGCTAGGCATAACTTTTCTACATGTGTATACCTAGTCTCATAGTCCACCAAAGTATGACTTATATAATAAACGGCTTGTTCTCGATTCTCGGAGTCACGATGTGCAAGCATGGCCCCTACAGCGTGGTCAGTGGCGGAAAGGTAAAGGTAGAAAGGGCGGTCGTCCTGAGGTGGGATAAGCACGGGTGGCTGCAAGAGATAAGTTTTGAGAGCTTCAAAGGCTAGGTGGCACTCTTCGCTCCATTGAAAATCAATGTCCTTTTTAAGAAGGTGATGAAAAGGTTGACATCGATCCGAGAGTTGGGAGATGAAACGTCGGATAGATTGGAGCTTACCTTGTAAACTACGCAATTGTTTGAGATTGGTAGGTGGGGGCATTTCTAGGATAGCTTTGACTTTAGATGGGTCGACCTCGATGCCACGCAAAGAGACGATAAAGCCAAGAAGTTTCCCCGAAAGGACACCAAAGACACATTTCTTTGGTTGAAGGCGGACAGAATATTGTAACAGGCGATCAAAAATAATGGTTAAAACATCGAGATGTTCACTACGATGTTTAGATTTGCCAAGAAGATCGTCGACGTAATCTTCAAGGATAGTGTGCATAATGTCATGAAAAATGTAGGTCATAGCCCGCTGATAGGTTGCACCAGCATTCTTAAGGCCAAATGGCATTACACGGTAACAGAAGGTTCCCCAAGGAGTTATGAAGGTAGTTTTATGTTGATCGGCGGGGGCAACCAAAATTTGGTTATATCCCGAGAAACCATCCATGAGAGAGAGCATCTCATGGCCTGCAGTGAGATCTACAAGTTGGTCAATGCTAGGCAGGGGGAAGTCATCCTTAGGGCAAGCGAGGTTAAGATCCCAGAAATCCGTGCATATCCGAAGTCCCCCCGTCGCTTTAGTGACAGGTACGATGTTAGAAATCCATTGAGGATAGTCAATAGGCAGAATGAAAGAAACAGAAAGGAGTCGTTGAAGCTCCTCTTTGACCAAGAGAGCAATGCGTGGATGCATTTTTCTCAATTTCTGTTTAATTGGCTTGGAATCAGGGTTTAGAGTGATGTTATGGATGGCAATGGTAGGATCAATTCCTGGCATGTCCGCGTAGGACCAAGCGAAAGCTTGGTTGCGGGTACGGAGAAAGGTAGTAAAGGCGGCTTGTTCTGATGTGTTAAGGGATTGTCCGATCTTCACAATGTGAGGATCCTCCTCCGTGTGGATGTTGATTTCTATAGTCGATTCATTCAACATGGTTTGAGTTTCAGATGGTAAGGTGCGTTGAATATAGGAGTCGTCCGCCCCAAGGTAAGTGAGGATGGAGTCGTCATCCTGGCACTCAACAACATTAATCGAAGGCGAATCCTCTTCGATCATGTCTGGATATAGAAGGGGGATAGAAGAGGGGTCCTCATTATCGCGTTGATAATTGAGAGGACCTAGGAAGATAGCATTTATGAAAAAAAAAAGTTAGGAGGGATAGATTCGGGATCTATTGACTCTGTGGGTGACGAAGGCAAAATGGGTGATGATGGTTCGGTAGGGGTGACGTCGTTGTCTTCTAGAAGACAACTGACACGAGGTTCCTCCTGTGTAGGTGTTTCAGGAAAACCGAGACCACTGCGATCATTGTGTTTGCGTGTAGTCACGGGAATGAGTGTATGTCGGCCTTGTTCATAAAGACCAAAACCAAAGCCTTTCCAAGCACAGCGAGTCAAGAAGGTGAGGGCGAAACGACGATTTGTCAAGTATTGAAAATCGGATTGGAAGGGAACCACACCAAGAGGGGGTTCAGGGGTAATGGAGGATGCGTCAACACCCCCATACGTTAGGTTGGTGCGGCAATGGGGTGGTCCGTAAGAGATTACTTCCCCCACACGACGGTCATAGGTAGGATGTGCATGTACCTGTCCGTATTCCTGTGGGGTATGGAAAGAACTAACGTTATATAGGCGATACTCCCCCAGCGTAAGGCATTGAAAAACATCTACTAAGGGGTCTGCGGTTGGGATGTTAGCTGCGGGAAGGGAAGTGGTTTTTGCGACGGTGGTTTCATCAGTTGAAGGCGTAGGTGCGGTTGAGGTGGATGGTTGAGGTACATTTGAAGAGGATGGTTGGGTTGAATGTATGGGTGTCTTGATTGGTATAAGCACATCGTTAGGGCGGTATAACATATTGCAGGTTTTAAAGGGGGGAGGATCAGCTTTTACGGTGTAGGACTTCCCCTCGTACTCAAATTTTATGCATCTATGTAATGTTGAGGGAACGCATCCCATAGCCCGGATCCAAGGGCGACCTAGCAATATGTTATATTGGAACTCTCCTTCAAGGACATAGAAGAGTTCGGGTAAAGTACGTGGTCCTACCCGAATGTTGAGGATCACGGTGCCTAAGGTAGAGGTAATAGCGTCATTGAATGACCGCAACATGATGGGATTGGCACACATGTAGCTAGAAGGGATATTCATTTGTTGGAAGGCTTTTGAAGAGATGATGTTTAGGCTAGCGCCCCCGTCAATCATAACACGACGTACCCGAATGTCCCGGACGTAAGCTGAGATGAAAAGGGCAGGGTCAGGATCTTCTGTACCAAAGTCAACAATTTCATCTTCAGAGAAACTGACTGCCGCAGCTTGTTGTTGTACAGAAGTGGTTGGGGCAGTGGGTTGTTTGGTGAGAGAAGCAACGTGATTGGGTGTTAGAATGGAGGCAACAGGCAGGGTTTCATTAGGTAAGACCTCGATCCCTTGAAGAATTTCAACGAGAGCTTGTCGATGGGATTCAGAAGTCTGAATGAGATCATATAGTGTCATTTTTACGGGTGATTGGTGAAGCTGTTTGATCATGGCTCGATGGGCAACTCCATTAGAGACGGGGTAAGCGGGTCCACGAATAACCACTTTGGGTGGTGGTGCAATCGGGATGCTGGATGGAGAAAGAGAGGACGCATGTGTGCTTTCTTTTGCTTTCTCGTTGTTTTTCTGCGCTCGAGTAGCAACACTAATCATATTAATCTCGTAGACCTGAGATGAGGAAGATGGTTGGGATAAATCATGGTCTTCAAGAGGTGGGGTTGTAATAATGATAGATCTTGGTGAGGCGGGGATAGATGGTATAGTAGAGGGAATTGAAGCTAAAGGTCTCTCCCTTCGTAAGTTGTCTTTCTTAACCTTTGTATCTGGGAGAGGTGACTGACGAAGGATGGTTTTTAAAGCTTTGCATCTCTCCACATCATGTCCTGGTGTGCGGTGATAGGCGCAGATTTTAGACTCATCATAACCTATAGGTCGAGGTTTAGACGGGTCATAAGGTCTAAGTGGGGGTAGGGAAATGGTCGCATTCTCCACCAACATAGCAAGGATTTTGGCGTAAGATCCTTTGAGTGGGTCAAAATCGGAGGAGGATGAGGGTATTGGTTTTGCGGGTTTTGGTAATGTTTGGGCGTGGTTGGTTCGTACGGGTGGTGGTTTAGCCGAGGGGTGTTGACACGTGGTTTTCACTAAACGTGGTTTCTTTGGCGCAGAAGCTATATTCAGCTGGTTAGATGATGAGGCTACAGATGACGTGGTAGCGGGAAACAACCACGGAGAAAGGGGAGTGACAGAAAATAAATCCTTTGATGATGGAGTTCGTTTAGGGTTGATGGGTGGACAGGATATGTGGGGTGACAATGTTGATATACCCTTTGATCTCTGTATAGGTGCAGAAGGCGTAGGTCGTTTTGAAGAAAACGCAGGAGGTATGATATATTGATGCAAGGTGGAGGGATGAGGTCCCAATATGGAAGGTAGGTGTGACGATGATGGTTTTGATTGTGATAGAGGCACGGATTGAGTTTGTCTCCTAGGTGGCGGGGCGGCTTTATTTTTGGATAAATCAAGTCGCTTAGGCGGGTGCGTTAGACTGGGCATTGGTGAGGTCCCAAGTGTAGGGGAAGATTTGGTTAGGTTAATAGAGGTGGATGGGCTACTTGGTATAGATACGGGGGATGAGACTGAGGACATAGGCATTTTGAGTTTCTGTAAACACTTAGGATATATGGTAGAGGTGTCCGGATCGGTCACCTGCATTTGAGTAGAATAGGGGGTACTCAAACGTTCCCATAGGACTCGTCTATCTTTTGGAGAATGACAATCTTCAGGCATGAATTGTAAATTTGGTACGGAAGAAAGACGGGTTGTGATTCCAGTCCACTGTGGGTGTGATACAGGGGGTAGATGAGGTACTGTATCAATAGATATTAAGAGGTCGACCGGTTGTTGAAAAGATTTAGGCGATGAAGGACTAATAGGCAGGAGGGCATGTTTGAGAGGGTCTGTTATGGTTAAAGAATTTGGTGATGTTGGTGCAAGAGATTTCTCGTCTAAGGATGTCAAAAGGAGTGGCGAGCCTTCCTCTTGTGCAGCAAGAGCGGTAGAAGGGGACATTTGGGAAATAGATAGATTAGATAACATCCGTTCGCAGTCTTGTAGGGATGTGGTGTAAGCAGACTCATTGATGAGAAGAGAAGTCTGGGCAGTTAACTCTTTTATGGGTAAAGGAATGATTTCACTTTGGCTTGATGGTGGTGAAGGAGGTTCGGACTCCTGTGTTAGTGGAGAGGCTTGATTCAAAATTTTCTCGATAGAGGCTTTTGGCTGGGAGTCGAAGACTGCATGGATCTCATGAACACTCTCCTCGGCTAAGATATCCTGGTTTACGTTACTGTTGGACGAGTGATTTGGGAATGGTTTGTTGAAGATTTTCAAATTTCGGTTGGCAGGGGCATTAGGATTATCGAGGGTTATATCACCTGCGTCAACCATTTCCTGCACTATGTTTTTCAACATTTTGTAGTTTTCATGACTATGTCCTTTTACGCGGTGAAAGTTACAGAAGTCATTTTCTTTGTACCAGGAAGGTATAGCGCGGGTAGAATCAAACCCGGAGTGAGGTTTAACAGGAGGTAAGGTAATGGCTCCTGCTTTGAGCAATTTTTCCAATATCACACCATATGTTTCTCCCAAGGGAGTGTAGTTGATGGGTTCTGCTTTATACTTATAAGTGGTTTTTGGCGGGGTATTAGACGGTGGTTGGGATTTGACCATCACCGCGTGCACGGCCCCTTTTGATTTCGAAGCGGTCGATGGGTGAGGATTGGTGGTGTTAGGTTTGTTGGTGGAATCTGGAGTTCGGAAATTGGGGTTTTTGTTGCGCAACCGCAATTTCTCTTCTTCTAAGGCTCGAATTTCTAGTTTCCGAGCCATGGTAAAGGCCTCATCGAATGTGCGGAAAGTTTGAATTTGAAGAGTAGGAGAAATGTGCTTAGCACATGCCCGCGTAAAAAGTTCGATAAGTTCAGCCTGAGGCAAGGCATATGTAAGTTGGTTGATAAGGCCCCGCCATCGTCCAACGAAATCTGCGATAGATTCGTCTTCGAATTGTCGGATGGCATAAAGGTCAGTGATAGATACTTTCTTGGCAATGTTAATGGAGAAATGATCCAAGAAAGATTGGGCTAGTTGGTTAAAAGAGAAGATTGAGTGCTGGGTTAAAGCACTGTACCACTCCAAGGCGGGTCCTGATAAGGACATGGGAAAGGTGCGGAGTAACAAGGCATCATCATGAGCAATCAAATAACAAGCATGTCTAAATGATCGCAAGTGTTGTTGAGGGTCCTCTTTACTGTTAAAACGGGTAAATTTTGGTAATTCCCATTGAGGAGGATACGAATGAAGGGGGACAGACGGGTGAATAGGCTCCCGACAAACTTGCTCATATGTCAAGGCGCTACGACTTCCTGAAACAGAAGCCTCCAGGTTTTGCATTTTGTCCATCATTTGTTTAATGAAATCCGTGGTTGGATGAGATGATGGTGCGATTGTGGTAAACGGAGGCAAATTGGGCCAAGGGCCTCCGCTGGACAATGGTGGGGTTAAGTGTTGATAAGGTATGGAGGATGAATATGTTGAGGCGACCGAATAGGGATGTCCCATATAAGATGTTGAGGTCACTGGATACGTGTATGGGAAAGAAAAGGTAGGCGGAGCTTGAGAAGGAAAGCTAGTGTGGATAGGTGGCAGAGAGCAAGTCATGAACGGAGCAGTCTGCAAGAGAGATGAGGTAGGGGCAGTCGGTGGTAATGATATGTGGGGTCCAAGATTAACCAACGGAAAGCCAATCTGAGTCGTATGAACCTCTGAAGCCGTCGGATTGGGAGACGGGGCTAGAGATGCAGGAAGCAAGGCGGTGTTATCAGGTGGAGTGGGAGCTAAATGAGCAGCTATACTAATAGGCATACCAACAAGGAGCTGACCATCAGGCGTACGGTCAGGGGTATGAGACAAATAGTATTGTACAGCGCTAGAATTAGCATCCAGAAACTTGGCAAAGTCCTTATCTCCCACAGGAATTTTAGGAACCTCGCTGGTATCCGTAGGATTCCCCACAGAATGTGAAGGGGGTGATTCAGGCAAAGAAACAGAGCAAGCATGTGAAACCATGGCGGCGGCTTGCTTTCGAGTGATAACAACCATGGACAGGAGTTCACAGTAGGGTTTCAATCTGTCAGGAACAGAAACAAACTCAGACTGGTGAAATTGGTAGGTTGCTGGTTTGTCAGGAATTGGGAAAGACAGTAACCGATATCGGTCTCGTAACCGATGTCGGTTATACTATAGCTGACGTCGGTCAGGTAACCGATGTCGGTGTAAGAAGTCTGGGCTAACAAGATATAAAAGGCTGCTAATTTGATTTTTAACAACGTTTAGTATACTTGTCCAATTATTGATCACAGAAGACAGGGTATGAGAAAGAAAACAGAACTAAAAACAAGCAAGATGCACACGCAAATCCAGAGACTAACCCTAGGGTTAATTTTAATTATTGTGGGCTTATGCCTTTAGACGCGGAATGATGTCAATCCTAAACAAAAGACTTAGGGGAAATGTCAAGTTGTTTTGGCTTATAAGGTTACCTCAATCGGGCGGAGGAATACCGCGGAAAAGGGGGGATGTTTGAGCTGTTGTGTTAATTGTGAAGTGATTCGGTATGTGTTGTGCAGTGAAAGTAAGATTAATTTCTTGTCAATACCGTGGATATCACCCCCACGTGTACGACCTGTTACTTAATCTATGTTCACTAGAATTGAAAACAGCAAGCAGTAATGCAATGCACGTGTTTTAAACCCAAATCGAAAATGATATTCGATGAAGCAAAAGAGATGACTTTCACTAATGCGAGATGTAAAAGCAAAGCAAGTTCTTTTATCAAAATAATACAAAACCTTGTGAATATCTTTTAGAAGAAGAAAACAGCAAGTATACTCCCTATATGAAAGCAAGCAAGAAAGAAAGAAACCCAAAATGGGTCCCACCGGGCGTGCCAAAATGTTTCACTCGGAATGTTTCATTCCTTTTAGAAACAGATAAGGTTAGGGCTAGGAGGAATACCTGTTGAACGTCGAGATGGTGTGCGCGTACCGTAGAGAAAGATCAGGTTGACTGCGAAGAACTCCTTTTTGTCTTGGAAGGACTACCTGCAAATAAGAACACAAGACCACACGATTTTGATTAGACAATAAATGAGGGAACTGCCTTGGGCCCAGGAAATATAAAACTTCCTTTCGAAGGTGGTCAGTTCCCCTGCTAATATGAATTAACACAAAAGACTGTAAGATATCAATTAAATTGCTTCGTTGAACTGGGTAGGGGAAAGGCTGGTTTTTGGTTATAGTCAGGATAACCGATACCGGTTGCTGATAACCGATATCGGTATGGTCTAAGATCTGAAGGTTGGTTGTTTTGTGGGGTGGTTGTGTTGTTTGGTAGTTGTGTTATTTGTAAGGCTGTATATAGGTGATATTAGGAAATAAGGTGATGAGAGGTAGATGAATGATAGTTAGATGCAATAGCACGCTGGGTAGTGGATCTAGGAATGGATTTGTGAGGATTGTGCTTCAAAAAGTCTAAGAAATGTTATTAAAGAGGACATGCAAGATGTAACTTACTGGTTATTGACGAAGATGCAGGTCCAAGAACTCTGATGACAAAGGCAGAACTCTAGGTAGGATGGCTGGACAAACAGAAGATGAAATATCTCCCTCCCGATGATCAGCTGAGTATCTGAGAACTCTGGCTGTTCTGTTGCAGTTTTGGGCTTGATCTCCTTTTGCTGCAACTCTTCTGGCTTCTTCACTCGTCTCTGCTCGGTCAAGTGAAGATCTGGACTCTCTTTATCACTCCCAAATGATCTCTCTTGATTCCTAAAATCCTTCCACTCTGATCCAAAATGAAATTCCGATCCCTTGTTTTTGGTTTGGGGAGCCCATTTACAGGGAACCGATGGCGGTTACGTAACCGACGGCGGTCGAGTAGGAACCGGCATCGGTAAGGAAAAAGTAGGCTATTTTTAGTAAAATAGCCCACCTTCCCTGCTTTTCTCCCGAGAGATTAGTTGCGGGCTTGGTCAAGTGACTAGAAGGTCGGTTTTGGGTGCGAGAAAGGGGTCATTAGTCATGGGTGTAGGTGTAGACCAAGTTATAGGTCTTAATTAGGTTAGTTTAGGGTTAGGGCTAGGTCATGATGAAGTGGCAAAATGAGGGTGGCAGGTGAGATGATGTGGATTTATCAATTACAAGGTAATTAATAAATAATTGTGTAAGGTTTAGGTGATGAGTTTAGGTTGCGAGATGAGATGCGGGTCACAAGGGGTCGTAAGACACAAATTTGGTGTCTACACTTGATATTTTTTAGTGAGATTATTCAAGTTTCATAGGTTGTTGGCATTATTACATGGTAGGCTTTCCCATCAACACACTTTTGGCACCATTGTTGGGGAATTTCATGTGTTTCTAAGACCATTTCCTAGGTTTTGAGTATAATTCAAGTCAGGTTCTTCAAGTTGTATTACTTTTTGGTGTTCTGGTAATCTGTTTTAGGGCATCAACAACACGAATGCTTCTAGTGCTATTTTCAGGATTCATTAAAGAATATTTGACAAAGATTTGTCAAAAATTATCCAATGTATTGTTCATTACAGTGTCTTGGGTTGTTTGCAAGAGTTTTAAAGGGTTTATCATATATCTTTTTATTTATTGTTCACAGAGTGATTTAGTGAAATTTTTAGAGTTATTCTAATATTTCTAGAGTGTAAATCTCTATCAGCTACTCCATCCTTAATTCTAGGTCAGAACAATGTTGTATTGATTAACATATTTTAATAATGACTTTGTATCTAAAAAGGTGGAAGGATTAAGGCCCCCATTTAAGTCAAATATGAATAATAAACTTCTTTCTAAGTTTAACTATATACCAAGTAGAAAGAATCAAGTTTGGAAGCCTGTGGAATGCCCATTTTTAAGACATAAGGGTGTTTAACCTTCTGAGTTTGGGTATTTCCCTTTAATTGAATATTATTCTAAATCTAAAACATGTAGTCTAGATTATCAGTTACATTCATTGTTTTAATAAGTCTCTACTCCCACTAGGGTGAGGATATTCTTCCCACTAGGTTGCTCAAAACTAATGCTAGTAAGGTGATGAACATTTAGGGAACTAGTAATGTTGTTGATAATATACCACAAGGATCTGATGGGGATATGACTGCCCATTTCCTTCTTACTTTTGGTAGAAATAATGAAAAACATAGCAAGGAATTTGTCCAAAATGAATTTGAGCTATTAAAATATGTGATCAAATGGATCATATTAGACATCAGGGTGATCTGTGAAAATGTTAAAGACCTCAAAAATATCAAGGTGGACAAGTGTACCCATAACTAGAAATATATGGAAGAAAATTGGAGGCAGTGAAGAAAAATTATAATATCCTTACTGATGGTTTTATCGTACAAAATTTTATTATTAGTTCCATCATGAAGGAGTTCAACAATAAAGATAACAACAAAGGGCATGTAAAAATAAAGGAATCTAAGAAGAGAGAACAACTCTTTAATTATCTCATTTGGAACTCTACTCAAGTGAAAAACAAGAACATTTATAACTGAGCTAGGGTTGAATGACTATTTTTTTATTTTTTGGCTACATTTGGGTTACATTTTGGTTGTTTTACTACAACAGTTTCCTTTTTGGTCCTAGTTTTTCCTCTTATGATTTTTATTGTAATATCTAGATCTTAGATCCTCATTTTGTAATAGGGTAGGGTCCTTTCCAAAAACATCCTTTACTCTTTATCTAAAAAAATAAGGCTCTTCTCCCAAATATACTAAGACTTGTCTTGAGCCTACTCATTTGTTCACAAGTTAGATTAGGGGTTTTGGTTTTAAGGTTGCTCCTAGAAATTTTCATAATATTGACCATACTCCTTTGATTCAAAGACCTCTTATTCAGAACCAGGTTGATCCCCCTCTAGAAAATTATGCTCAGAACAACAATGTGGACCAACCTCCTCTTTTTGATCCCTGGAGATTTAATGTCTTCAGACCTGTAAATTTTAATGGCATGAATGGATATCCAAACAAATTTTTGAATGAAATTACAAATATATTTCCTAAATTTCAAGGAAATAATGCTATTAGTGGTGATCAATACCTTAAAAAAATTCAAAATATTATGGATGATTGTGAGGTTGAATATGAAGATGTTTATGTAAAGCTATTTGTACACACATTAGACGAAGATGTTAGGGAATGGTTTAACTCATTACCTCAAGGATCAATTTATTCTTAGGAAGAAATGAGAAATGAATTTAGGATTCAATATGGTCATAGGACTGATCCTATATTTCTATTTTCATAATTAGAAAATATCAAATAGAACCCTAATGATTGTGTACAAGACTTTAACACTAGGTTTAACAAGACATTGAAAAGATTGCCAAATAATTTAAGACCTAGTGATGAATCTTGTCTTATTAAGTATTCTTATACATTTGAAAAAAAGATTATTATTACTTAAGGGACAAAAACCCCATAATTTTGAGACAAGAATTTTCCATGGAAATTAAAATTGAAAATAATATTAAATATGTTGGTAAGCCTCTAAAGAGAGAGGGTGTGAAACTTGTCAATCCAGAGAAGCCTCAAGCAAGAAATTCTACTTATCTTGAGGAGGTAGTCAAGGAAATGTCATACAAGTTAGTTCAAGCTAAGAAAGGATTGTATCCTATCCCTCAAATTCAACATTAGAATCAGGGGGAAAATAGATTTGGAAATCATCCCAAAGGGGACCATAGGGATGATGATAGAGGGAAAATACCTATAGGTCAAGGTGATAAGCGACACCAATTTAGAGATAAAAATTATCTCCTGATCCATTAGTTGGAAGGGTTGCTACTATAGAGGAGGAACACACCATTGAATGGTTTGATATATTTTTGTTACCTCATACCCCTTTTGGGAATCCAACCCTTGATGATGATGTTGCTGAGTTTTATTTTGGTGATGCATGTGTTCTTAAGCATCAAGAAAACTTTGAGCAAGGTACATCTTCTACTGAACTCCTTTGTGCTAGAAATATTAATGAATTTTTGGAATGTGTAAGTAAGGTTTCTTCTCTTCATTTTGAATTTAATGCATAAATTGATATAAAATAATATTTTGAATTTCCTAATCATGATTTCGATTACTTAAGGGATTTAATGATACAGAAATATGATGGGGAAGTTCCTTATAAGGAATACAATTTTAGGAACATTTTATATAAAGGACGATGTTTCCCTAGCCCTAACTAATAAAATTCCTGAGGAATGTGAAGATAATGGGATCTTCCTTATCCCCAAAGATACTCCTGAAGAAAAATTTTCCATGAAAAAACACCGCTAATAACCCAGGCCTGAGTACCCCTCCCACTAATCCTACTATGAAGGATTTTATCCCATCTGAGAATACATTTACTCTTCCTGCTGATACATCCCTACCCAAATATAATTTTTGTGATATGGACCAAATTCTAATCAAGTTAAAATTTATTTTCCCTTTGGTGGAGCTACTTAGGATCCCTAAGCATAGGGAAAGGGCATTTGAATATCTAGGATTTAATACAAATGTTGTTGTTGTTAACAAACTAATACCTCCTACTGTTATTGAAAATGAAGTTGAAGAATGTCAGGAATTTATAGAACCATCCCCTAAAGTATATTTGGGTAACTCCCTTGTAGAAATTCAATTGGATGTGGAGCCTTTCTTCACCACACTTATTGTAAATGGTTGGATTTTACACAATTGTATGTTTGATTCTAGTGCTTCATGTAATGTCATGCCCCTAGTATTTGTGAATGAATTGAGTATTAAGACAAATTTTTCTTTTGTAAAATTTTATGTCATGGATTCTAGAGAGGTACATGTGGTTGGTTATGTATAAGGTTTGGTTGTACAACTTGTAGCTTACCCTAGTAAGTTCTTGAAAATGATTTTTTTATTTTTGACTACCCTGTTAAGTGGGGAATTTTTTTGTCAATAAAATGGGCAACAAGTATAGGAGGAAGTGTGCATATGGACATGTATTTTTCCACTATACCTTTAGAGGGGAAGCTGGTAAAATTACACAAGGAGGATAAAATGTTGCACTTAATTGAAGACCCCATGAATGCTTCATATGAGGTGATGTTTGTTAATGTAAACATGGATTAATTTGTGGGAACTACCTATATTAATGATTAGTTACTTGATATGAATTCCTAGTTGGAGGACCCTACTACTCCATGGACTATGTTATTTGACAGAGCATGCTCCAACCTTGGAAATGGAGTTGGTGTGGTGTTAACTTCACCAAGCCATGAATCTTTCAGTTTTTATTTTAAGTTAATTTTTTAGTACACCAACAACATAGATGAATATGAAGAAATATTTCTTGGCTTAATAATTGATTAGAGGCATGAAATTAATTACCTTATTATGAAAGGTGATTCTAAGTTGGTTGTGAAATAAACCAAAAAATTATATGTAACCAAAAATCAAAGGTTCAAACAATATATACATGTAGTATGGGATCTAATCAAATTATTTTAATCTTTCAATACTAAATATCATGAAAGGATTTAGAATTTAATATATGATATGTTGGCATTCTAGGCCTCTCAGTATGACAATGATATCATGTTCCTATAATGCAAATTTTAAGTTTAAGTGTTGGTCAAACCATCTATGCCTGAAAACATCCAACATTAGCAAGTGTTTGATGATGACTCACAGATTAAAATATTCTTAGGTTGTCAAGGTGTTTTTGAAAATCAAATAATTGATCTTGATCCTATAATAGAGGTGTGTGATGGTAAAGAAACCATGTTTAGGAAGGAAGTGATCCAATTAAAGACAAACACAATCCTAAGGGGGTTTGTCAACCTTGAATCTACCTTTGATAGTTCTTACAAAGTTATAAACAAGTCACCTCACATATTTAGAGATGTTGTTGAATGTAACTTAGGAACATGCCAAGATCCTAGGAAATTTTGGTTGGGAAACAATTTGAATATAGAAGAAAAACAAGCTTATGCCAAACTATTGAAGAAATATCAGGATTACCTGGATTAGTCATATTCTGAACTAAAATCCTATATAGAAGATATGTTTCAACACAAAATACCTTTAGAGCCTCACACTAAACCTTTTAGGAAAAATAAATGACCAATTAATTACATCATTGCAACTAAAATGCAAGAATATCTCAAGAAACTCAAGGATGAGGGAATTCTACATCCTACCAAGTATTCATCATGGGTTGCTAACCTAGTCCCGGTTAGAAAGAAGAATGGGGACATCAGCTTGTGTGTGGATTTCAGAAATTTAAATAAGGCCTCACTAAAATATAATTACCGTTTACCCAATATGAACAATCTTTTACAAAAGGTAACAGGGTCAAAACTATTGTCAAATTTGGATTGTTTCTAAGGGTACAATTGGGTAGTGGTTAAAGAATCATAACAATATAAATCCTCTTTCACTACTCCCTGGGGAACTTACATTTATGTTAGAATTACTTTTGGATTAATGAATGTTGGATCTAATTTTTAGCAAGCTATGGATGTTGCGTTGTAGGATTCATTAATGAATTCACAATGGTCTATCAATATGATATTATAGTCTTTTCTAAGATAAGAGGTGACCACTTTGAACACATTGAGAATATTATAATCATATGTAAATAATTTGGTATTTCATTAAATCCTATAAAATTTCACTTTCGTGTTAATAAGGCCAAGTTTTTGGGACACGTTGTGTGTCAAGAGGGAGTAATGGTTGACCCTGAAAGGGTATAAGAAATTGACAAAGTGCCCATTCCCTAATATAAGAATGGTATAAAATCCTTCTTTGGTGACATCAACTTTGTGAGAAGTTCATCTCCAACTTTTACAAGATCATTTTTACTATCATGAGCATGTTGAATAAGAACAAGATTATCAAATGGTGGAATGAGGTTGTGTAAGCATTTAAAGGAGTGAAAAATGCATTGAAGACTACCCCTGTGTTGGCTGCTCCTGATTATAGGAAATAATTTTAAATCTTCTCCTTTGCTTTTGAGTTTACTATTTCTTCTATTTTATTACAAAAGGATGATGAAGGTCATGAAAAACAAATTAAATTCTTTAGTAAATCCTTGCACAGGTCTGAATTGAAATACACCATCATGGAGAAGCAACTTTTTACTTTGGTGAAATCCATAAATATATTTAGACCCTACATCCTTAGTTTAAAAACCATTTCTTATGTTCCTCTTGGCATATGAAATGTCATTGGATTTTATATGAAAACCCCATGTAAATTTTTTCCTCTTTTTGTCAAACTAGTCAAAATGGCCTAAATTGTCAAAAATTCCAAAATGGTTCTTTTTCAAAAATTAGCCTCCAGGAAAGAATTTGGGAGCCCCGGAGCATTTCAAAAGACTTGGCTGTATTCCACGGAAAGGAATTAGAGTTTTTTCCATGATTGTGTGACTTAACAAGCAGTTTAGGAATATTTGGATGCAGTTGGGAATACTTTCGTCCTTAGCACTTTTTGGGAAAAAGGAATGTGTGTTCTTTGTCAAAAATTAAAATTTAGTGGAGTATTTCTGGAGCCTCATGAAGTGTTTGGAGATCATATCCTAGGCATTGCAAATATTATGGATTTTACTTCACGATGGACTAAATGTGAAAAAAATTGAGGACAAGGAGAGGAGAAATTCTTCACACACAGACATAAGGTGGTCTATTTGCACTGGAATTATGGATGAATTATTTTGGGCACCTTAGATGGATTTTTGAGCCTAATTAAATCTCAAGTGAGGTTGTTTTCAATTCTCTTCATTACCCATAAGTCATTTTATCTCGTACTTGTTGGAAACTATTTTTACAACTCAGATTATAGGCGAACCACTCTAGCCAAAAGGGAGGGTACAGGTAAAATTTGTTGACGAACTCATTTTCAAGCCTCAAAAAAATTCTCATCAGATTTTTTTTCCAATTTTCATGCAAATTCATATATTGGATGATAAAAATTCGTTAACTTTTGACTCTGGGGCAAAGGAAACACTCTAGGAAGTAGGTGTGAAGTGTAAGTCATGCTCTAATGCAACACTTGGGCCCTTGGACACACTTTTGGTGTCCATTTTCACCCTTGGAGAAATTTTGAGGTGTAATTTCACCTTGTAATTGTGCCTCACTCTCATTGGCTATATTTCCCAACTCAAAAACATAACATGAAGCTTATAAAGTGCACTTTTTGACTTGTGTGTGTGTTTTAAGTGATGGTGGGTCCCACTTTTCCCTCCTAAGAAACTTTTAAACCTCTCTTGATCCTTAGCATAAATTTTGAGGTGAAATTTCACCCCATAATTGTGTCATGCTCCTATTGGTTGATATTTTTGCATTCATACGTGTTTTATCAACTTGAAAACATGAAAAAAGGCTTATAAATGTGCATGTGTCCCATGGTTTCATATATCCCGCTCCCCAAGAGCTTCAAAATGAATCCAAGATAATATTAAATGGATAATAATTTCTCATTGAATGATTAAGTGAAGTGTTTCTCTATCTCCCATTCTCCCATTAACCAAGCTTTTCCCATAATTAGAACCTATTTTCAAATTTCCCGTTGATTCCGATGAGGGAATCTCACAAAATTTGGAAAACTTGTTTATCTTGGGATTATATTTTTGAAAAATTGAGTCACGTTTAATTTTTATTTTATTTTCTCAATTTTTTTCTGAATTACAGAATCAACAAACCATATTACCAAAATACACTCAAATTTATGGGTTTTCAGAAACAAT